>OX104063.1:18203503-18218400 GCA_944474145.2 Dicrocoelium dendriticum | reverse complement strand
TTATGTGCGATAGTGCATTATCTCGATTCTGGCCTTAATGTGGTTGAATTTCCGGCTGCATACGCGTCCGTTACATTGACTAGCGCTTTAATTTCCTCATTTACCTAGTCGCATTTTGCCAACTTGAGGCTTTTGTAGCGTTGTCTCAACACTTCACTCTCGTTAAAGAACAGCGTCCACAATGCCTGTGTTTACGCGATATTAATGTAGGGATACGAATCATGACCGATATGTATGAAGCAAATGCATAGGCTTTCGGCTTTTGACAGTATGGCTATTTATGAAGTTTTGCCCGTGTACTGGAGACGCCGAGCACGCAATGATGATGCCTTGGCAAGGACAGGTCTTCTCTTCTCTGAGCTTATTCCGCTGCGCCAATTGAAAGAAATTGGTCATGTTTTACGCTTTCGTAATGAGCGTTTACCACGCTGGGCCAATTTACGCTCGCAGGTGCTGCTTCGGAATAGCCAGTGTAGAGGATAGCCGACCACTCGGCGACAAAGCATGTCATAATACATATCTTATCTGGCCGTTGCTGGCCCTGTACTTCTTCCCGGCTGGGGACTCAAAGAAGAAGAAATCCATTGGTATACAGTGCTCGAAGCAATGGTGCAAAACCTGTCGCCGTTGAAATACCGTGCTTAAGACTACTTAAGTTTCCTATTCTAGGAGCATTAACACTTCAAAAGGTGCAATTAAAGGATGACAAAAATACAAACCTAATCTGACGATGCTTCGTTTCCCATCACTATTGGAGTTTTCCAAATGTGTTTCGGACTATCTTTCCCAAATCGCACGACTTTGAAATGCTCGATAGGTATTTCTGTAAACATTCCTTTACAATTGCATTGGTTTTCCTCAGCAGCTCACAAGTGCGATGGTCATATTATGATATATATACCGAAGTGGGCAGGAATTCCGCTGCTTCGTCTGCTGAAGGAGTGTGGGCCGGCTCCCTTGATGAAATGTGGCTCCCATTCACATTCCTCCCGGTCTAATTCCTTCTGGTTTACGCTGAATCTGAGGTATGCGGATAGAGCTATGGGTGGTGGCACGCAAGCCATCTATGCTCCCATAGCAAGAGCAATCGTACTGTGGTTGTCCTATGAAAGCCGCGTCTACATACAAATCCGGAATCGGAAACTGCCAGCCACTATGGAAAAATGGAATAACGCCATCATGGTTGATTTTATTGGAACGAACAATCGGACTGCTCTCTCTTCTACACTAATTTATATGCACCAGTGTAATTTATAATCCTAAAATTTAAATTAACCGGAAATCCTTTTAGAATATCCATTCATATATATATATATATATATATATATATATATATATATATACATACATATATATATAGTATGCAGCGTCCCCATTTCGGATTTGCCTGTCACTGTGGCCAGTCACAGGACGCCTGCGTCTACAGAGGGACCATGGGTGGCTTGCGCTGCACCACCCACAGCTCCATCCACACACCCCATATACAGTGTAAACCCGAAGGAATAAGACCGGGAGGCATGTGGATGGTAGTCACGTTTCATCAACGGAGCCGGCCCACACTCCTTCACAGGCAAACACAAAGCACGCTGTATTTGGGAACCAAGCGCATACAAGGCGGTGGCTGAACCCTAGTCAGCTACACACTGAGTGCATGGAACCACTCTTCGAGCCTAGCACGACCACAAGGACGTGCACCCCGTCCCCTCTAGCAACGACAAACTGTCTTCTGGAGCCATTATGGACAAGGTAGTTGGTAATAAACAAGTAGACACCTTTTCAACATGCACATCAAGCGCATCCACACGGGGGTGGCAAACAACAGCCAATCAGTTAAATAACAGTAACAAATAAAATATATCTGATACAGAATATGGGTATGCAGACATAACCCTTCCCTAAATTAGCGTATGAAGTATGTTGGTTAGCAACGAATCCGCGATAAGTAAAAAATGTCCAGAAGTGCCTCAGGAAATGCTACAAACGCAATAAAATTAACGAAGTAAAGCACAATTACCGTAGGCAACGTAGAAATTTAATGGAAGATTATTCAGGTAGGCAGAACAAATCAAATAAAGTGGAATGAAATTTATGCAGCTTAAAGAGACCTAGTTTAAGGGTAAGTTGGTTTAGCCTAACTGCGGTGAACAAGCATCATGAATGCAACATCAGCCTCAACATGGGGCACATTCATTCTATATTTATGTAGATAAACACAACATCCAAAATTTTTTTAGTAAGGGTTAAACTGGAAGGCGCAAACAACTGCGCTTGTAAGGGCGATTTTTAGACTTGGCAGACCCAGAGAGTGAAGCAATGCAGCTAAAAATCCATACTACTGTATTTCCGATTAAGTAGCAAGCTACTGCCTCTCATCTTTTAAGCCGCGGGTCCATATGTGACTGCGATCGCTCAGTATTTGTAAGGCCTATATAAGGTCTACACGTAACCTCCCATACAGTCAGTCCACTGAATGCCTGAGTTGCTTCAACCATACGTAATACAGAAAATGGCACAAACGCATGATAATATTATTATTCGGTAATCGTGATGTCTAGGGTACTGTGTTGTCACCCTTTAGCCAAAGTTGCCAAGTCTGGATGGCCTATTCGATGTGGGGACACACGTAGTTTGGGTAACTAAACGTCAGAGTGCCCTTCGCAAGGGACGAACATGCTGATTACCCTTTGTTGAAATACGCTAAGAGTATTTGGAACAACCGAGATCGTCCTTTGTGAGCACAACAATGTCTCGTTCTTGAGAGATGTTCTACAGAACATAGACGGACGCAGTGGCCTAGCAACTATTTTTGCCGCCAGTGGCGGACGTAAAATTGCACCCCCTGGCAGTTGTAAACCCGTAAACCAACACAATTACGAATTGCAATTCAATATTTTGTTTCTTATGACAAAATCAAGGATGCAATTTAGTGTGCTGACGGAAATGCAGGTATTTGAATTGTTGCGATACTCGTGTACAAAGTTTATCGATAAACTTTTTGTGCATTACTTGAGACAATAGTATTGAGACTAAGAAAATGCAGTGCATTGGTAGGTTCCCTCTGTATGGGCAGAAGTGCCAATCGGTGAGCTTTATCTGGTTCATTGATGATTGAATTTAGTTCGTTAAAAGTTTGTGTATTCAGAATGGGCTCTCACACGTGGCAATTGTGGTATACGCACATAGCTGCAGTGGAGGATCACACAATCTTACAGGAGGACCTGGACAAAGCGTACACATAGTCCATCGAGAACATGCTGCATTTCAACGTCACCAAGTGCAAAGTTCTCAGTATACGGCACAAGAGTATGCAAAATACCGCCTAGGACCACAAATTCTACAGCGGGCTTCGCACGAGTGCGATCTCGGCGTGATGTTCAAGTGCGTGGCAACCCTGGCTCAAACACCATCTCACCGCGCTCGATACTACACAACGTAGGGCAACGAAGAGCGTCAGAGTTTGACCAGCATCCCCTACCCACTCAGGTGAAGACTCTCAAAACCTCCTCTCAGTCACGTAAGCCCAAACTGATCCCATTTCTTCTATCTCGGGCAAGAAAGAGGTGCAACAGATTTCCCAAAGCGATATTTCTGTGTGAAGCTAAAAGTTCAGATGGTCCATTAATTTTTTCGTTGACTGAAGCTTACACAAAATACTAGAGTCTTTTTCCTTCGACAAAGATTTCCTATCTTCTCTAGCTTCCTTACCTTCGTTAAACAGACAACCCTGGTTATCAACAAACAGATTTGATGGCGTAAGTAAAACACATTTGTTTACGAGGTCTTGAATTTTCTAACACTCACGGCATTTCAGCAGTCAAACTGTCTGTGACAGAGGACACTTCCTAGTTTAACAACATCATTTCACCTCGATATATCAAGTGATACTTCTCTGTCCACTAGTTCCTTTTGGCGGATTCGACGCTTCATGCTCATCCCTAATTCAGCGTATTCTTTTTTATTAATCTATCGCAAGGTCCAACACTTTCTTCTTCAGAAGGTATACTCTTAAGTTTGGTAGCGTGATAGAGTTTTGCTGCAGATTCCGCCCTTTGGTAAATCCATTGGTGCACCCTTGATTTCCATGAGAACAGATCTTCAAAGGCCCAGAAACAAAATAATCGGAATGGGTAATACTGAGGTGAGAACAAAAAAGCACCTGTTCTTATGGCCGCATCTTCTCCTTATTTTGTGAAATGTTTCAGTAGTTAAGAGTCCCCAGTATTACTTCTCCACAACATTTAGACTGCCTGCTCGACTACCCCATGTAGATTTTCCAGACGTTTGATACTTCTACCGGTGAATTGAATCAGGACAAAGGATGAGGATAGCTTGTCCATCGTTTCAAAATATAACAGAATGAACCGTCGGAAATACTTGATGTACACAAACCAGATCCATGAAGTAGTTTTTGCATGGCACAAATACAGCTTTTGGTGGATTTCGCCGATGTTACTGCACACTCGATTGGTAGCTCATAATTGTCAAATGCCTGGCCACGGCAGTCAATAACCTGAATTCCACACTTCTCCTGGTCTCGCAATACCCATCTAGCAATTTTATCTGGCCTTTGGCTGTTTGTGTCAATAAAGCTGAGAATCAACTCCCTTACCGTCATTTCATTTACACTCATCCGCTTTTCGTGGAATACATGGGGAGTGCTATCAAAAATTAAGGAAACACACTTGCTTTCCTTGACCTGATCTATGATTTTTCGCACCTAGTTTTCCAGAATGCTCACTAATTCATTGTAAACGAGTGCCAACATAAAAGGTGCCGATATTCCTTCCAGGCTGAACTGTAACCAAATGTTCACCAATGAGAAGTTCCTGGTTGGCGGCATCCGGTTTCGGATTTGCCTGTCACTGTGCCCAGCCACAGGACGCTTGCGCCTACGGAGGGGCCATGGGTGGATTGCGTTGCACCACCCACAGCTACAACCACACACCCCATGTCCAGTGTAAACCCGAAGGAATAAGACCGGGAGGCATGTGGATGGGAGCCACGTTTCATCAACGGAACCGGCCCACACTCCTTCACAGACAAACAAAAGCACGCTGTATTTGGGGAATCAAGCGCACACAAGGCGGTGGCTGGATCGTAGTCCGCTCTACACTGAGTGCATGGAACCACTCTTTGAGCCTAGCACGGCCACAATGACCGTGCACCCCGTCCCCTCCAGCAACGACCAACTGTCTCCTGGAGCCTGTATGAACGAGGTAATGGGTAATAGACAAGTAGGCACCTTGTCAACATGCACATCAAGCGCAACCATTCCAAAGATATCAAACAACAGCCATTCAATTAAAACGACAAGCTGAAATAAAATAAATCCAATAATGCATACAGATACGGTGGCATAACTCTACCCTAAATTACCATATGAAGTAAGTTGATTAGCAAAGAATCCACGAAAAGTAAGAAATGTCCACAAGTTACTTGCATATGCTACAAACACAACAAAATTACCGAAGCTAAGCGCAATTAGCGTAAGCAACGTGACCAGTTAATAGAACATTATTCAGGTAGGCAGAACAAACCAAATAAAGTGGAATGAAATTTCTCCAGCTTAAAAAGACCTAGTTTAAGTGCAAGTTGTTTTAGCCCAACTGCGGTGAAAAAGCATCTAGAATGCAACATCAGCCTCAGCATGGGGCATGAGAGGTCCATACTTGTCCAAAAAATGTGTATACCCTGCAAAATCCCCTTAAATTTTCTGGCTTCTTTTGTCATTCTACATATATTCTCGGTGACTACACGGTATCACGTTTTGCTTAGCGAGAAACCTGACGATACCAAGCATCCTAGCTTGAATCTCACACCACCTCTTTTCTAACAAGTGACAGCTATATTATTTATTATTTAGCTTTCATCTAACTACCCGGAGTGACTGAGGACTGACTATGCAATCGATATATTCGATTCCAGTTCACTTGCTTTTGGATTTGGTTTCCACAAGTCTCTGAAACCCTCATCAGTCCAAAAAATAGACTATTTCGTTGAGAACATCTCGCAGCCGAAACAAAACAGGGACGCTTTTGAAGGGGAATACAGTATCAGTGTTCGCCGTTTTGAAAATATCGAAAATCCAATTCTTTTTTAACTTCTTAGCTCCAGCCTTTCTTTTCGATCCAGGTAGAACCACTTGTTGAATTCAAGATCGAGGGGCTGCACTACAATAGCTCATAGTGAGATTTGCATGACCAATCGCAACAGTCAATTAAAAGACATCTATAGAATCGGTTGATGAGCGTGCTATTGTGCCAGTATGACTGCATTTTCAATTCTTCAACTTTGTGCGCGTCTTCTGTATCAGCAATAGAAACCTTTCCCGCTGCATCCGCGTTGTCATTGTCGCTTTCTGTCGCTAGGACGTCAACGTTTGCAGTACCAATTTCATCTTCAGTATCAGCATTTTTTCCACTTCAGTCACGTAGGTATTTTTAATTAATTTATACTAGGTATTGAACAATCACAGTCACATGACGCCCGGGAAGGACAGCTCCCGCCCCACCTATGGCTCGCCTCTGGCCGGACGTAATATTCGACTGGCATAACTGTATGTATGCTCATCTTGTTCTGGGAAGGTAAAAATGCCATCGATGCAGATGTTTTATAAAGATTTTTGTGTTCGTTGGACGCTGTAACGTGTATCCTTTCCCAAGCCAAACGTGGCTCAATGTGAGTTTTGCCCCCAATTCCATTTTCCGAGTCGAACGTGGATGCACTGAAGTAGATTTTACTCCAAACCAAGCGAAGCTATGAATTCCTCTGCAGGTATACTGACATCACACCCACAGTGCATAGTAACCGTCATTTTATTGTAGGCTTTGTGTTGTGGCTTCTGAAGCAATGGTTCTTAATGCATATCAAGACCAGGATTGGCTGGCTGCTTACTTGAACCATCTACTGATTAGTCTGTAGTGCGCTGCGTTGCCTATCAGTCATTCGGATCACTTTGCAATGCTACGGTCGATGTGTGAGTTACGTAGACATACTGTGCATAATTGTTAGCCTGCTTTAATTCACGTTGAAGCACTGCTCAAGTGGACATCAAATCACCCAAGCTAGCGGGTATGAGAACGGCACATGCGCCAGACGTGATCCGTCGGAGTCTTCCGATTTTAGCCGTTTTCTCCGCTTCATCGGGTATCAATGTGGCCTGCCCGTGGGGGCGGCCAGTCAGTCGGTGGAACGTAGGCGGCCAATCACCAGTGTCCTGCTGATAAAGCGCAATTTGTAGACGACAAAAGAATTTATGCCCGGTGGAGCGGATCGCATTCACGTTCCATCGCAAAAAAATCACGACCGGTATTTGCGTAGGCTGCGTAGAGCGATAGCGTGCCTTCATGCGTCACTGAAAAGTACACCGGTCGTCGCAGTATTTACACGCATCCCTGAGATGCAACACACCTGGACGATCATTGCCTCGACGGGTTGTGGCGTAATAGCAACTAAAATCAATGAGATCAGCGTTATCCTGAAATTAGTTCTGCGTTGACAATCAATGTCTTAGGCAAGATAAAAGTAAGATAAAGTGGAACCTAGGTTGATGAGTCTAGTTACGTTCGCCAACCTTAATGAGCATGCAGCACAAAACAAGAGGCTTATTTATATATTTGGGCATTTGCTTCATAAACAAGGGGGTTATTAAGGGAAACAGCAAAGGTAGCTAGTGGTAACGCCATTTGTTGTTTATCTACTGTAGAAGTGGGAACATCAGAAAAGAAATGGTATATAACCATAAAGAAAGTAGTTTCGCTGGCAACAATTGGGCAATAATTTGTTATACCAGAGGATACTATCAGAGGCGTCGTTACTAGGGCAAAGGAAAGCAGTAACGTGAGCCTTAATGACGTTCTGGCAACCATAAAGACAGTGGAAACTAACTCAGTTTTCCTCTGCCGTCCAAATGACCTCCATCTGCTCTTGCTTCTTTTCTGACCATATAAGATTATATTTCGTACTTAAATGAACAATGATCTATCAGGGGATAAAATCAGGTGCTTAACACGTCGCGTAGGATGGTTGGGGTGAATACGATGAAATCAAAATACATGTGGGTTATCTACCAAGCGTTTGCTTAGAGGAATACTTTGATAAATAACATCAGTGAAAAATTAAAAATGTCGAGCGTAAACGTTCAGGAATACACTGGGTGCAGTGGTCATTGAGGCAAGGCGTGAGAAAAGTAAAATGTGGTCGCTTACTTGGGTCCATTTGCTATATAAATCCTGTAGCATGGTATGCTTAACCTAAACAACAATAGAGGAGTTTAAGTAACAAAGTGCTGGAAGCCAAAAGCAACATCTATTCGCTTTTTGAAAAATTCCAAAGTAGAGGAGGATACAACTGAGTCTGGGAGTGCTTTCCAGGGTTGGCAAACCCGAAGGAAAAAAGTATTTACGTCGACACTCTAGACGGCTATGGTGTTCCTTCAATTTTAAGCAGTTACTGAGCTGCGTGTTGTGGCTAAATTTCAGCTAATGGTGGAGTACGTGGCTGTGTCCACACAACAGTTGCTACGCTAATATGAGATCTCCACGCAGCTTTCAGTAGATTCTGCTGAAAACTCCCAGCAACTTCAGCCTACGGGAGTAAGAGTGATAGCGAAAGCCTTTTACATTCTTTGTTGCTCTTCGTTGTGGTACCTATAACGCCTCTAGATCGCGCTTCAATCAAGTTTGCTAAGCTTGACTTGCATATTCAACAAGCATGCGCAAGTAGGAAGGGTGCATCATTGGGAAGATTGATGGGTCAAATCTCTTGAATGCGCTTCGCAGCATGCCGACGTGCTGGTTGCCTCTTTTCGTAGATATCTCAGCCTGTTTTGAATCGTCGAGTTCGCTCCGTACGAGCACACCAAAGTCACGTTCCTGGGAGCTGGTCTGCAATCCGTTTGTCCCAAGCAAATATGTGTAGTCATGTCTATGGCGTAATTGCACAACGCGACATTTGTCTACGTTGAATGGCGGGGCTTTTTGAACTGATCGCTTCGACACCGTGTTAAGATTGCACTAGAGCCATTCGTGGTATTCCGGTCCTCTGATCCTTCGCCATATCCTGATATCCTCAGCGAAATGTAGGAATTCGGACGCAATCGAGCTCGCCAAATCCCTAATAAACCCCAAGAATAGACGGAGTCCATGAACCGACCCTTATGGTACACCACACACCACGACGATTTCATCGGACTGAGTCTCCCGGACTGGTACCTCTTGCCATCGTTCGTGTAGGAAATTGCTAATCCAGCGCAGGATTGTGACGCCAATGCCGTAGTTCCGAAGCTTCTGAAGAAGAATTCGATAGTCTAAGCCATCCAACCTTTTTGTGACGTCCAGGTAGATGACATCGAATCCTGCTCCATCATTAACCGCCTCAGTCCATCTATTACTTGCAAGTAATAAGTTAATAGTACATGAACGCTTTTAACGAAAGCCATGTTGCTCTGGGGCTCTTAAGTTATGGCTTTTCAGGTACTGCATCAGCGCATCTGCAACGATTGATTCCATAATTTTGGATAGTACCGCAAGTGGTTTTATTGGACGGTAGTTAATAAGGTCAGTGCGGCTAACTGTCTTATGGATAGGAGTGATGACACCTCGCTTCTATACTGGTTTAATATGGTTCTCTTCTAGACATCGCTGATAGAGCACAAGCTACTGTCTACAGAGGCTTTGGTCGAATGTTGTCGGCTCCATGAGAACTGTTTATACACAAGGATAACAACTTCTTCAAAGTAACTTCCGCACTGAAGGTGACATGGTCTAAACCAGACGGTGGAGTAATAGAAACGAGGAGGATATTTGGGAACGTTACCTGCTGGAAAGTTTGAGAGTAATGAATCCGTAGGCAATCGGCTGCTTCCATTGCTAACCGCGTGCATCCATCAGCCGTGACCAGTGCTGGAATTCCGCACTTCGGCTTAAAAAGGCCATGAAAGATCCTGTAAAGACGTTTGCGGTTCGAGAAGAATCGCTTCATTAACTTCTGCTGATGAGTGACCTTGTCTTCGCGCATCAGTTTCACACAGAAGTTACGATGTGTCACGTATGCAATCCAGGATTAGGCATTCGAACAGTCCTTATAATCTCGCCATGCCAAATCCCTCCGGGACATACATTTACGTGTTCTGCTCCTCAGAAATGACTTACGCTTGGTTTTGGTTTGGAAGGACTTCTGTTCCGATGCTTGCGCTGCCACTGTACCAAACGTCCTTTTAAACGTTTCCCAGGCAACATCAGGGGGCATTCGGTTAAGAAAGTCAAAGACGTATCAGTAACAAGCGTAGATAACGTATTATAGTGCGTGACAGTAGGCACTTTATCATCATCCTTTCAGGATACTCCGCATAACATATTTGGTCAAAGATTAGAGTAAGATGGTCACTACAACCCAGTGATGTGCTTGTAACTATTCCGTCAACCATGAGTCCTTCCTTATTGAGCACAAAATCCAGTATCGATGGCTTGTTAGCAATTGAAAATCTGGTGGGAGAGGTTACGTGGTTGTACAGAGGTTGGCAAGCAATTAATGCTTGCATGCAGGCTTTAACCAGCGTACCGTCGGTTGCTGGCTTTTCCATGTCATGCACCTTAAAGTCTTCCGCGATAAGAATGTGGGTGTAGGACTTGTTCAAAACAAACTGAAAGACGTGGTTCGTTCCTGTGGCCGTCGGTCGAGGACGTTTTGTACTTTTCCTTGTTTTCGCTTACCTTGATTTCTGTTAGAAACCATTCCTGTACTTCTTCCTGGGCAACTTCCTTTTGTTTGGATCACTGGCTGTCGCGTTTTGAGCACAACCATTGACTTGCTTCTACAGACGAGCCAGAAACACACTTGGAGTCTATATTTATGATAACAGCCGTAACATTAATAACGATAAAATGTGTATTTCTCCTGATGCGAGAAACTATGTCTGTACCGGCACAGATCAAATTGAAAAAAGTTATCCGTACTCAGGCATGCGTGACATGCATGGGTGAGATATACATTTCATGTAATTACGTTCAGGTGGATGGTTGAGTCAAAAGCCTAGTTTTGGAGACACTGGTAGTTAGATGTTCTTGGGCTCCTCTTAGAATAGCTCATCGATGGAGTTTTCCTACGTGAATATAAAGAGTATGGTAATTAAAACAAGGTAATTGACGAGTCTGCTTCTAAATGTTGGCACATTGTCACATGACCTGAGTGTTATTAGTATTCGTTACACAGATAGTTATACCTAACCAGGAAGAAATTAGAGCGAATGTTCTTTCCAGCCTTCGGTATATTCCTCGCAAACTCTTTATTGCGAAGCTCCTGTGTGGAGCTATGTTGCAGTTCGAGAGTACGCAGATCGGAAAAGTTATTTCGCTGTAGCATGTTAAAAAGCAGCAAAAGTTTTGCTTCAAGCACCGAATCCAAAGTTGTTCGAGTTTGGTACCATCTTCTCGATAACCCATAGCAGAGTGTTTACCGATCAGATGTTTGGTAAATGACATCTGCAGATGCTCTACGGCAAAGCTTTTACTCAATCTCATGTTGCCGTATACTGTTCTGCAGTATTCAAGGATGGGGCAGCTGAGTGGCTAAAAAAGCTACTCTAGCATGGGTTCTGTTGATTTAGTTGGATATATTGAACACAGATTGGTTAGGACGTGCTATTTGGTATTCGGCCTGTCCGGAGAAATTTCCTTTAACAGAGCTATCCATTTAAATCTAACTTAAGCTCTTCTGGGATGCGAGTTTGTCCACAATTATTGCACTGCTTCGCTGGTTTTGAGAAAACCGAAATAAACCAGTGGAGAATTATGTGTTGGGTATAAAGTATTTGATTTATGAGACTGCGTTTTGAATTTTACTTACAGATTCACACCTCGTAGCTACCAGTGGATGCACATTGGTTGAAGTGGGTTTGTTGTTAAAATGGTTCAGTTTGCAGACATCTGCAGCAATTGGGCATTATCCATACGGAGCACGAAGTTTCCGCCCTCACAAATGCCGAGTTTGTACTTCAAATTGGGTTCATTCTACGGTTAAAGCATGATCGTGTGTGGCCTGAGGGTTACGAATAGCAACCCAATGCTAAAAGTGGGATCCACGGAAGTAAAACGAGGAATAAGCAAAAAAAGTCATGTTAATCGGTGCGATTGTGTTGTATCAGCAATTACGTGGTTAGATTGCGGATTAAAGTTTCAAATGATCTGCAAGTATGCCGTTGTTAAATTTTTCTAATTAATTCGCACGGTTGCTGGCCCGTGATAGCTAGTTACTTGTCAGAGTTTTCCACACCGTGTTCCCAGTAGGTACCATACAACCAAATTGGTGTATCGAGCGGAACTTTTAGTCAATAGCCAAATACCCATCATTCGGACAAGAGACAGGATATTTCCACATACATTGATGTCAAAACGGCTACACTGTCCTAACGCCAATCATGACTCACGGGAAGTAACCCCACAATGAAAAAAAACTGCACACTAAAGCTTTGCTATAGGAACTACAAAGTACCAATGCTATTAATCGACAAGGCGTAACGTGAAAGACAACTCTACTCAAGGTAACTACTTAGCTCCAAACCTGAGACATGTAATTGACTTGTTGGCAGAAACATGAACATCGTCCCCGGGGTAACAATGCTTTAATAACTTTGTTTGCGTTTGCATGTTGGCATTTTTATGTTTAAATACAATTAACTTGCAATTGCTTCCTTACGAACACAATGCGTATCCACATCGTTTTCAGATTTGGGATGGAAGCATAAGAATACACAAAGTCCAGAAAATTATTTTCTCCGGATAAACTGCAATCTGTAGCCTTGAGGGAGCGTGCGGATGTATATATATATATATATATATATATATATATATATATATATATATATATATATATATATATATATATATATATAGCCCTTGTGTATACAGTTCTGAAATGTTCTCATCCTTAACGCAATGGTTTTCATCCGTATTGAAGCGGTTTGCATCCCAAACTCAAAAGCCATAAAGCCATCTACAAGAAAATTGCATCCACGGCAACCTCAGTGAGTCAGCTGTCCGCTGGACTCAAGCGGACATCTCCTTTATTCACTAAGCCCTCTTAGTGAGACCATTCTGGCTCTATTCACAACGCGCTGGATCGAGCCAGGCGGGGCGATCCAGAGTTGCGGACATGTTCACTGCTACCTCTGCGATCGTCCGGTACTGTGCTGATGTCACCTTACTTTCACACCCACGGTTTTGAGGTTTAGAGCTAGTTTGTGAGCAAGTCTCTGCTTCCAACCCCATATTGTCCGATGTTGGTGCGCACCTAGACGAAGGGGAGGGCTTGTGTGAGCAAACGAGTTATCCGTTTGGGGAGAGCGAACGATTGGCTCACTGAGGGCGTCGTGGATGCAAATGTGGTGACTACCGGATTATGGCCATCGTGCTAAGGATGCTGCACTACGGCTGAGAGCCAATGCGTTAAGTTTGCAGTTAATTGATAAATCGTATAGTAAGACCACATGTAACAGAAGGACAAGTGTTCAGTTGTGCACGTGTTGTGAGAAAGTCAATGCAGTTGAGATACAGTTAAAGGACAAGTTAAAAATGTAGCCAGATGATGTCGGGGACGGAGCTGAACCGGAATTTGGTCACAGAGAAAATGGATCACGATGAATCGCTCCACCAGCTGATGTTGGTGACAGACACCGCCCAGGCAGAGTACTTAAAAGTGACCTGACCATAAAAAACATAAAGTTGCGAATACAGTGTACGTCTGCACAGTAACCAATCGATAACGTAGCAATTGTGTGTTGCTGACATTCCACCTGTTGGCCAGTCCAAGAAACAATGTGAGAAACTTGAGAAAGTGCTTTCTCTGTCAGAACTAAATCAGCAGCTGAACGCGGCAGTTTTAGCACAGCAATCCAATACTCATCCAGGTCCGCTGTACCATGTTTCAGAGGCAAGTAAATTACTGACACAGTAGTCAGGAACATGATGATATATGGTAGGACATGGCGTCACAATTTTCGAACAAGCTGCGATCTGTAGTCACAAGTAACCAATGATTTTTCCTAAACCACAATATGAAGTGGTATCTAAAGTCGAACGCCACTAGAAGCAGCATCTAAATTATCAATATCTACTCAGCGGGAACATTTCAATTAACGCACATCCACCATCATCGAATTAATTGCAGGAGTTACTCCAGCCAGTGCATAGTTATGTCCAAATAACACAAACTTCTAAACAGCCATTTGGTTCGAGATGTCCACCCTTGTTTAGCGTTGGTGAATTTTGTTACATTTAGGTTATCGGTTTTCATGATCCTCCGCTTTGTAACAACGGTCACTATTGTCACTGGCTACATTCTCCTTTCGTCTACCAACTGTTCCGATTGTGACCATTGTTTACCACTTCAAACAAAGAAGTTAGGTTTTCAAAGCATCTACTTATCTGCAGCGCTAGTGGTCTGGACAGGCTATTTCACTTCAAGCTCAAATAATGTTCCAATGTTCTGGAAGCACCTCCTTCGTCATACACACATTGTGTATGAAGCAACAAAAAATCGCAGAGTGCTGGATATGTGTCATAATAGACCGGGGTCAAACAAGGACCCAACTAACATCGACCAATTGCTTGCACTTCTGTTAGCTTGAAGATACTGGATAAACCGTTTTTGTAATGAATCTGTCCCAAACGTAATCGAATGACGCCCTTCATACATCTAGCGCATTTAATGGCCCACCATAGATACAATGGCCTGGCTGGCGCATTCTATACTTCCATCGCCTAACAGCCGCAACATCCGCATCAACAAGTTTAATTAATCAGCTACTTAAACTGTTGCTTCGCTGCAGTACAACTACGGTGAACTTTGGAACGAAGCACGATAAGAAGGACAGAAGTGGGTATATAGTAAAACCGTAATGC
>OX104063.1:17941712-18203005 GCA_944474145.2 Dicrocoelium dendriticum | reverse complement strand
AGAAGTTGCGTGACGCGAGCATGGTCCGATAAGTCTATCTCTAGCAAATGCCGTTGCTTCTACGTTGACTACAATTCCTGCGTCACTAGATTACAAAACATGTGGTCCTAGGTTGCTGCAATTGGTTTTACATCTTGAGCTTACGTTACAGACCGTTGTAGGGAAGTAGGATAAGTTCGGTAACATGCGCTCAATAGAAATTCGACTAAAGAGAGTAGCGGCGCGACCAAAGACACCTGTTAACTTGGAGCGGGTGCAACCACATCGAAAACGCTTTTTGTGGAGTCTAGCGTATTTCCTAACCTAACAGTCGTTATAACATCAGAAGGGACACCACTAAATGCGATTGAAGTTTATTCTCATCATCGCCCAGGAATTTCTAGTGCAGCAATGTATCTAAACTCCGTCTAGAGAGCCGGTGACGTTTTAATAAAACGAGTAGTAGCCGACCTCAAGAGGGTCGGGCAAGTCTCGGAACTGCGTTCGAAACCTTCCACCAATCTGTTAGCATATAAGGCACTCACCTGTGTTTATTCCAAAGCAAAGATCTCAGTTAGCTCACAGAGTTTCGCCTGGGTCAGGCCTTAATATCGTGGGACCTAATGATGGTAACCGAGACATGGTTGAATGAAGCGAATAGGGTCACCGAAGTCGGAATGCGTGGGATGTCCATTCTGCGTAACGATGGTCCAAATAGCAAAATGTGGTGTACTATTCTATGAACGCGGTGAGTTATATGTTGACATCACCGACTACCCAGAGGTTCTGTTTGTCGACGTGCTTTGGTGCCGTCTTCACCCAAGACTTAGTGACACATGTGTACTGCTCTTTGTACTGTCCTTCGACGTCCACTTCGTCTAGCGTCCATCTATCCTTGCACATTCACACACGTTCTCCTCATTGGTGGCTTCAATCTTCTCGCGCTACTAAAGGCAGTATGTCTCAATGAAGACATAAACATGAAATGGAATTAGATTATTCTTGGACTTCCCCACTACAACCACCTGGATTAGCTGAGTTGGGTAGCTTGGGCGCACCTCTCCTTCTTGGTGTCTGCGTCCCAGTCAATTCAAACAGCCGGTACTGCGACTCAATGACGTGTCCACGTAGTAAGACTATCTGGAGTGTTCTTGGCAACTGCTTCTCTAACAATATGTTATTCACCGATGTCGTGCCTATCAGAAACTTAAAGCTATCCCCAAAAAAGACTCCATTATTAAAATGTGGGCATCGTTGTTCCTTATTTCAATTCCCGGTCCGTAATATCCAGCAACCAGAAGGTTCTGTGTGACAGGTCTTTCAATTCTCTGACCGCCGCATAGTGTCCAGCTTTTAAACATCAATGGCTTATTGACGTATTCAGAACTTCTTCTCAACATCCAACGGTTTTGCCAGAAACCAAACGGCATCTTCCATGGATCTTGGTGGAAGATCCCTGAGCTGGTCATACACATACTCCATTACAAGCGAAAAGCTTCCAACTGCGTGCGAGTGAACTAAGCAGATGATAGCTTATATGTGTGCTTCAAGCCCTCAGTAGGGAAGAAAGCATTTACAGCCCTTGCAAGCGAACTCTGTGTGCTGCTCTGGATCTTCGTTCTCCTACGACGGGGAACTTCTGCAAAAATGCCTCAAATTTCAATAGGCAAACCAGATAACTCATTGGGCGTGTAAGCGAGCCGTCTCTGTGTTTCGAGGAATCTTGCTCCAGGAATGCGTCGATGTGCGCCCACGCGATCTTGGCCAAACTACTGTTATTTATAAGCGACTTGTTCTTCGACAGTGTTTTGGCAAACGGTGATGGAAAACTGCGTGATCGGATACGTCCTTCAAAAAGCCTTATCCGCGTGCATTCCACAGTCAGGTTACAGAGCAACGACAACAATCGGTCGCAGTTTACATGGGCAAAACAGACCGTCTGTTGTCTCAGATGGTGGACAAATACCTGCCAAAATGGGTGGAATCAACGATGACGCAACAGAACGATAAGCCTTTCAGAAGGTAACCGCAGTCTGTCAATATTTGTCACTAAGTACCTCATGACAATTGGTCACCAATCCAGTTCTTATTAGACATCATGAACCCGGGAACTTTGGCAGTCAGTGAAGTGTTGCTAATTAGAACATATCAACCTGTGTTATCTGAACAGCAACGTCTGCAGTACCAAACTTGATTGCATTGGTCTTGATTTTGACATTTTGATTGGTATATCAATCTTTTTCACGTACATATTTGTGTATGTGTTCCGCTTGCAGTGTGTACGCCACTGATGCGAACAGTCGAAATGTTGACACATGGCAATATTTGTATTCTTTCTGCTTTGCTGAAGGGACTGAACGGGACCCAATTTTTCACATTCCAGAACACCCTAACATTCGGTATAGAAAAAACTAGCGTTGTTCAATTACGCCATAGGCATAACTACATGTATTGGCTTGGGCCACGCATATCGCAAACCACTTCCCAGGAACCCGACCTTGAGGTGCTTATTCAGAGTGAACTCAACTGTTCTAAACAGTACAATGCAGCTACCGAAAGAGGCAATAAACACAGCTTGCTACGGAGTGCATTCGGGAGATTTAAGTCACAAATCTTCCCATGGATGCACAACCCTTAAGTGTGCCCTCACGTTGAATACGCCATCCAAGCTTGGAAACCCTGGTTGAAGCAAGACCTCGAGGTGCTAGAGAAACCACAACGCAGGACAACAACGAAAGACAAGGTATACGCAGTGTGACTTGCCAACAAAAGCTGAAATTATAGTACTCACAAGTAGCAGGATTTTAGTTGTAATTCTGATAAGGCTTTCGTCCCAATAGTTCACAAGCTACATAGCAGAGCCTAGTCCAGAAAAGCGCCAGACGCGTTTCGCCCTATTGGGGCTCGTCAATGGCGCGCATTCCCTCGGTCCTCTAAGGAGGATCAAACCCATGACCGCTAGAGGCAGATGCCAACTAGCCAGCAGCTTAAGCTACCGAGCCATGGGGGACGTTGGCTCGGCTACAGAATTTGCAAACTAACTGGGATATAGCACCACCTATCTACCACTGTCACTGACAGTGGTTAGCCTGCGAGGTGATGACGTCCTCCTACTAGACGCTATATCCATAGCATTTGAAACTAGGAGAGGCTATTTTGAGCTATTAAGCTGCTGGCTAGTTGGCATCTGCCTCTAGCGGTCATGGGTTCGATCCTCCTTAAAGGACCGAGGGAATGCGCGCCAATGACGAGCCCCAATAGGGCGAAACGCGTCTGGCGCTTTTCCGGACTAAGTTCTGCTATGTAGCTTGTAAACTATTGGGACGGAATCCTTATCAAAAGTTGAAATTACTGGGAAGTTTCAGTGCATGGTAAAGAAGTCTATGCAGTGAGCTCAAATAGGTGTACCGAATATTGAGTGACCCCAAGCACGTATGCCGCCACTTGTTATAACTCAGCAACAGGTAACTGCTTGAAAATGAGTGAACAATGCAGCCATTTGAAAGGCGGGCAGAATACTTATTCTCTTATAGTTGGCCAACCTTGGAATGCTCCCCTAAACTCAGTAGCATCCTTCCAAAAATTGGATATTTTTGTAAAGCGCTGGGATGTTGTCCTTGGTTTCAATCACTTCGTTATCTAAGCTGTGCCACTTTGGAATATATTCATAATGCCTTTATATCGGAGTTATGTGTCACATAGACTTGAGGATGCGCTACATGAGTGAGTCTTATCGCTTTTAGTTTTCTCACGAATACGTCATTTTTCCTTGTATGCTTACATTCAATTCTCATTTCACACTACTGTTATTCAGCAGCATAGTTGCTCAATAGACGCTTAAACGGCCTACGTACAATATTTTGATATTATAGTTTGCACCCCAACCATACTACTGGACTTGTCAAGCGACTGCTTTTTTGCTCTGTGATAATTTGTTGTCCTTGTTCAGAAGATTCAGCGGCATGCTGAATGAAATTCTGCAATCTAAAGTCGTTTTGTAATGCTCCACAACTATGAGTATCAGGCTAATCATTTCACTCTGATCCGCTATGTCTTCGCAATATTATGGCACTGAATTGATGGTGGAGTGATACGTTTTCTGCATGTTTTGCTCCTACATCTGACTGGGAATATTCCGAGATCACCTTTATTCGCTAGAACTTCATGCTGGAGAGTAAACTGAATGAAAAAATCTTAAGGTGACTTGAAATTGCTGGCCTGTTGGTTTAACAATATAATGCTTGTTGGGAAAAAAAGGAAGAACACCTGCTTTACTTTAACGTGTGGCAGCATGTCTACTCATAAATGTTTGTGGAAAACCCTTTTGGAGTTGCATCTACTTTCTTATGCAAACTTCTAAGGATGCATTTTGTACAATTTATATATACCTTTGCTTCTACCACTGAACAAAACCTAGTTAGCTCATAATTTTGACAATAATTTTCGTATCTCTTTTCACCTCAAACGCTCCGCTTGATAATATTGTGAATTATGCCTAGTCAATTTGTATTACGTGGTGTCTGGTTCTCTTAAAATCATTGTCAATTCTGTCTTCATTGCCACTTACAATTATCTTCATTCCGGCCAATTTATACCTTCCCTTTCCGAAACGCCTCTCCGAAGACTGAAACCGTATGTATGTGTGCAATCTAGTCCGGTCTGGCCTTTTGTGGATACTTTGGAGGGCACAAAATTCAGAATGTGCAGACACGTGAGAAAAAGAGGTTTCGGTTGATTCATGTTCGTTCGCAGCCGCTTCTACTTAAATACAGGCTGTGATGGATTTTATTAGTAAGGGAAAGAATGGATGTTCACGCGATCAACTGGGAAGGAATTCCGTGTCTCATTGAGTGGCTGTTACCCACAAAGTCACATACACCAACTAAATTGAAATCAATGAAATCTGTTCCCGATACCCCACCAACGGATTGAATGGCATGCGACAACACACTGGTTACTTCTGCTTTAAATACGTGCTAGCCGCCGTTACTTTGGTTGGCTCTTGTCACTGAGGTGAATTTCTGTTCAAGTGCGAGACTTCAACAGCACCTTGGAAACGCTTTGCTAAGAAAGCAATAGTACCATGACGCTGAGTTAAGAAAACAGTGACATATACGCATCACTCGATGACAGGGTTGAGAACTGTCACCTATCTCAAAACGGTATGTGTACTAATTATTCTCAGTGTCATCTAGGAGGAATTTAGTAGTGTTCACCTAATTGCTCTGCTTGTCTATTTTACCACCCTGTCGGCAAGTTGCATATGGATATTCTCAAGTCTCGCAATTAATGTAACAAAGTGAACGAACTAAGTCAGAAATTCAACCGATTTCCGAATAGTTGTAATTTGACAGAAGAACAGTTAACGTCAAGGGACGTTCCTGGGATTACAATCCCAAATAAAATGCGTCGGCGAGCACTTTGCCCCATTTACTGCGTATATACTACAGCGTTATACATGATCTCTGTGTTTCCTTCATCAACAGCCACGAACGACCAGGTCAGTGTGACATTCATGTGATTTGTAAATTTAAAAATCCCGCAGTATGACATTACACAAGATGACAAATATCTAGGCCAACATAGAAAGATGAGGCCTACAAAACACTTCACATGCCATGGAAATGATGGGATATACTGATTTAGGTCCGTCATCTGCCTTCTAGTTCGCTGAAAGTTTAATCTCTTCGACGAGCTTTTCCAATTTTCCAGACTGGGTTAAATGGGTTTTCCATTGTGTCTGTTAACTTGACGGTGCGGGAACAAGTGACAGACAATAACACCTCGCTGTCCGCACGGGGTTACTTGTCTGACACGTCAACGAGTCAAGTGTGTGGTTTCTTGCCGATTTGTCCAAGGTTTACAAAACCGGAACTGCAGTCATGGCTATTTTTAGTTTCCTCTTGTCCAAAAATAAACGCAACTACGGGTCGATAGATATACGGCTGTGTTGAAACTTTTGCCAGCTTTATGGTAAAAATGATGATGATAAAGACTTTTCCTACCTTAATATTTGTATCTTTTGTTCATGGCTATCTGATTACGGAAAGCACTTGAAAAAGCAAATCCGGTTTTCGTCATGAAAGGCAGGCAAATTTCGACCGATTCACTTTCAACATGATTCACATTTACTGAAGAGGTAGATATGGAAGATTTCAGGGAATACAGTTGAAGCAATTGTGGAAAAGAACGAGCATTTTTGGTTGTAGATTATTTGTTTCAGATAGAGCTAAATATGTTCATGAAAGTGATTTCAATGCACAGTTATCGTAAATCTCGAACCCGGTATTATTGGAATAGTGGTAGAAACCTCTAACCCATTGACCAACGGGGCACGACGGACAACGCTTGGCACAACAGTTACAATTTGATCGGAGGGCTTTTTGTAGTAATCCTTGTGTAACTGGATAACGATGTGCAATCTCATTGTTGACGGCGATTTACGTTGAAATGAACCTTGATCTTTCGATCACTAGGACCGTCGTTGAAGCGGATGAAGTGTTGCTAGCCTGAAAACACTGCGCAATCACCATGGGTTTCAAGCTCATTTGCTCTCCTCTGGTAGAGCTAGCAGGCCTCGAAACTGCGACCTTGGGATAATAGCCGAAACTACTACACCTTTGGCTAGCGGGTCACGACAGGTAACACTTGGCACAACGGTTACTAAACGATTGGAGGGTGATAACACCCACTTTCCGTCTGCTTCGGCTACGGTCCCAATGACCAAGATTTACACCAATGGGAATCCCAGCCTTCATTGAGACTGCCAGTCGCAATCCATCCACACAAGGAGCACTTCAAAATAACCCTTTAATCCCACATCAACTGTTGTGACAAGCGTTTCCCATTGTGACCTGGTAGCCAAAAGAGTAGAGGATTCCGCTGCTATTCTATTGGTCGCGAGTTCGAGGCCTGCTATCTTCCCACGATGCACTTAAAAGTGATCAAAACGCCTCATGGTGTGCAGCGTTTTCGGGCGGGCAGCAATCAATTTCCAACTGCCTCGGCGACGGTCCCACTGATCGCGTTAACCATGGTACCTTTCACTGTGAATCACGGCCTACATTGAGACTGCGCATCTCAATGCAACCACACACGGTGCACTTCAAAACGAACCTCCACGCAATCTCCAATAAACAGGAACCCAGATGATGGTAAACGAATGCTTTGATAGGTGTTATTCGATACATAATCTATGCTGCAACGCAGTGCCATTGCCCGTGGCTTGCCAACTGGTCTGTTGTAAACGGGTGCGTATCATGCCTATAGCCAATTCTGTCACAGAGTAGTCAGAAGGGGGATAACGGTTGTCCACGGATTGTGACCTAGTACAACGTGGGGCTATTCCAGTTTGTCATGAGAATGTCCGCGTCTGAGAAGGTTAAGTAGTAAAATGTACGTATCAGCTGATGCAGCCAGGTGCGTAATCGACGCGTTCGGAATCGTTGCGTTTAATAATCCACTGGTGGTGAGACGACCGGATCGAAGATATGGTGAAATAAAATTAACTTTGCTGAGTTAAGTATGAAACATTTCGAATAATTTGCACTTCGAAAAGCCTGCTAAAGGACAGTCAAGTTTTTGCGACGGATACATTATGGTCGTGAAAAGGTTTGTGACAATCCAGCAACGATTCAGAATTCGCTTATCAGTGGAAAGAGCCACTTGACAACCAAATGGACGTTTCAGTGGTTATGCATTCATCCCATCGAAGAACACCAAGGAGGGGCTGGCTGCATGCAATTTGCTTACCATAGAAAAGACCGGTAGTGGAGGGGATACGCAACGCGTTTTGACTAAATCTTTAATTCGTGCAATGTGTTATTTCCTCATTAATTGTATGGTTTACACCCATAAGCTGCGCAACTAGGATCTCTAGCACGGTTCTCGAAAAAATCAACTCACTATGTTGGTTTAGGAAGATCTTGGTTGCTCGGACCAATCTGCGCTTCATAATAATCTGCATTAATATCAAAGTAGGGCATCAAGAACTGGAGTCGGTTGAAGAGATCTTTTGATCACTTCGACCCATTTCTTTCATTCAAACTGTTTGTGCATGCATAAGACCTCACGTGGACTGAGAGGTACAAGCATGGCAGAAATAACAGAAGAGGAATCGCAATCACTTAAAAATTCTGCATGGTTCGGTCACCGAAAACGTCAGATCACTTACCAATTGCACCGCGCCTGAGTATTCTGGTAGTTCTCTGTGGACGCCGTCGGCGTCCGCGTGGCGACTTGAGCATAGTTTGCCGGATTTTAGTTAATCATAATCGTTCTATTTGCTACTAAAGCTCAGCCATAGCAGCAGTCGGAGAGGTCACCGTCTCAAACTGGCGGAACAAAACAGCTTGCTGATGTGTGTAGATATATAATCCTCTCACTGCGTGCTTGACACACATGGAATCTTCCCAGACCCTGTTTTTCAGCCAACACGTTAGCTGTGTTCCAGCAGTGGAACAGTAGGACGATGGTATAATACGGATAAGAAAGTCAACACTTCGCAGGTCCTGTGGAAAGGTTTGTGTGCATTACGTAATTTCGAAATACTTACACTAATATGAAAAGCACATCTGCGGATCACTATATTAACCACTTTATCACACACGTATTTCTATTTCATTCAGGTTAGTGAGCACAGTGTTTGTTTGCGCCTTGTCGTCCGATGGGCAAAATTCAAAGGAAGCAATGCAACTTGTGTAAAGCATCGGCAAGTCATTTTAACAAGATGTAACGTGGACACAGAAATGACCAACGTCAAACGAACTTTCTACAACCGATAAAATCAGAGGAAAATAATCCAAGTGGCATTCTAACCGACTGTATTGGGTGGCCAGGTTCATCTGGTGACCCCTCAATTCTTTGTCCCGGCGAAGTTTCAAGATTTGGCGACAAGCGTGACCAGAGTTTTTCAAGAACTGGCACAACAGAATGTGGTTGCCCATAAACGGCGATAACTTCAGCTACACAGTCGCAGCTGAAATAACAAGGGGAATAATCCTTTCACGGGTTCGGTTGTCTTTTGCCTGTGCGGTCCCCAGTGCAACCAGAAAGAGATTTGGTTAGGGTTGTATGGCTTGCATCGCATGCTGTACGTGGGGCAGCACATACATATTGAGTGATTGGCAAAGATGAAGCGATCGAGCCACCCAAAACCTTGGTTCGCGGTTTCTGACGTCTTTAAGGACTGTGTCAAACATCAGCGGTCGTCTTGCATCACCACCCGAGGATCGCGCTCCTGTGAGGCGGTTTGCAACTTGGGTTCTCCAAGCTCACATACGTTAGTGGGGTTGTGGCATACGTGGCAGTGTTGCAAGTACCTACATTGAACGGGAGTGGATTTACATTTTGTTGTATCGCCACGGACGCCTTCATCCCACGACCGCAATAAGAAGTTTAAAAAGCCTCCGGAAGGAGACTTGTGGACGTACGCTCTCAAGCGGTCGCAAACATTGTCCTCCTGCGTTATTTGCCTCTAAATCTTTGGATATATTCCCACAGAGACCTACGTGCTATCATGCGATTTGGCTCCGCGAGCTCCTCCTACCACTGTTCATCTGTTGGATCCACCATTCGCGGGTCACCAGCAAAATGTGCTCTTGCAACTTCGAAGTCAACCGTATTTGAACCTTATCGGAGGATTTATTTTTCCTGTCGTCGCACAAGAACTCTTGTGGTCTTGTTTTAAAGGTCTTTTTAAGAGGCACCCGATCATATAACTACCATTAGTTCAAGTCTCTGTACAAAGCTATAGTGATCAATTTGATCCGCCCTTGGAACAGCCACTGTCGTCATTAGACCGTATTTTCCAAGTCATCTTGCTTTGCCTCAATCCCACGCCGCATCGCTGCCTACTCACGTACCGGCTGGATCGATAGCACGCACGTCGTCTATCTACCCTAAGGAACGTGTGACTCATCTGGCCGCGACACGCCTGAACCTACTGACCTCAAACCAGCACCGATAGCCACGCAACGGTGCGTCAGTATCTTTATCCTCTTACTACCCCTTAAAACGGCACGCCTACTGTGAACATGTCTCTTATGAATGGCAAATGCGAATCGTGTGCTAAAGTGGTAAAAAGTGGTCTGGTGAGTACCATGTGTTTGTAATCCTATCACACTACCTGCCTTGGGAATGGGTCGACGAAAACAAACACCGCAGATGCGTTTTGGTTCTGCCAAGTATGCAATTCTGCCCCATTTGTTAGGCGTCTATCTGTGCTACTGAAGAGATGTGAAAGATTAACCGAAGCGGTCGAGCAACTGGAGAGCGCCGGAGTTACACCCATGGGAGGAAACGGACCTGCACTTGTGAGTGAAAATAACACCCAGAATTCCCTAATCAGGCCGAAGAAGCGAGCCAGGCGTCCCAACCTAACCCCAACGACTCAGCCTCCAGCAGTACAACCCCATTCTCTCTCCCTCCTATAAGTAAAAACATTGCCTGCAGTGCGCCTGCCTCAACTTCTGTACTGCGTATTACACCTAGTAATCGTTCGCTACACAAGAGACCGTAAGCTACAGTCAACCAGCAATAGTGAACAACCCGGCAACGTACGCCACGGTTGCCGCCAAGCAAATACCAGAAAGAGCACCGGTAAACTTTGTGCCCGGACTAGAGAAAACTAAAGTGTCGCAGCACGGATGGCACCCACAGTGCCATTCAAAAAGTCACCAAAAACACCGGATACTAAGTCTCCAAATCCAAAACCAGTAGCCACCAGGCGCAACCATGGTGCCCTAAACCTTGTATGCACAAATGTCCCCGAATGCAAATGCAATAAAATTAAGGGCAGTTGACGGACGATCGAAATCAGTGGGGTTCCATCTGTACGTCGATCGGATTGCATGCTAATCCCACGACATTAAAAGAATTATTTCGCGTCACCCAAACGCGTTGCACTGCGGTGAACCCCAGTTACTTCGAGCGACACTAAACTTGGTGGACGAGACTGAGGCCGTTCTGCTGTCTGCGAATCGTCTCCGCAACGACTCAATTGGAGTGCGCATACTACCCGAAATCCCGTGGAAAGAACGTTCAGCGGATCCTGCTAACTGAGAGAGGTACAGAAAAAGTTAAGATAAGAAAACAGTGATTGCTCACGGTGTTCCTGAGCTTACTGATTCCTCTTCCGACGATGCTCAGATGCACGACCGCGAGCAATGGCACTACAGCCGGGAGGCCCGTTCTCTCAAAAATGTCATGGTTACCTCGTTGACAAAGATCTCCAAACTATTACGGGTGCGGTCCCAGTCTGTTAAAACTTCTGTTACAGTCAGAACTAATGGCACAAACCCTACTACAGAACAGTACTAAATTCCGTTGCAGCTTGCCAACAGAAATTCATCTGAAAGTAATGGGAAAACCAATACCTTCCAATGACCATTCAGTAGAGACACAACTCTTAATAAAAACGCCAGCTGCAGGACCCGACTCGGGGACGGTTTCAACAGTAACCATAATATTCGGAGGGACACAGCAGAGCACGAGCAAACACCGGGATCCGGGGCACCTGATACCTGCTTATATATCAAATACTTCTCGAGAGTATGCAACCCATCCAAAAAACGATTAGTCGCCGACCTTTTATTGGTCGGCGTAAACTCATTTGATTCATCCATCCAATCTAACACACTTTTGGTCTCCGAGAAGCTCTCGTGCATGTACACAAATGCTCAAAGTCTACTTAGCAAATTAGTTGAATTAAGACTTCGACACTCGTCAGCAGCTTGGGACCTCATTGATGTCACCGACACGTGGTTGCGCTGCGAGATAACGGATGCTGAAATCGCGCTAACGCGCACGTCCGTTGTCCGGAAGGATCGAGCCGGCAAAGGTGATGGGGTAGCCCTGTACTTTCGTAATAACATGCACTGCGAACAATAAACGATTCGGAAACGGACGTACGTGATGCCATTTGGTGAGAGGGAACGAGTTGGCCTATTGGTTGTTGTTTACCGCCCACCATCGTGTACTCCTGAGATGGACTGCAATTTGATGGCTACGTTGAGGCAAGTGATAAACAGGAAGTACAGTCACATTCTAGTCACCGACGACTTCAACTTACATGCTCTCGAATCCCAGGCGACACCAGGAGAGCAATTCAAAGCAGACTTGCAATATGTGGTCTCAGCTTTCATGCTGTATGTCCACGTCACTACGGCCACCAGGTTCAGGGGAACTGACAGGCCTCCATATTGGACCGAAAATGCACCAATGAAGAATTAATGGTTGAGAGAGTAATAACCGATACTCCTTTGGGCCGCCGCGATCATGCAACGCTAGTGTTTCGTTACATGTGCTACGCGGATTATCCTAAAGAGCATGCCGAAGAATATCACGTCGTAACCAACTATGACGACCTGCCCGATCTCATTGATGCAACCAGCTGGTTGTTCTTAGCTGAATTAACCCCTGGGGTGGACTGTGGTGAATTCGTCAACATATTTACCAAGCTCGTGGCAAGGACATCTGAAACCAAACTCTGCCGGTCTAAAAGGATGAAGTCTTTCGTAAGGAGCAGGACACGTAAATGCATGGCATTAAGGGACTTGACTTACATAGCCTCCCCGAAAGACGATACCTGAGATGTCTATACAATACAAAGGAACCACTGTGTCAGACTCGTCCGGGAGGATAAACTGAAGAAGCAACAAGATCTAGTGGAAAAGTTTTACTCCAATGCCAAACTGCTATACAGACACATAAACGATTTGCGCCGTGTTAAGCGCTGTATTCCTGCTCTGCACACAGCATGTAGGTTAGCCCAAACCGCACAAGAGGCGGCCAACATTCTTGGACAACAAGTTGGCCGTACCTTGCAAAATGTGCAATCATCATACATCCTGCCTAAGCAGATAACGCCACCCTCAAGGCTTAATCACATTTCGTTTACCTATGCAGCCGTACTGAAGAGGCTGATGCCGTTGTGCGAGTTCAGCTCTCCGGGTGCGGACGGCATTAGCCCCAAGGCGTTGAAAGTTGCTGCTATGAGTTTGGCAGGACCATTAGCAATTTTCTTTCAATGATGTTTGAACGAGATGCACATCCCCACGGAGTGGAAGCACGGAATCAGCAAACCAATCTACAAAAGTGGCAGCCGTACTGAGCCAGCAAATTGTCGCTCGATAACACTAGTTCCTGTGATCTCCAAGCTTACGGAGTCCATCGTAGCTGAGGCTTTGATAGGGTATCTGGAGAGCAACAAAATTTTCGTACCGGAACAGCATGGATTTCGTCAAAATCGCTACTGTACCACTAAGCTGTTGATTGCTCGTGCAAGCTGGACGGAATCTGTGGAAGCTGGTGTAGGAGTCGATGCGGCCTACTTGGATTTCTCAAAGGCATTCGACCGTATAGGCCATCGGATTCTTCTCCACAAACGCCAGAAATATGGAATCGGCGGTCCTGTTCTGGGCTGGATAGGAGACTTTCTCGTGCAATGTCACCTGAATGTATAGGTTAGAAGTAACCTGTCGGAATCCATCGAAGTTTACTGCGGCGTACCTCAAGGCTCGATACTTAGACCCCGCCTGTTCCTGGTTTTCATAAATGATCCCGCGTGTGTGCTATCTTCTAACTGTTTGCTATTTGCTGATGATCTAAAGATATGGCGTACTATAGCTGCAGTGGAGGATCACACAGTGTTATAGGAGGACCTGGACAAGACGTTCACATGGTCTATCGAGAACATGCTGCATTTTAACGTCACAAAGTGCAAAATTCTCAGCATACTGCGCAAGAGTATGCACAAGTACCTCCTAGGACCACAAATTCTACAGCCGGCTTCTCCCGAGTGCGATCTCGGCGTGATAGTTCAAGATGACCTCGGTTGTCTGAGGCAGACTGAAAACGCAGCTAAGAAAGCAAACCAGTACCTCGGCCTTCTTCGCAGAGCTTTCGGGACGTTTGATCCTTCAGTCTTTCCAAAAATGCTTACGTACGTGAGGCCGCACGCGGAATACGCTATTCAAGCGTGGCAACCCCGGCTCAAGCACCATCTTACCGCGCTCGATACTGCACAACTTAGGGCAGCGAAGAGCGTCAGAGATTTGATAAAAATCCCCTACCTACTCAGGCTGAAGCCTCTCAAAATATATAATGGACGTTATCGGCGTCTAAAGGGCGATCTCATAATGGTGTACCTGATCCTGAGAAACCCCAACCACCCATGCCATACCCTTCTAATACTCAGTCAAAACATCTCGCTAAGAGGTCACCAGTTTAAGTTAGTCACGCAGTACAGCCGCCTGGAATGTCGGCGAAACTATTTCTCCCTTCGAGTGTCACAGCCTTGGAACGCCGTCCCGGAACATGTAATTAATGCGCCCACCCAATCCGTTTTCAAAAAACGCTTTAACGATACTCTGTCACATTTACACTATGTGCTATAGCTCATGACCATCAGATGCTGTCACTAATGCACAACAGACAGTGGATAGTGCCATAACCCTAGTCGAGAATGAGTCACTCCAAACCCCTTGCATGAAATTTGATAAACGCCACTACTATAGAAACTGGATTTCTGTATCCTGTCTACCCAAGATAGTTGCACACGAGTAAGCGTTGTCCTTGCTATTTTTTATTGTCTTTCTAAACTATTATGTGATCAATAACCACTCCCCTTATTGCTTTGTGTGCGTACATTCTCACTTCAAACTCCCTTTATACCACAGTGCAGTTAAATATGTATTCGCCCAAAATGCCGACTCCATTATCCCTTGAGCTATCTTGTTTTCAAGCTAAACACCTTACGGGACATGTCAAGCACCTGCATTTTTGCCCGTTATAAATCACTGTTCATTGTTCATTGTAGACATGAAATCACATTTGCTGCTATAGATTTGAAAGCAAAATGAAGGAAAGCTACTAAATTACACTTGAACGAACCATCAGAAGGAAAACGTCCGATGCAAAGGGCGAATAAGCAATCGTGTAGTCAAGAGGTAATCGCATATGTTCTTAGAAATAGCATAATGGGACCCCAAGCGTAAATTAAACATCCATTTACACTGACGGGCACTGGCGAATCAAAAAATAACGAAACGTGGCGTTTAAGTTAAGGTCACGAAACCAACGAGAATCAGAAGTGCAGACCTAAAAATTAGTAACTAGTAAAATAATTGTTTGACAACTAAATATTCCTTTAGCATAACCAAATAGAAAAATGACGCGGAGAAAAGCCAATGGATTGTGTTCTTGCGAATGACACTGCTGAAGATGACACGGAGATGAGCGTCTGTTAACAATGGCGTGTGTGTATTAATCGAGCTAGCACAGTGGCGCTTTAAACAATAGTCAAGAACTGGAAAATAGGAACAATAAAGAATGGCTATTAAGCTCGTTCCCAAAAATGAATGTCAAATACCTATTTTCTTAACGCCTTTGACCATTTAAAAGCACGGTCTATTTCCCCTTGGAGCAGTTTGTTTTGTGACTGATGTCTTAGTTCCCTAGTCATAAAACAATGGCAAGCGCATGTTCGCTAATGAATATAAAGTACAAGCGCATCCTGAACCTTGGCAAAACACCGCTGTTCACACCAATATAATTAGAAAATGTGCTTCGAACCCGAATCGGTAGCCACTGCTAAAGAAAGTTTTTGATTCATCCAAGGATAGCACTCCCAATCTCAAATTTTCGAGGCTTTTCGATAAGGATGCTCTAGTCTAAGTGGTCGTAGACCTCGGAAAAGTCGAGACAGATTGCATCCGCGCAATTCCTACCATCGGCAATTTTGGTCCAACGACCACGCGCAATCACTACATGACCGATGCTGAGTGATTCCATATTGCTTCGGCGCTACCATATTGGATATTTCTATCAGACTCATGCCTCACAGCTATGATCGACACATCAAGTTTGAGAGCACCAGATGAAGAATAACTGGGCGTTAAATGACGGGTTCTGAACTGCTAACGTCCTTGAAATTCGGGTAATGACACCGTGTTTTCACACGATGTGAACCTACTGTACATCCCCGCATCTATGGAACAGTGGGTTTAATGGCTCAGCTATCCTCGTAGCTGTCACCTGCTTCTTTCGATTGAATATTGCCAACACCGGGGAACTATGACTGCGCAACGATATCAGCCTCCTCCAAATTGTCGCTGAACTAAAAGTGACTTGTGTAAATACTGGCATCTGGGAGAATGGGACAGGCATGTGACGCGTGCTGGCAGCGCGTCGGAGTATTGGTGCATATTATAGCGGTAGAAACTTGACAACATCCTCGGTAGTTTGAGCACACCCATTTGCTAAGATGAGTGTGGGGAATACCACATCTCACATTCCGGAAACTATTCACATTTTGTACAGAATCTTGATATAAGCATATAAACTTTCCGGAGGGCACTGCTGGTGTACTAATTTGTCGTCAAGAACAAGTGTGGTACAGTGAATACGTGGCTCCAGTTGTCAGGGCTAGCGTTCGTTCCGTACACATGCCACGCTGCGTCTAGTATTGTCATGCGTTTTCGGATTCTGCTCCAATAGAGTGATAGTGCTCCAGCAGATCGAGGTGGTCCGTTTTCCGATGCGGATTTCACCAGATCACTGAATCTGTCAGCAAACGACGTCCAGGTAGTATCAACGGAACAGTCATCCGAAAACTCTCAGATGGCATCTCCAAAAATTTCCACAACACAAAATAAAACGTATTCTAGACTATGTAGTAGTGTGTGGTTGTACTACCCACGTCAACACACAATACATACGAACAACACAACACGTACGAAACACGTCAACAACACACATGGTCGTAAAATATTATTACGTCGTTACTCAGACACAGATGACTCTCTGTCTTTGGCTTCTCGATTATGAGTACTTCGTTCGTGAGCACTAAAGCAAGCACAGACCGTGTCGACAATGCACTGGCGCATTACAACACAGCAGGTAATACAATGAACCATGCGTACATACCAAAAACAAATGCGCATTCAACCAATGTCCATGTTTCTGGTAAAACCAAAGCTCGTAACATTCCAAATTGAGTAAAACTATATGTCAGTGACTCCGGGGGACCAACTTCCGCTCGGTAAGTTCAATACATTCGGTTTTGCTGTCTAGGGCTGTTTCTCATTTTCATTTGAAACCACTCATCCAGTTGCGGGACATCTTAAGCTTCACCTTTTTCTCCGCATTAACCCATGCGCCTCTCATGCGTACCGTGAAATATTTTGTTTGCGCATGTGTACAGTAATGCTTCACAATATGTGTAAATCTCATCCAGCTACTTAGATCATTCAATAATCTTTCTATCTAGAATCAAAAACAAAAATATATCAAAGCTCGTTTATTTCCACCAGAACGGCAGAACAACAATTAACGCGTCTCTCAATTTGACCGAACAGTTCAATCTTTTGTTGTCAAGCTATACATTGTCGTTTATCATGAGGTTATCATAATCGAATTCTTGAATTACAGAATAGCCTACAAACACTAAATAGGTCTTTACATATACTAAAAAAGCTTTCTCCTTACTACAATTCATGAACAAAAATTTGTAATCTTATGCAAGTATAGGCTGAATTCGGGACCATGGCGGTGCCCAAAACCAGATTAACCGTTTGGAGATGGCTTCGAATTAAGATCGCATTACGCCTTAGCGGAAGCATGTTCGCAGTTGATGTGCAATGGAACAATGGTTTGATAAGGATAAAAATGCTAATGCTTAACAGGTCCCATAGAATAGTTGTGGTGAAATTTCAAAATATAAAGAACTTATTAGCAAAATTGGGTTTACACTAATAAGCTCATTGAAGTGTGCATAGTAGAGACTGTAAGCATAAGAAGTGACGGCAAATGGGATGCCGGTATACACATAGAGGAGGTGAAATACGAGAACGAAATCTGGGATTTGACCACCAGTGAAATCGCTTACAGACACTTGTGTTTATCCATGGGTAATGGGACGTGTAAGGTGGTGCAGCAAAGAATGTGCACGGTCAACTCGGGTTTTGAACTCTGCCAGCGTGGGAGCACATATGCCAGATTCACTTAGGGTATTCCACATAAGGCATACGCGTACGGAAAAGAAATTCCGACGGCATTCCAAGTGACCGTGCTGCTCTGCCAATTTTAGACGATGGCCTCTCAAATTGTTGTTTTGACTGAGCTCTAGTAAGTAGCGGCACGTGTGGTTGGAATCTCTCAAAATTTGGTAAATCAAATGGAGGTCCCCGCGCAATCGTCGATACTGTCAGCTGAAGACCCTGAGCACTTATAGCCTTCATTCATACGGCAAATTATACAGACCCCTGATATTTTTGGTTGCTGGGCGTTGGGGTTTCTCCAAGGTGGTGAGATGTTTCCTCAGCCATGGATGCCAGACCTGTACTACGTATTCCACATGTGGCCGTATGTATGAGCCGAGGTTGTGGAAAAATCGAAGGGTCGAATCTTCCGAATGCACGCTTCAGGAGGTCCATATGTTGGACGTCCCACCTAGACGCCGTTTTAGTTGGCTACAAACATCCAACGTCGACCTGGAACAAAAGTTTCAGATCCTTCTCACCAGAAGACGTTTGAAGCTCCTGGTTACCGAGTTTGTAGGAGTGCATCAACTTGTGCCGTAGCTGAAGCACTCTACATTTGTCCACATTGAATCTAAATAGATTCTGGAATGACTACGCCTATACCCTATCCAAATCAGCTTAAAGTGCTGTGATATCATCTGGTGTATTGATCGCCCCCACACACACTGATCTCATGGGCGTAAAGCAGACATTTGGAGATTATGAAACTTGTGGTATCGTTTATTTATGTCGAAGGTAATCGCGGTCCTAGGAACGATCCTTGTGTTACTCCGCAGTCAACACGATGGGATCTGACCAGCGATGCATACTCACGTACTTCCAAGCCCCGGTACAGACGAAAATTTCTGATCCATCCTAGTAGAGCATCAGCAACACAAAAGTCGATTTTTTAAGAGTAGAATGTTGTGGTGTAATCAGTCGAACGCCTTTGCGAAGTGGAGAAAACCAACCTCGACTTCTGTGCCGGAGTCCACTGTTTCAGTCCAGCTAAATCGTTCTAGTATTAGATTTGTACTGTATTATGGATTTTGTCAGAAGTCAGGTTGTTACGGTGCGAGGTAATCAAATTCTTCTACTTAAGCCGTTTGCAAATCGGCAATAATAGCTTCCTTGACCTTTGAAAGAATCGGGAATAAGCTTACGGGACGTTAGTTGGCACGCGTACGGCGGAAGCAGTACCACAGCCATGATATTTCCTGTTCTTTTTTACTTGCAGTCGCTACGAATCGTGGATTATTTTACATCCTTCGATTCTTCTTTGTGTGCTACATCCCCCACCGGCAAAAGTTTAGAAGTACATTTAAGGGATACGGTGAAAACTGCAAAATGTGTTCAGTGATCTAGCATAAAAAGTGGGTCTGACTAAAAAGTTTTTACGTAGAGCTCGGGCAAATTTTATCCCTTAGTTTACACTCACCTAATGTAGTTTTGTATGCACTTTCGATTGAGTAGCACTCTATCCATAAATAAGTTTTAAATAGGTTGAGCCGCCTAAGATACGACTACGTGTAGAAAGCATGCTTCGCGTGCTTTTATCGTAAGCGCTAGATCCTGACAGATGGTCTACCTACTGCTGCTACGGCTGTGCCATTTGCTCATGTCCTGGGCGCCTCCTCGTGGCGACCGCTGGGTGGGAGTTGGGTTTCGCCCTTCTCCCTGCTAAGATCCAGGACACCAATCCGCATGAGACAGTGAACTGACCATGTGCTAGACCCGCTGCCTTTCGGGTGTTTATTTAATCGAGGGCTTTGGATGAGGACCCGAGTCGTTCTCCTGTCAGGTGTGGGCGCCCTGCCAGTATCCTAGTCCATCCTCTTCGGAGGTTAGGAAGTGGTCTATGGCCCTCTTCCCGTAAAACCCAGCCATGGGAGACAACAAGTCTACGGGTTATAAGCTCACAGCTCGTTTGGCGTAGAGCACGAGCGCCACGCATTGTCTCTGACGGTGGGAGGGCACCTCCGGGTGTTCAACAGTTTGCTACTGCCCGCCTCAAGCCACGCAGTCCCTGGTCAAATTAGTGCAAACCCGCCAAAACCCACCTGCGTCTGGCCGTGGTCGCAGGTACGTATCCAAGTATGGTCGCAAAACATATATAAATCGTTCCAGTACCTCAAAGGCTGCGTGTGACGGCCGTCAAGCAGATCCTCACCTGTCTCTGCAATCACATTTTTGAGCTGGATCTGCTCCCCACTGCCTTATGGCTCAGGCTATTGAGCCAAAGGCTCTGGGCGGAGTCCCTCAAGCAAACCTCCAAACCACCCAATGCCTTGTGGGTCAGGCTATTGAGCCAAAGGCTCCGTGCGAAGTGCCTCAAGCAAACCTCCGAAGCACAACGACCATTTCGCGTGCGATTGCCCACCAATGCAGTCGTATGCCTGCGCGCAAAGCACTCAGCATCGGGTGCTGGAACGTGCGCACACTACTGGACCGGAACACCAGCGAGCGCCCGGAGCGACTCATTACACTAGTCGCGATGGAGCTGGCGCGCTACCACATCGATATTGCGGCGCTGAGTGAAACCCGGCTCGCTGAGCAAGGCAAGTTGCATGAAGCAGGTACTAGCTACACATTCTACTGGGTGGGCAATGCCGCCTCAGCACCACGTGATCATGGGGTCGGATTTGCAATATCTGATCGCCTCCATGGCCAGCTTGTGAGCGAACCAGCGGGCATCAGCGCGCCTACGACTAGAAAGGGGTAAGTTTGCTACTTTTATAAACACGTACGGTCCGACCATGTGTTATCCTGATGACACGCGTGATCAGTTCTACACTGAGCTATCCTCCGTGATATGGTCTGTGCCGAGGAGCGACCGACTATTTCTGCTGGGTGCTTTCAACGCGCGCGTTGGGCGTGATGCATCAGCGTGGACAGATGTTATCGGTGCGCATGGCATTGGTTCAGCGAATGCGAACGGTGACAGGCTGTTCTCACTGTGTGCCACCCACGGCCTGACGATCACGAACACTCGGTTTGCACTGAGTGCGAGTGATATAGCAACTTGGACGCACCCACGGAGTGGTCACGCTCACCTGCTCGACTATGTCATCGTACGTCAGCGTGATATGCGTGAAGTGCGCATGACACGTGTACTGCGTGGAGCTGAGTGTGGCACTGATCACAAGTTGGTGAGCACCAAACTGTACATTTATTTTTATAAAACTATATGTTGCACTCCCGCCGTGAATCGGCGTAAAGTTAACCTTCTCTCCATCGGTACTGTAGCGAAACGTACTGAGCTGGAGAAGGCGATGGCTGCACGCCTGTGTGGTGATGTGGAGTGCATAGCCCCAGTGGGCGACCTGTGGCACCACATTCGCGACCAGGTGACAGCTGCTGCCGAGGAGACCATCGGACTTGCAAACTGTAAGCGGCCTGATTGGTTTGATGACAAAAATGCGACGATCGGCGCATTGGTGTCGAAGAAGAATGCAGCATTTGCTGCACATGTCGCAGACCCCAGTGACTTGGGGAATTGTAGTCAGTTTCGCAAACTGCGACGGCGACTGAACCGAGAGCTCCGTTGCATTAAAAATGCATGATGGACGGAGAAGGCGAAGCAGATGGAATGCTACGCCGAACGCCGCCAACACAAGGAATTCTTTGACTCCTTGAAGGCGGTGTATAGACCGAGATTGGAGTCGCTGCGGACGATGATCGATGGTAGTTCAGGCGCTGCCTGCACACAGACTGCAGACATTATGCAGCTCTGGCGAAAACACTTTGTCTGTCTTTTGAAGAATCGTTCAGAGATCGACTGGCTTACACTGTACTGCATGAAGCAGCACGATGTGAAGGCGAATCTGGTGGACACGCCGACACTGGATGAGACGCAGAGAGCGCCCGCTAAACTGCGAAACGGCAAATGTGCCGGAGCCGACGGGACCCCGCCTGAAGTATTGAAACACGGTGGACCCGCGTTGTTGACTGCGTTGCACCACTTGGTGCAACGCGCATGGATTGAGGAGGAGGTGCCTCCTAAACTGAAGGATGCCCTTGTGCTACCACTGTACAAGGGCAAACGGAGCAAGCAATGTTACACGAATTATCGTGGCATCAACTTGCTGATTGGGTGTGCGAGGTGATTGCCCGAATCCTGCTCAACCGCCTCGTCAGTCAGGTTGTGGGACCTAAAGTGGCGGAAGAGCAGTGTGGATTCCGTTCGGGTCGCAGCACTATAAATACGGTGTTTGCGGTTCGTCAGTTGCAAGAGAAGTGCAGAGAACGACACCAGCCGTTGTACTCGCTTTTTGTTGATTTCACCAAGGCATTTGATACGGTGAACCGCGAGGCATTGTGGCTGGTGTTGGGTAAGTTTGGTTGCCCGCGTAAGTTTGTAAGTTTAATTGGATGTCTGCACAGTGGTATGCGAGCGAGGGTGCAGCTGAGTGGAGGGACCTCGGATGAATTTGTAAATGTCACTGGTGTGAAGCAAGGCTGTGTCTTAGCTCCTGCCCTTTTTAATATCTATCTTCATGCAATGATGTCCTGTGCTTTTGATGCGGCTTTTGCTTACGGTGTTCGTGTGTAGCACCGTATTGATGGTGGGTTGATGAACATCCGTCGTTTCGGTGCGAAAACTAGTCTGTGAGACAACTATCCGTATGTTGCTGTTTGCTGACGACTGTGCGTTGTTTTCACACAGCGCGGATGAGTTGCAGCATATGACTGGTGCTCTGGCTTCGATAGCGGCCAAATTCGGGCTCACCATCAACACAAGCAAAACTGTCTGTCTCTTTCAGCCTTCACCGGAGGTGCAATCTTCAATATTGCCGCGAATCAGCATTGGTGCTGAAGTATTGGAAATCACCTCCCGCTTCTGCTACCTTGGGAGTGTGATGTCCACTGATCAGCAGCTGCACGTTGAGTTGCGTATTCGCGTGTCGAAGGCAGCAGCGGCATTCGGAAAGCTAGATTACCGAGTGTGGAACAAACATAAGCTTAGCATTGGCACGAAGCTGATGGTGTACGAATCCTTGGTGCTGTCCGTTTTTCTATACGGCAGTGAAACGTGGACGATGTACTCGCGGGATGTGCGATACCTTGAGCGTTTCCATCAGCAGTGCTTGCGACAGATTTTATGGATCGGTTGGAGTGACAGAGTTGCAGACACGGAAGTGTTGCTACAAAGTGAGATGTATGCAGTGAACTGCATACTTTTATTGACACCTGAGGTGGATCGGTCATGTGAGCCGTGGGGATTCAACGCGGATACCGAAACAGCTCTTATACGGTCAGCTGAGTATTGGGAAGCTGCACGTGGGGAAACCAAAGTTAGGTTACCAGGACATGATCAAAGTGAGCCACACACGTTCTAATCTTGATTGCAGATCATGGAAATCAAAGACGGTTGATCGGCGTGCATTGCGCGATCTGATCACGATGGCAGTTGCCGAGGTGCAGGAGAAAGCTCTCATGCATGCAGAGAAGAAGCGCAAGTGCGGAAACGGCAAGAACCGATACTTTGTTCTTCATTAACATCAAGCTCATGGGGCTGTAGAACGTGCGGTCGCGAGTGCCTTAGTCAGGCAGGCTTAGTGAGTCATGAGCGAGGCCACTCGGGACCACTACCGAAGAGACGACGGGTCCTGCAGAGAACGTAGGCAGAACCGGCGCGCCGTTTGTAGGTACGCTGCATTCGCTTTACTAACCGCGTGTTTGCATGCTAAGTCTCTTTATTTCAGGTTGTGGGTTTTCAATTTTGTCCTAACGCTTTTCGTTCTCATATAAATGTCTACCTGTACTCTCTTCTATAAACTTGCACACGTCACTTAAGCCAATTTTAGTCGATTTCGATAACATTTTCGTGTTTGTGGCATTTCCGTAAAGTATACTTTCTGACCTCGTGAACTTATCTCCCATGCTTCTGTAAACAACTTACTTCATATGCTCATTACTTTAAGATATATGTCACCCTTTCCTTATGCATTACTCGATTTATTTTTTTGTTATCTTCCTCTTAAGTGATTGGCTGTTGCTTGATATCCCCGGTGTGGCTGCGCTTGATGTGCATGTTGACAAGGTGCCTACCTGTCTATTACCCACTACCTCGTCCATACTGGCTCCAGGAGACAGTTGGTCGTTGCTGGAGGGGACGGGGTGCACGGTCCTTGTGGCCGTGCTAGGCTCGAAGAGTGGTTCCATGCACTCAGTGTGGAGCGGACTACGGTCCAGCCACCGCCTTGTGTGCGATTGATTCCCAAATACAGCGTGCTTGTGTTTGCCTGTGAAGGAGTGGGGGCCGGCTCCGTTGATGAATCCTGGCTCCCATCCACATGCCTCCCGGTCTTATTCCTTCGGGTTTACACTGGTTATGGGGTGTGTGGATGGAGCTGTGGGTGCTGCAGCGCAAGCTACCCATGGTACTCCTGTAGACGCAGGCTTCCTGTGGCTGGCCACATTGACAGGCAAATCCGAAACCGGATGCCGACAACCATATATATATATATATATATATATATATATATATATATATATATATATATATATATATATATTTGTGTTTATTTTATGTTCAAAAATTTGCATTTTCCCGCGTTGCAGTTGATGTAGTGCCTATTCGCAAAAAAGCATTTTTAAGAAAAAACAATCACAAATTCTAGGCTAATCCAGATGAGCTTCCGTAGCCATAATACGCAGCTACAAGATGTGAATCGGCTTTAGACCAATCAATAATGAAAGGCTTAAAATGGCTCATCAAGCCGCTGGTAGTCAGGGTTTCGAATCCTGATGGACCTGATGGAAGCGCAGTACCCGTGATGCCCAACATGCTGAAACTGCAGTCTAGTGGATTTTCTAGCATGTGGAATACTGTCTTTTTTAGAAGATGGCTGCCAAGAAAATAAATTACAATCAAATTCCATACGCATGAGTACATCAAAACCTGTATACTCCCTAACAGTTTCTAAATGCTATTTCGTACTTAGCTGCCATTAGAGGACGTCTCATTTTCTGGGGCAGAACTGTTATCTACAACGTTTGGAACTTGCATTGCAGCGTTGGATAATACGCGCTATATCGCAGTTAGCGTGTAAATCCTGACGGTCGGAAGCTGTCACCCGTGGCACTGTGGCATAAGCTGCTGACTGGCGGTTCAAGCCGCTGGTGGTCATGGGATCGTATCCTGATGGATCCGATGGATGCGCATTACTGTAGATGCCCAACAGGCTGAAACTGCCGTCGAATGGTTTTCCGGCTATGTGGACGAATATCTACAGGGTGTTTATAAACTTTGTCCGGAGCAAGGAGCGGCTGCACTCAGGTGCTGATGTGCACCGGTATGCTGAATTGCTCACTGTCCAATGGCGAAAATTACTTTGCCGGCAGGGGTGAGGTGGGACAGTGAGACGCGCCACGTGTGTCTATGATTGCAGAGCACACCGAGCCGTTCGGCTGTGAGACGTGAACTTTAGCATACAGCACAGCCGAAATCGACCTGTCATGCGTGGATTGCTGGAAAAGACTAACGGAACGCAAGCCGTCGGACTGTGAGAACTGGACGTTAGCCAGACACCACAGTCGCACTGAAGGTCCCATGGTTCGCTCGATCGGTAGTCGGCCCTCACTCAGATGAAAAGCCAGCAAAATGGTTCCCTGCGAAGTGGTTAGCGGGTCATTGTGCTAGCAACTGAGAAAAGCAGCCTGGCGTATGTGATGGCCGGTCGATGGGCGCCGTGTTATTATCGCCAAAAAACCTATTATCGCCTCAAGACTGGCATCCAACAAAGCCGTAAGCTTTTATTAGGCTGCTTTCGCTGCTAAAGGGAACCATACTGCCAGGAGCACATTGTAAGGTTAGAGTGTTGTTCGCTTTACCGTTTCAATCTCGTATGTGTTACAGCTGAAAATTCCCCCTACATGGGTGCGTAAAGAAGAATGTTTGACTTGACGTGAGAAGGCTCTTAGATTTCAGTCTGCTCCTACCAACTAGTAGCAGCATTGGACAGCAAACCAATTTAGTCAGGTATACAACTTTTGCCTTCACACACAGCCAATTGCTAGTTGTTCAGATTGATCAGGCCTTCGATGGTGTTTCTCGTGTACAATGAAGAATATACATGTGTTCATTTCTTTACTTATATTTATAAGAACTATGTGAAATGTCGGTAAATAGCACCGAAGTAAATGTTTCCAACCCCAGGCAAATGGACGGCCTCGTACTGTCACGACTGAAGTATCAGCTTGTGCGGTTGCGTAAGAGGCATGCAGTTACAGTCATCTCTGCGTTCGGCAACTCGCACAACATTGCAAAACCACACCGTGTACTGTGCATCGGATATTAAAGGAAAAAATTCCCCACAGGGTACAGTGCATTGGAGGTGCAAGTGTTGGACGCATGTGATTTACAGAAGCGCCTGGAATTCGCACGTTTTGTTTTAAACAGTCTGGACATGCATTCCATTTTGTTCACCGATGATGCGGTGTTCCATCTGCATGTCGAAAATACGAAATATGTTTGGGCAACGACCAACATAGCGCTTCACGCGTGTAACATAGCGTGAAGCTCGTGGTCTGGACTGGGTTGACTGGTAGAACGGTCATTGGGACGTTTTATTTTTCCAGGAGTGTGTCCGGAAGATTGTTATTTAACAGTACCAATGTCTGACATTTCTTAGCATCCTCGTACATGAAAACGTTGCAGAGCCGCGTCATTCTGCGGCTACAGTCGAAAGGGTTAATGAATAAATTTTAGTGGCAGCAGGATTGTGCGTCTGCACATTCGGCTCAATCGGTTCGTATTCACCAGAACGAGACGGACCTGAACCAGATGACGTTGGATCGGTCACTGAGGACCGATAGAATGGCCTGCGCAATCACCGGATCTGAATCCTATGGGTTTTCTCCCTTGGGGATACTTGAAGTGCAGAGTTAATAGGACGAAACCCAAAAGCCTGGCTGGACTGAAAGAGAAGCTTGTGAACGAATATAGACAAATTGTGTCTGAGACATTGCAGAAAGTGCTCGCCAACACCATTCGGCGAATGCTCCTCTGTAGCGAAAACGACGGTGGTCACTTCGAAGGTCTAATTCGTTGATATTTAGTGACATTTCACACATTTCAGGTACAGATAAGTAAGGCAATGAATACATGTATATTCTCCATTGTACATGATAAACACCATTGAAGGCCTGATCAATTTGTACAACTAGTAATTGGCTGACTGTGAGGGCAAAACTTATATTCCTGACTTAATTGGTTTACTGTCTTACGCTACTACTAGTTGGTCGGAGCAGACTGAAATCTAAGGGCCTTATCATGTCAAGCATTCGTTTTTATGCAACCATAAAGGGTGAATTTCCAGCTGTAACACAGTGAACAATGAACAATGAATTCGTACGGGTTAAGAAGCATTGCGTTACAAGGCCCGTGGATAGTTAGTGAGGATATCGAAATAATAATAATAATAATAATAATAATAGTATAACAGCTAGTACTTCAAATATAAAAATGAGGACTTATCGTTTGCTCCCCCATAGTCCTGTAATCCGCTTAGATTCACAGCAACCGCAGTTAACAGCAAATGCTTCCATGGTAAACTACAGGTGTAGGATGGAGACGTAGTGCTAAGTGACAAAGTGTAAGTGGATGAATGCATCATCCAACCGTCTTTTAACTACTGTCAGTGTCGGTGCAGAGACCACCGATCTGGGAGAGCGTTCCACGGGTGACAGACACGAATGGAGAAGAAATTTCTGCGGCCCTCCAGACGACTATACTTTACAGCGTTTCATTGGGTGCCCTTCACTGTAGTAATGGTGCTGTGTTGTAGTAAAGGGCAGTACACAGGATGTGGGTCTCGCGGAACCAAGTATGCCATAATCAGGCCGCCCCGTAGTCTGCGATAGCTTACATTGAATACCCCCAACCTGGTAAGAAAGGTTGCACATTCCAATTACCTTCTTAGACACCCGATGTTGTGGCTGCTCTAGTGCATTAAGGTTGTGTTTCAGTCATGGATGCCAGACTTGGATTGCATATTCGACACGGGGGCGAACATACGCACTGAGCATTTGTCGAAATATGAAGCTGTTTGCTTGTCAAAACGCCCCTCACAACAACCCGACGTGTTGATTCCAAGCCTTCGAGGCATTTTCAGATTGTCTGAAGCAACTCAAGTCATCTTGAACCAGGACACCCAAGTTACGTTCGACAGCTGATTGTTGCAGCATCTTCGTTCCGAGTCCGATAGAAAGTACCTTGCATTGACTGACGTTGAAATGCAGTAAGTTTTGGGTTGACCATTGATACACAGTAACTAAGTCACTCTGAAGCAGATGCTGCCCGACCTTCGCCTGGACCCTGCGCCAAACCTTGATATCCTCGGCAAACATTAGGAAGTTTGAAGCGATTACCTGTGCAAGGTCATTAATAAACACCAAAAGCAATCGTGGACCTAGAACTGAGCCTTGCGGCAGACCATACTCGACGTGTATGGGGTCCGATGAAGGACTCCGAACTCGGATCACTAATCGCCTTTGAACTAGAAACTTGGCAATCCATCTTAAAAAGAGGTCGCGTATCCCCTAATGCTGGAGCTTGGAGAGTAATATCCAATGGCTTAGATTATTGAAAGCCTTCGAAAAATCCAGATAGGTCACACCAACGCTTTCTCCAGCGTTAGCTGACTCGGTCCAAGTACTGCGTGCGATTGGTAAATTCGCTGTGCATAATCGTTGTCGGCGGAAACTGTGCTGCTCAGACGTGGTGGTTCAGTTTTCTAGTTAACATACCAGTGCATCGACAACTATGGATTCCATGACCTTGGGAAGCATAGGAAGAAAGGATACAAGGCGGTAGTTAGAGGGATCAGTTCTGCTTCCACCTTTGTGAATCGGGGTTATTATTCCAAGCTTCTACTTGGCAAGAAAATGAGTCTGGTCTAACCAGCGTGGGAAAAACTGAGATAAAGATCCTTCTATTTGGCTTACTGCTGCTTTAAGTGCCTCTGGACGAATGATGTAGACACCCGGCGAGCTTTATTTGCTTAAAGACGTCGGCTGTTGCAATACAGCCTCCGCGGTAAAAGTGAAGTGGGTTAGTTCTGGCGTGGAGATGAGAAAGGTTGGAAGATCTCTTGGTGGCAAGACTCGCTGAAACGTGGCGGCATATTACACCCGCAGCACGTTTGCTGTTCCATAGCCGTTGTTGTTGGGCCATCAGCAGTCCTGGGTGGGGGAAATCGTTGCCACACCTTTCATAGGCCATTGACGTGCTTGTAAAGCAGTCTATGCTTAGCACTTGTTTTGGCGAGGTTCTACTGATAGGCGACTTTGTCTTCTTTTAGCAGTTGTGTGCAATGGTTAGGTTTGGCTATGTAGTTGTTCCAAATTTCTTGTGCCAGAGCTTCTCAATAGACTCACCATGCTGCGTTGCGTACTGTCAGCCATTAGCGAGTTCTGCTCCTTACGAAAGCAACTGATGTACACTTTTATTGCAAACTCTTATTTCTGAAGCCTCTGCAATCAGTTGCCTGAATTTGTTGACGAACGCGAGCCAGATGACTTCTGGGGGTTCATCGGCAAGTATGGATCAAGTTGTGGCGCTGACGAGCTGGGCTAACCGATCGTAACTTGTGATTGTTCCCACAGTTTTATCGTTCTCATTCCGATATTCTGCATAGCAGACCAAGTTGAAACTAATGACTGCACGATCACTGTGACCCAACGGACAGTTTACGGATAACTCATCAATCATAAGCTCCTCGTTGGTAAGCACAATATCCAGCAAGTATAGCCTGTTACCTGTTCTGAACCGAGTGGGCAAAGTGCTATGATTATAAAGAGGAACACTGGTTACGAGATCTTGTAGATAGGCTTTGAGTTTTTCTCCGATCCTGACAGGAGTTTCTACACAATGTATGTTGAAATCACCCATGATAAGTGTGTGAGTGTACTTTTGTTGTAAACTGCATCTTAAAGCAGCCGCTAAGTGGTGTTCGGTTTCGGGTGTAAAATTAGGGGCCGGTACACCAAGACACTAAGGCAAGCGTCCCTGCATTTTAACTGTAAACGGCACCAAAGAGATTCGGGGAACTGCGAGTCTGAATGCGCTACGGCTTCGCACTGTAAGTCCCTTCTGTCATACAAGGTTACCCCTCCTCCTTTTGTGAATCTATCGTTCCGGATAAACGACATGAACGGTAGCGAAACTTCAGCGTCCGTCATTCCCGTGTGCAACCACGTCTCGATGATAGCAATAACATCATATGACCCGGAAGCTTGGAGATCTTTCAGTTCGGCCAGTTTATTGAAAGACCTTGAGCACTCGTATAGAAACAAGCCAGTTTCTTGGTCTTTAATAGCCCACAGAGGGTTGAAGAGGTCAATTGTGGGAGAATGCCGACCGATGGGAAGTCCGTAATTACTTGTTTTTGTGCTGCGTTAATGATACCTAGTCTGAAACTTGATTCAGCCAAGGTGCGTCCTAGTCTTCGTTTAGACCCACTTAAGAGTCATTTAAAGTAACAGTCAAGTTACGCTTCTGTACATTTGTTGATACGCTTGCTGCCTCGGGCTCTTTAACATTTCAACTGTGCAAAACTTTCGCGACCTTTAACTAAAGTTCCAAAGGATGACTTTTCCGATTTCTCCGTCATCGATCCAAACCATCCGTTGTATGTTGCTCTGACTGAAACACAAGGTTTAGGATTCTAGGGCAGCATCCTTTATAATTTGGTGAGAGAGCTATCCCGGTGAGCGATAGCGCCACAATATTATCCAAAGAAAGTGTTTCACGAAAGAGCCGCGACTGTACTAAATCGTGCTTTCCGGTCTCTTGAGCATCGTTAGAAGGATGTTCTGGCATGCCACGTATGAAGCTTGTATTTAGGCGGTCTTGCTTGCTGTGTCCCTCTCCAGTGTTTCTTTTTGATTGTCGCGCGCTTCAAGGGATATCAGAATAGAGGCTTACCCCACGGGATCCGTGTTTTGGCGCGCTTGAGGAGAGTACAATGTATTCTACTTCGGTGGAGGATTCTAGTGTTACTAGCATAAGTCTGGGTTCGCCATAGTGTGGTGAGTTCGGATGACGAGTAATTAGTAACAAGTTTATTGTCTTGACTTTGACACTCATCAGCACGCACAATGAGTTACATTGGTCTTGGTCGTCTGATAACTTATCTCGCAACGTGATGGTGGTAGATTCGGGGACATTTGAGCATACAACAGTCTGGGTACTATTGTTGGATACCTTTTGCGTTGATCTACAGGGTATGGTACTCGTTTGTCTTGACCTGCTGATAAGTATTGATTGTTTGCTGTTTGTTCCTCTATTCGCGTTAACGAAGTTTACAACAGAAGAGGCCGCCACGGCGCCCTCCCGGCGGACATTTGCAGCAATCACTGCATATGTAACTGATGTGAAAAAGGCTAAGCAATCGGTCGGGCATATATGCCACCTGTTAACCTTGAAAGAAACCAGACTAATTGCTTTCAAAATCAGTATCAGGCCTTTGCTTGAATATTGCTGTGTTACCTTCAGTAACTTGCAAAAGGGTGACTTGAGAGCCGTTGAAAACGTCCAACGCGCATTTACGAAGCGCATATTTTGCTATTCAACCGCTCTTTCATACAGAGATAGATGTAAGCAGTTGGATCTTGAACCTGTGTGATTACGAAGAATAAAATTAGGTCTGTGTATACTCCACTAATTCGCGTAGCGGGAACCATATGCTGGAACCTATCAATTATACTTTGGGATAATACCATTTATGACATGCGAGATAGTGAATGTATATTCTAGTTGCCTAAACTCAAGACCAGCCTAAGGAGAAATTTCTACCATCGTAGATATGGCTCTATATGGAATAAGTTGTCAAAGGAGATTAGAAGTATTGAACATTTTTGCATATTCAAGAAAATGATAAAGATTTACCTGTAAACTGACAAGGTGAAATGGAACTTAAAAGGCAAGTTGATGGTGAAAAACTCCATGAAGATGGGCCGGATCATGTAAGATACTGGCAAACATCGACTCGAAAGTTATCTAACAAGTGCACCAGAGAAAAATTGATCATCTAGGATGAGCTGTTACAAACCGCTTCTTATGCTATTCTTTAATGCTACCTCCTATGCGGTTTTCTTCCTTTCCAACTTAATGCACACCAACTGTCTTCTGTATAAAACCGAGAGTAAAATTCTTTACAAATAATTATTCCCACAAACTGATTAATCCGTAAGATTGTTCTGCGATCCCATCCACTATATTTGTTCTGCAGTGCTAATCATTTCCCCCTTCTTTTCTGGAGTTAACCGTCTAGTAAGGTAAACTGGAATTCAATTATGGTAATAACGGGTTCGCGAGTTGACTTTTTGTCTAGGGACATCTAGTAAAGTTATTTGTCTGCGGCGGTCACGCCGCACAAATTGATCGTATGATCGGCTCGATGCATTTTTACGCTGAGGTTAGAAACATACCTGCCTATTCCTTACATTAACGATATAGTACGGCTTTCACATAATTCTTCTTATTCTACATTCTTCCTTTTTTCCTCGTTGACCACGACTTGCCTGATCTCCTGTGTTGACGGATTATAACTTCCAGATTATAAAAGACTACCTATGCAAGACACATTGCCACAAACTGACTGGTTTATAAAAAAGTGCCATAATTGAATGATCCACGTGACGAACTGGGCTGAGGCTTCAGTGCTCATAATACTCTTATAAAAGCAGCCCTAAAAAAACACAACATATAATAAACAGGTGATGGCTCATATGCTACGATGCCACACCGGCACGCTGCCAGGTATAGCATGGAAGTGCGAGCGAGACCTTTCGATGGAATATCTTGCATGGAAGCAAGTCCTCTGGGGATGATTCCAAGACTGGCCGTATTACTTTAACTAGACATCTGTTTAAATCTGCACATAGTATTGTTCCTGGTTTTTTAATATCTGTTATACCTTAATCTTGTCAATTACTTTAATACCTGTTTTGAATACATTGTAAAAAGCAGGAAAAAGCTGATTAGTTGTTGCAATCCTGTTTTACACATTGATCAGACCACATAGTTGGACTGCGTCTCGAAGCACCGAGGAATATACCATGTATGTGTATATTTATGTTCTTGGTGGCTTTGTCCCGATAAGACATTTAAGCTTCAGTAACCGAGGGTTGGTGTTCGGCTGCTTCATCCTTCTTAATCCTAGATATCAGGGCTAGTGGAATTTGCTTAACCAGAGGTTCTGATTTGCGCCTGATTTCCGTTGCCATGAGTACTGTTTGACTCTCGTAGGTTGGGTCAGCTTTCGCCCAGCTTTCTACCAAAGTTGGAGAAGACAAAGGAGATGCGAACATGGCTGATTGCGGTTCAGAGGAAGCGGATTGTGCAGCATTCTGTTGCTTAGAAGCCGCTACGCTTCCGTGGTGCAGACTCGATTTCATTGAAGTAATCTTACAATTTATCCTCTGCTCGGCTTCTGCGCTTAACCGGTTACACTTTTTAACTAGGATAAGCAAGAACTTAAAGAGTGGGTTAGTGGCGAACGCAGTACAGAACCAAAGAACATCTTGGGAGCTAAGTCACTCTCTTACCTGTTGTCAGGACACTTTTGCACATTTCGGATGATACCAGTCCGCACAGTGAGAGCAGACCAGACCGACTTTAACTACTTGATTACATACTCCTAACCTGCAAATGCCCTTTGCTTGGAGCCTTTTCGGATTCGCAATTCCGTCATTCAACGTGGCGTCGATACCTGACACAGTGGATTGTTTATATCCGGGAATAAGATAAAAACATAAAAGGAAAAGATTATGGAACTTGCAACACACGAAGTACGAAGGAAAAAAGGAAAGTATGTTATGGTGACTGAAAGCTGGGCTGAAGGGAATCGCCTACCCCGTGCGGTCGATCAGGAAATCGATCGATCAGACAAACGCCTTTGAAAGCACCCAGCTAATTGTACTTTTGCCTGAGAGTTGAGAGTACAGTGTTTCGGCGGCATTATTTGGCTACGTTGGCCGCTTTTTGTTAACACGATTTCCGTGTGCAAGGTTGTTGGAACTTTGATTTTTCTTCGACTGGGCTAGAATGTTTGCGGAGAAACTTTTGGGTGGTTAATTCGGAATAGCGAGAAAAAGTGATGACCTAACAATGACGACGGACAAGCATGGAAATGTTACAACTTTCTCTGCCAAACATTTTCAAAAGTTGCTTCTTCAGCAACAAGCCTAGATGGAAGCACAAATGAAACTGATTGAAAGTTTAACGCAGTGCTAAAACGTACAATCAAACGGAACAGCTACACGGGACATGCAGACTGTTTCACTTGATCTTCCTACGAATTCCATCACTGAATTTCATTATGATGCTGATTCCGAATGCACTTCCGAGGCGTGATTCAAACGCTGGGAGGATATGTTCCGGACGGATTTCAGCCGTTAAGATGGTTCATGGAAATTGCGTCTTTTGCTCCGCAGGCTCGGTGCTAATGAAACTACAAGATTCTTTGACCACATATTGCCCAAAGAGCCGAAGGACGTCACTTTCAACGAAGCAGTGACAACACTCAAAGAAAATTTCGGTGAGTCGACATCTTTGTTTAGCATTCGCTAGCAATGTCTAAAATTGTTAAGCGTGATACAGACGATTATAGGGCACTAGCAGACATGTTTCACAGTGAATGTGAACGTTTCAAGTTACGCTGTTTGACGGAAGACCAGTTTAAGTGCCTCATATTTGTCAGGGCTTTACAGTCTCCACGCGACGAGGAAATCCGCACTGGTCTTATTGCTAAGTTGGATAAAGATCCAGGTTTGACATTGAAGTCGCTTGTAAGCGAATGCAAACGGTTGATCAGTTTGAAACACGACACGGCTATGATTGAGCAGAGTCGTCCCACCATTGCCGATACTGATCATGCTGTGCAAAAAGCAAGAAAGCCTGGCTCGAATAAGCCGTTCAACAGAACGCCGAACAAGCCGTCTACACCTTGTTGGTCATGTGGTGAATGGCATTTCGCACGATACTGTCCATTCAAGTGTCACATTTATGATAAGTGCCACAAACGCGGCCACAAGGAAGAAGTTTGCCATCAGTCCCGGCCAAGAAACGTGAAGCAGTCCTACCGAAGGAAGAACTTCAGGAAGCCTGACGCAGAATCACTATCGGTGATTGCCACCTTTCACAGCGATTCTAGTACACGCCGCCGATTTATCACTGTGCTTATCAACGGAGTCCCAACCCGACTGCAGTTCGATACGGCATCAGACGTAACGATCATTTCCAAGAACACTTAAAAGCACCTAAAGAAGCCGAAGATGGTTGATTCCAACAAAGTCGCTCACAACGCATCCGGTGGAGTGCTGAAGTTGGTCGGAGAAATAAATTGCAAAATTGCATTCAACGGAGTGGAAAAGGCCGGAACCTGCTACTTGTCTGATCGACCAAACTTGAACTTCCTTGAACTTGACTGGATGGAAAAATTACAACTGTTGTATGTTCCAATGAGTCAGATTTGCAATAGTGTACTAACCGACCCAGTACATGCATCAATGTCGATAGAAGAGATGATCAGAAAGCTAAAGCAGCAGTTTGGCGCCTTGTTTGAAGATGGTCTCGACCACTGCACTAAGTTCAAGGCAAAATTGTGTCTTCATGAGGGCACCAAACCCGTCTTCAGAGCAAAAGGACCGGTACCGTATGCAGCCATGACAGCAGTTGATCAAGAGCTCGACCGACTGGAACGAGCCGGTGTCATCACACCAGTGAACTACTCTTCATGGGCTCCGCCGATTGTTGCTGTGAGAAAGCCGAACGGTAAAGTGCGAGTCTGCGCCGATTTTTCGACTGGCCTGAATGCCGCATTGGACGACCATCAACACCCCCTTCCGATACCAGAAGATATTTTTGCCAAGCTGAATGGTGGGAAGTGTTTCGCCAAGCTCGACTTGTCCGATGCCTACCTCCAGGTTGAGGTTGATGAAAGCTCGTGAGAATTGCTGACCATCAACACTCATCGTGGCTTGTACCAGTAAAACCGCCTCCCTTTTGGCGTGATAACAGCACCAGCCATCTTCCAGCAGCTGATGCATACCATGGTCGCGGGCGTTTCTGGAGCTGCGGCATACCTCGATGATAATATTTTAATGGGTGGTACGGCAGAAGAACTATTTCAGCGGCACACTGAAGTGCTTGTACATATCCAGTCATATGGTTCCCGTATCTGTGAAGACAAGTGTACCTTTTTACACCAAGCAGCAAGTTTCTGGGCTTCATTTTCTCAAAAGACGGTCGTCGCCCGGATCCAGGAAATATCTGGGCTATTCAAAAAATGCGCCCCACCTGTGGACTTGCAAGCGCTGCTTTCCTTCTGTGGCCTAATCAGTCATTACAGCGCTTTTCTGCCCGAACTACATCGGCTGCGGGCCCCGTTGGATAAGTTGCTGAACAAGGGCTAAATCTGGAATTGGACGCCAGAATGCCAGACTGTGTTCGAGCGGGTCAAGTTATTGTTGGCTTCAGACTTACTCCTAAGTCACTTTGATCCCTCCCGGGAAATTGTCCTTGCCACAGACGCACCTTGTTTAGGGATCGGTGCCGTAGTTTCTCATACTTTCCCAGATGGCTCTCAGAAGGCGATCGCACATGCCACCAAGACGCTCACGGAAGCCGAAAGAAACTACAGTCAGATCGAGAAAGAGGCATTGGCCATAGTGTTTGCTGTGCAGAAATTTCACAAGATGATGCATGGTCACCGCTGCAAACTCTTAAAGGATCACAAGCCGCTGCCGGCCATTTTCGGCTCGAAGAAGGGAATTCCTGTCTATACAGCCAATCGACTCCAACGATTGGCACTCACCTTGCTGGGCTATGATTTTGAAATCCGTTATCGGTCAACGAATTCGCTGGGCCAAGCAGATGCATTGTCACGCCTCATTGATTCCCAGCAGCAAGAACTCGAGGACACCATCATTGCCTCAGTTAAGCTCGAACCTGAGGTCAACTTCCTGGTGAGTGAAGCACTACATGGTATGCCAGTTACGGCTGATGCTGACCGGGCCGAAACGCTTCGAGACCCAATCCTGAAGAAGGTGACACACTTCCACAGAACCAGCTAGCCACGTTCGTATTCATCTGCCGAATTGCAGCAGTTCTATCAGCGAAGACAACCGCTTTCCATTATGAACGATTGCATCATGTTCTCAGAGAGAGTGGTCATCCCTCAGGCGTTGCAAGAAAGAGTGCTGCGACAGTTCCATGCAAGACATTCAGGGATCAATCGAAATGTAAGCACTTGCCAGAAGTTATGTGTATTGGCCGTTTATGGACAGACAGCTGCAACAACTAGCTAGAAGTTATGACAACTGCTTTACCGCCTCAGGGGCACCGTTGAAGACTGAACTCCATTCATTGCCTAAACCAACTAAACCTTGGAGTCGTGTTCATGCAGACTTTGCAGGCCCAATCAATGGCCAGAACTTTCTCATAGTGGTCGAAGCTTATAGCAAGTGGCCCGAAGTGTTCCTAATGAGAAGCGCGAAAACCAACGCAACCGCCTCTAGGTTGCGATAAGTCTTCAGCAGGTTCGGATGCCCTGAAACATTGGTGATGGAAAATAGAGCACAGTTTACTTTGACCACATTCACGGAATTCTGCCAACGCTGCGCCATCAAACGCGTGCAGTCTCCACAATTCCACCCACAATCGAGTGGCCAAGCGGAGAGGTTTGTGGATACATTCAAACGCGTTCTCCTCAAATCAAAGAGGGAGGGAGACATAGAGGAGGTGATCGACCGCTTCCATTTTCTGTACCGAGCTACACAAAATTTGCAAACGCCAGGTGGAATATCACCAGCAAAGGTAATGATGAATAGCAAACTTTGCATGCCATATGGTGCAGTTCGGCCGTCCTCAGAATCCATAGCTGGTGAAGAGAGCCTCAAAGTGGAACGTGACTTTAATCGGCGGTTTGGTGCCAAGCCACGTTCGTTTAGACCGGGTCAGCCAGTACTTGTATGTGATTATCAAGATGGACTCGCGAAATGAACGTCAGGCACGATCCAGCACAACTTCGGAAGCGGCATTTACGACGTGATGGTTGGAATGCAGGTATGGGTACGTCATGCAATCCAACAGTGACCAACAGTGTGTCAGCCACAAGCAACAGAATCTGCCGAGCTTCCATCTGACCTGTTGACAGACAGATTCAACTTTCCTAAAAAGCCAGTAGAAGAATCATATCATCAGACGAATGGTACCAGACAACAGAGTACGGAAACCGAACCCAGAACACTACAGCCAAGGCTATGGAGCGGTAGGAGAAGAACAGCTTCCAGGAAGCTTCAGGTCCATCCCAGGCTAACATCATACACGACGGCAGCTGTTTCAGGAGGGGAAGTATCCGGGAATCAGATTAAAACCTAAAAGAAAAAGGCTATGGAACTTGCAACACACGAAGTACGAAGGAAAAAAAGTATGTAATGGTGACTGAAAGCTGGGCTGAAGGGAATCGCCTACCCCGTGCGGTCGATCAGGCAATCGATCGATCAGACAAACGCCTTTGAAAGCACCCAGCTAATTGTACTTTTGCCTGAGAGTTGAGAGTACAGTGTTTCGGCGACATTATTTGGCTACGTTGGCCGCCTTTTTGTTAACACGATTTCGGTGTGCAAGGTTGTTGGAATTTTGATTTTTCTTCGACTGGGCTAGAATGTTTGCGGAGAAATTTTTGGGTAGTTAAATTGGAATAGCGAGAAAAAGCGAAGATCTAACGTTTTAGGTTCTGTACTTTTCCAATTTTGAGAGCGGCGCACCACGGTCAGGCTAGCGTGATGGTTGCAAGGTAAAGCGAACAACACTCTAACCTTACGAGGTACTCTTAGCAGTATGATTCCCTTTAGCAGCGAAAGCAGCCAAATTAAATCTTATTGGTTTGTTGGAAGCCAGTCAGGAGGCGATAACAGTTTTTGTGGCGATAGTAACACGGCCACATCGACCGGTCATCCCATACGGTCCGATTGTTTTTCTTATTTGCTAGCACAGCGACCTACTAACCACTTCGCAGGGAACACTTTTGCTGGCTTTTCACCTGAATGGAGACCCACTACCGATCGATCGAAGCATGACGCCTTCAGTGCGACTGTGGTGTCCAGCTAACGTCCAGTGCTCATAGTCCGACGGCTTGCGTTCCGTTAGTCTTTTCCAGCAATCCACGCATGACAGGTGGATTTCTGCTGTGCTGTATGCTAATGTTCACCTCTCACACCCGAAGGGCTTGGTGTGCTTTGCAATCATAGACACACGTGGCGTGTCTCACTGTCCCACCTCACTGCTGCCGGCAAAGTAATTTTCGCCATTGCACAGTTAGCAATTCAGCGTACCGGTGCACATCAGCACCTGAGTGCAGCCGCTCCTAGCTCCGGACCAGATTAATAGAACACCCGGTAGTTGCACCCCAAAATCTCCAGAGTCAGTTTCCGGATTGGGGACGAACACGTACACAGTACACTCAGACAATCATAGCACTCAAGCAATTATATGTTGCATGGGTACTCCGCTAACGATCCAGCCAAGTGCCGCAGCTCAGACTCGGTAAGCATCTGTTCTGAATTCCAAACAACCCTTTCACTTACTCTCTGCGGCTACACGATGACATTTAGTTTCCGGTTATCAAGCCCGCGCATAGCAACAGCCTGGCTTGCGACATCACCTGTGTTGGTGGACACTTTGTGTACCATGCTGACCTACTTGGGGAGCGCAGTCAAACCTGTGTAGACGGTGGGGCCCTACAAGCTTTTTCCGTTCGGTTTGTCATTGTCGTTTGTGGCTACCTGCTTATGGTTTCCAGTGAGTGCACTGAAACAGATTTCGTCCACAACTGGTGTCACCCACAGGTATCCTTCTATATGATCCGAGCTAAGTTAGGAACCATAGTGTACCAGGCGGAGGCTGACCGAAATAGTTCTGAACCGCGCACAATGAAAATGTCAGACACAGATTCAGGACGGGGGTTCTGCTACAATTTTGGAGACGGCGCATACAACTTCAGCCGCGATTGCACAATCCTAACTTCAATCACAACCATGTGCAAAGCATTTATATTTATGAGACAACTAAGAGTTCCTTAATAAAACAAGATGCATGGTGTAAGATTCCCAGTTAGCTTAATCACGGTCTCTTTATTTAGTTTGAATACCGTGTAATATTTATTTCCCCCTTTAATGCTACATCAAACAAGTTTCGGTTATCTACTCCATTTTTGGATCTCCTGTAGCGCTGATTGCCATGCGTATTTTCTATGTCAATTCGTACCGAGATCAGGCGCGTTTCCCTTTGCGCACTCCAGACACTACAAAACGAATCCTGTTTGGTATTCAGTGACTAGCACTGCTGTTGTCTATCTCGTCGGTCCATTAAAAACGTAGAGAGTGATTCATTCTCGACTAAGACTCGTAGTATTTCAAGCTGAGCTACACAACAAACAACTGCCAGTGTTAAAGAACAAGCAAGAACAACATTTCGACAGGATGATCTGAATTCAGTTATTTCACGTACTTTTTCAGCCGTTTACAGCTTGGATAGCTGGCTGTAATATACCTTACCTGAAATCATATATCCGCTACAATAAGGACACTGTCGGGCAAGCAGAACAACTACATAAATAAATAAATAAATAGGTATTTTATTCTCGACTATGCGACGCACGCACATGGAGGCATGATCAACTTGTATCCCGCCATCGATGTTACAGTTGAGAGCGAACCTTACAACGTCTTCCAATTTTAGATGTTCGCTTAAAAGAAACCTAAATATATAGACTACCCTATGTTTAACACTTAGTATCCTGTGAAATACAAACAAGCTCCAGTTCGTACCGTCTTTGCAATAGCTAGCCAGCTATGCTCGTAGGAAACGACTACATGTGGGATGCAACGCGTCTCCTCTACAATACACGCAAATGGATATTCGAGGAAGTGCGTATCAAAGCACTCAAACCAGAAGTCGAAAAGCGGAAAGGAACGATTGCTAGACCTCGCCAAGAGAAAAGTGTTCATAACGTTGTCATTCAAAGGAGACAGAACTGGCAGGAGATTCAGATATCGCCTCCGTCAATCGGTAACATAGGTAGTACGTGTCTGAGCATGTGCTTTGGCACCAAGTTAAGAAGTTGCTGTTTAAATCCACCCTTGAGATGACAGACACTTGCATTCACCAAAGGAGCTGCCTGGGTATTGTGCTGCTCCAATCCCTGTAAATGTCTTGGAAGCATGCGTTCTGGAGACAATGCCATCTTCCAACAAGGCTTCAGGGTCTCGCTGCTTTCTTTTGACCACATGTATCGGCGCAGCTTGCACGTCGCTAGCATTGAACGCCACCGCGTGCAAAACGGGCTGTTTGCTTGGCTTCCTGTAATAGTTGTCCATGTCAGGGTTAACGTTCGCGGTTCCCACTGTAAATTACAACAAACTGCAAGTACATCCGTAAATGAAAGAGCAGCGTTTGGCTGGTTTCCGTATTTGCCTAAATTACCCGAGTGAACTTAGTGCACCGACGCTAATTATTGGTCCTGCCGCGCTGCCTTCGGCTATGATGTGACATTTAGCAATACGGCAGTTTTTGTGGTAAAGTGTTGTGTTTTTTGTCGAGTGATGCGATTGACGAATCTTTAAGACTAGCAGTCTAGTCACCGGGTCTAACAGGGAGGTATTGACGAGAGGGCGCAAAATATCCGGATAAGCTGACGATGGCATGTTTAATGTTACTCTGTAGGACCAACAAAACATTCGCGCCATGTGTCACACCCGTGCTAACCTTCTTCTCAGTGGTACCTTTACTTGTCCCGTTGTGGTCACTTTCACCGTATTTACCTCAGGGACCCAAACGCCCATCCATTTCCTCGAAAAATAATGTGTACTTTACCCTGAGCCGATTGTGTGGCTTTCAACCGCCTATCCTGCCTTCAGTCAGGGAGAAAATGTTACCGCCGCCCTGGGCGGCAAAAGTAGTTTCCACGCCACTGGGCGGAGGAATGGTGTTCTGATTACCAAGGTCCGCGTCAACGGTGGTGCAATAAAGGGTTCAGCACATGAGAGTTTTGGAAGTGTGCCAGCGGGTACGGCGTATCTTGGGCTTACACACTGCAGCAAAGCAAAACCACACAACATGCGCGGTGTTCTCACCGCAATCGAAACGTGAATCGGCTCGATCAACTTGTGCATCTTTAAGTTTACCGCACTCTCATTCAGCACCGTAAGCCCGATTGGTTAAGCTTAAGAAGCAGCGTTTAACCTTGACTGACTTCGCAGTCGCTCTGGAAGACTATTTGAACCGTGCAGGGAACGAGACATTTACCAAGTACAACACAGATGATTTCGTTCAAAAGGCGGTGATTGGTGGCCGTGAAGTTCGTGAGGATCTCCCGGTCCGCTATTTACCTCATATCATTTGGGAACGCCAGCAGCTGATCAATAAGTCCTCATCTGGCTTGCATCATTTGGGCCTGTGACTTAAGAATATTGCTGATTTATGCCTCTTGGCTATCTGGAGATCCTAGCATGAGGTAATACTTATGTGTGAGGGTTTGAACGCTGTCCAACCTATACTCAATCTCCTAGCCACCCCCTATGATGCTGTGTGAAAATCGCCCTCTTGGTGGAGATTCATTGCCTGTGCATTCTCAGTTTTTCCGGATACTTTACACTTTATGCTTGGTATTGAACAATCGACGTTATTAAAAATGCCGCTTTGTCATATGCCGTAGCGCAGTTACACTGAAGAAAGAAAGAATTGCCTAGGAAATCCACTATTTTAGCAATTAATCGATTATTAACAATTATCCCATTGCTTTCGAACATTCCGGAATCTTCTAGTTCTACGCGTGCGTAAAAACCACCTGACACCTCGGCAAAATATATGGGGAACCACTAATCTTGGTAGCTGACCTTCCAATTCTAGAAGTCGAAGGTCAGTAAGAGACCTATACATACAGCCAAGGTCCGCAGTAGTTGTACAGCGTTTGTTGGTGGCGATTTATATGTTATTTTATCAAGGTCATTGACGTTCTGCATTTCCCTTCGGTTGGGCTATAAGTTTTGTAGAGTAATAAATGGTTATTTTTGGAATTGCGTCTAGTGAAGCTTATAACAATCAGGGAAGGTTATACGATGGAGGATGACTGATTAGTTTGCGTTTTCGCTGTTTGGACCAGTTCTGTTTCCATTATCTTCTGTCCTTGGTGGGTATAGATAATATAATAAATTTTGTTGTGTGCCAAATCGCATGCCGCGTAACCCATTAGCAATGTCCAGTAAGCACACCACCGTTGTATCCCGAAAAAGCAGCAGAGCAGAGCAGCACCGGAACGTATGTATGGAGGAAACTGTCCGCACAAACGAGCAGTACAGTTCAATCGATTGAGGTTCGCATTGCAGTCAATCAGGTGCAAGACCATATGACGGGCCAAATAGTGCTAAATAGAAATGTGAGTAGGAAAGGCGAACCGAGGGCAAAAACAAAGCCAATTATTTGAACACAACATTGTCCCTGTTCTGTTCGTGAAAGTGCAAGTACTACATGTCATTGAACGATCTAGTTTAATCTCAGCACTCCGAAGAATTGTTATGTGGTGTTATCCGTTAAAGCGTATCGGTAGACAGGACGGCGGATCCGACCGGAATGTCGTAAGTTTGTATTAGTATGTACAGAGCGCTGTGTTGTAGGTGTGTTCGTCTGTTCAATATCACATTGGGAAAGCACTGCATGTAGCCGTTTTACATTCACCTTTCTCCCATCTGCCAATTTTTTAAGTTCCTGGAGTGTACATTGATTCTATCCGGGTCGGGGATCCGAATACTTCACCTCCTTTCCGGGAATAGGGTAGTCTCACACGAACAAATGTCTCTGGAGGAAATGTTCTTCCAACACGTCTGTATTTAGCCTGGTGAACAGTCCATCTTTCCTATTCTCTGTGATCGGCGATTTCTTCGGATATAAAGGTTGCATTTACTCGAGTGCGAATTGTTCGCCCTAGCATTAGCTCCGACGGGGTCGTTGCCGTTGCATTATGTGAAGTGGTTCTGTATACCTTCAATGGAGATACCAATGCATCGTCCCAGGATTCGCCCGAAAGCCAAAGGAATTGTAGTGATTCTTTCAAAGTACGATTAAGTCGTTAGACGAGTGCATTCGCTGCAGGATTATAAGGTACAGTCCTCTTGTGTCTGGTACCATTGCACCTTAGGAATTCAGCATACTCGTTACTTCGAAACTGTGGGCCGTTATCAGTGACTATTTCCTCTAGCAAACCGTACCTTGCAAACAAACAACGGAGCCAATTTATGATGATGGCCGTAGTTACGTTCCCACATAGAATAGCCTCCGGCCATTTGCCATAGAAACACGTTTCGCTTTTGCGGGGGTGTATTGGCCAACGGGCCTATAATATAGATGGCAAATTTTGCCCAAGGCTTCACTGGATACACGATAGATTAGACTGAAGCATTCAGGAGCCTCACACTCTTGTCAGATTTTTGGCAGGCGTAATATTCCCGAATGACCGCCTCGAGGATGGAATTCAACTTCGGCCACCAATAGTATTGTCGTATCCGAGGTTTTGTTCGCACAATCCCTGGATGACCTTCAAGCGCACATGCACCACGATAGGAATAAGGGTTGCAGGGAGCACAAACTGCTCGCCTCTAATAATGCAGTTACTCACATAGAAAGCTCGTGCAAAAGGGTATAGTATGGAAGTAACTCAGGTTGGATCTTGGTACGACTTGGCGAGGAAGTGGATTTGTACTGCCGAAGCTTCTCTAAGACCAGGCCTTTGTCAGTGTGTTTTCGTATCAGGTCAATTGTTATTGTAGATGTTTCGTCTGAGAGCTGCGATAACATGTTTATCTCCTCTACTCCCTCATTTTCCCCTCCTTTGGACAATGGGTGTCTCGACACTACGTCTGCAAGTTGGTTAACCCACCCTGACACGTATTTTATTTCAGAATCATAGTTAAATAAACGTGAGTACCAGCGACTCAAGCGAACCTGCTTTTGGCCTTTGTTACAGTGACTTAGTAGGGTTGTAAGAGCAGAATGATCGGTGCGCAACGTGAATCGAGGTCCGAATAAGTATAAACGCCATTTCCCACACGCCCAAATGCATGCTAGGGCCTCCTTCTCGCCGGTGGAATAATTGCTTTCAGTATCAGAGAAGGTACGTGATGCGTACGCAAGCAGCTTCTACTCGCCATCGCGCAGCTTGAACAGGCCTGCACCCAAGCCGGCATTCAAAGCATCCATTGAAACAAATGTTGGACAGTGCTCATTGAAGATCTATACCTTGGGAGTGGATTCAATCATCGCTCGAATGGTCATGTAGGCATTGGCTTGGGGAGACTCATCGTAGTTAGACACAGGCAGACAGTCACCATACATTCAGGAAAGCGCTAGCCGGCCGTTTCGTCCTATTGGGACTCGTCAATAGCGCGCACCCGCCAAATACTACCGGATTCTAACTCACGAGCTTACACTTGCGAGTCACCGAATTATGTCATTGAGCCATGGGCGACGTCAGCGGACCGCCATGCCTGATATCTAACTGCGATGTAACGCGGCTCATCCTCCACTTTCTTGCATGTTAGGAATGTGTAGGGGGCAGGAGTGGCCCCGACAACAACGACTTACTTTGCAAGCCGCCCTATATCGCAGTTAAATTTCGGTCATGACGGTCTGCTGCCGTCGCCCATGGTTCAGTGACATAAGTCGCTGACTCGCTTAAGTAAGGTCGTGGGTTCGAATCCGACAGGATTCGGCGCGTGCGCGCTACTGACGAGTCCCAATAAACCGAAATGGCCGTCTAGTGCTTTCCTGGTGTGTGGTGACTGCCCGTGTTTAACTGCAATTAATCTACACAAAACCTACAAAAGTCCCCTACTACTGACAAACAATCAGTAGGCGCCTTAGCAGCTTACATGCTACCTCGATTAGTGGCGGCTTGCAAAGGAAGTCGTTGCTCTAGGGTCCAGCCCTGTCCTCTGTACATTCATAACATGCAAGATAGTGGACGATGAGCCGCGCTATATCGCAGTTAGATATCAGTCATGGTGGTCCGTTGCCGTCGCACATGGCTCAGTGACATAATTCGGTGACTCGCAAGGGTTATGTCGTGGGTTCGAATCCGGTAGGATTCGGCAGGTGCCCGCTACTGACGAGTCCCAATAGGACGAACCGTCCGTCTAGCGCTTTCTGGATCTGGGGTGACTGTCTGCCTGCGTCTTACTGCGGTGAATCCGCACAAAGCTTAATAAATCCCCTACTACTTACAAACCATTGTCTTGTTCAGTGTCCCAACGAAACTCCTGGTTTTGGCGCGCCAACCTCTGTAACGGCTCGGCAAGAGTTGCAAAATTCGATGAATGTCGAAGATAACTAGAACACAAAGCCAAGAAATGTTTCCTCTGTGTAACGGTGCATGGTTTTGGACAATCAAGAATGGCTCTAGAGTTTTGCACCTTAGGCTTAATACCCGAGGTAGAAATAACATGTCCAATAAAATCGACCTCCGTTACAGCGAATTGGCCTTTGTTAGTCTTCAGGCGGATATTCAGTTCTTTCATCTATGCACCACATAATGAAGACTTTCTTGAGGTTCGCTGGGGTTACTAACAAAGACACAAATATCATCCATATACACAACACATCCTTTGAGATTTGAAAAGGATAGCGTAACTAATTTCTGCCAAGCTTCTGGGGCACTACTAAGGCCTATTGGTAGCACTTTGTATTGATACAAACCTATTTGCGTGAGGAAAGCACTCAAAAGTCGATAATCTGGAGTCAATGGCATGTGGTAGTATGCACTGCGAATCTCCAGCTTTGAGAAAAGTTTCGCGTTTGATAGCTTAACCGTCAACTCGTCGATAGAAGATAGAGGGAACTTGTCCACATTTATCTGCCGATTAAGCGTTCGAAAATCGGTGCATAGACGAATAGAGTCATCTTTCTTTTGAGCGACACTGTATGAATTCTATCAAGTCTTCCGTGACCCTATTTTTCAAAGCTTGCGACAACGCTTTTTCCTTGGCCAGAGGTACAGGCCTAGGTTGAGTGATGCTGAACGGTTTGTAGTCCGCGCTTAACCGAATGCGGTGCATTGCTTTTGGGACACTACTCATATACGGGAGAAAGAGATTTGGGTAACTAGAAAGTAACGAACGAAGGTTAAGGCTGGCAATGGTCATCCCGCTGACGCATGATGATACGTTCATTAAGACCATGGCATTACGTCCCAATAGAGGCTTGCAATCAGTTTTAGTGACGTAAACTTCAACTATACGCTTTCTGCTGTTAATAAGAAACATTGAAACCGTAACAAAACCGAGTATGTGGACATCAACATTGGAGTAGCTGCTGAAAGTGTAAGCCGAAGGATGTACGGTTGGCTAACCAAACTGCTATTTGTAAAAGCAATATGGCACGACTGTGATTGGTGACGCGCAATTTAGTTCCATGTCTAAACAAATGATTTTGTTTCTAACTTCATAAAACACACGACGAATATCTGGCGAAGGCCGTTTGGGTTCTTGAGTTGGAGACGAAAGTTGATGTTCTCATTCATAACCTACATATATAGACTATTCAGTGGTGACCGGAGAAGCTATAGACTCATTTGCAGAATCAACTAAAGAAATGGCGCGGGAACAAAAAACGGGAGCAAAATGATCGGTCTTACCCCAATTCAGGCAGATTTTACTCTTTATGCACATGACTTATCATTTGCACGAGGTTCATCGTCACAACGGTAACACTTATTTCTAAATACGAATCTCGTCCAAGAGCGTGTGGAATTCAAACCGTCAATTTCAGTAGCTCCTGTGTTAGAGGGGAAAATTTTGTTTTGTTCCGTGACTGCGACCTTCGAGCGAGCCACGTCACAGGCCCTATCAAATGCGAGCTTTTCTGCCTTCTTCGTTAAGAGACTGTCTCTGAGCCGAGAATCCGTGAGACAAGAAATCAGCTTTTGTATTAGCATAGTTTCTTCCACTTTTTTGGGAATACTATTGTAGGCACACTTTCGAACAGAAGAAACAAGACGGGAAATGAATTCTTCCACTGATTCACCAGATGCTGGTTTCAGCTGCGCAAAATCGTACCGATAAATATAGGTGTTCCATCTAATACCTTAATGTTTATCGAGAGCCGATAATGCATCTGTCAACGTGGGTTTCCCCCGTAAGTTTAGAGCATCAAATATACCTCGACCCTTTGAGCCGAGGTGCAAGCGCAAATGCTTTAAAATATCCTCCGTTTTCAGCGTCACGTATGGATTGAGAATCAGTAGCACCGAAATATAATCTGAAAAACTAATTTTCCAATCTTCCCAGCCTTCTGTTTTGGGGTAACCGCGGAGTCAGGATAGAACGGAGCAGGGGCAGTAGCGTCAAAGACATCGATAACCCGCGACGCCAATTGATTGTATCCCGAAAAATCAGAAGACCAGAGCAACACCGGAACGTATGTATGGAGAACACTCTCCGCACACATGCGTAATACAATTAAATCGATAAAGGTTCGCATTGCAACCAATCAAATGCAAGACCACATGATAGGCCAACGAGTGCTAAATAGCAATGTGAGTAAGAAAAGCGAATCGAGGGTAAAAACAAAGCAAATTATTTGAACATAACAACCACTAACGTTCATGTTGTATTTGGGTGCGGGCGATGTCTCAACCAAAGGAATAGAGTATTATCTGAGTGTGGTCCCAGTGTGGCCCCTGATTTTCCATTTGTGTGTTGTCCTGTTATTCGATGTATATACCTGCTAATCCGTTTGCTGAAAATATGGTTAAATGCTTCTCGAACTTCCCGGCTGATATAGCATATCTCCGATTTACGAGTTTGGTTGACAGTTCTGATACTTGCCAATTTCAGTGAAGCAACTCTCGAGATAAGGAAGTTTATGTAATTTCACTGATCGCTTTCGAAAGTGTTACACCTGCTGTTGCTTATATATTCGATAAAACATAGGTTTGGAGCTCTAGCAACAATACTTTAATATTCGGAGGGTTACTTACTTTGGGATGCACTAAGTCGGTAGCAGGGAGAAATGTACTGTGTCATGCGAAATTTAGGATAACGTGCCAAAAATGTTCTGCTATTCTGCCAGCCTCTGGGTGGACATGGAAGCGGAATTTTCCTTGTTGGCTAGATGCGTCATGAGATAAATAGTAAGAAAATTTGAATGGATGCTGCAACTGTGAGATGCAGTTTGGGATTATCTTTCATCCATTTTAGCTGTAACTTGTACTACCTTCAATGTGGACCCCAATTTTTAATCCTGTTTAGTAAATTCTACACAGTTGTGTACCGCATAAGATGACTCTTCCATACAACCTTTTACCTTTTCCCCATATTATCGTGCCTTTAAGCAAGATGCCTATGCTGCTGACGCTCTATATTTACAGTAGTAACCTGAGACGCCAGTGGTTTGTTGACCGGTTCATCTAACCAACTGTTAGTTAGTTGCCTAGTCAATTAAAGAGACAAAATAAGAGCGTAATTCCTTGTGGTGCTGCTTACGCGTTGGTAATCGTATCATTGGCAAAAGTTCCATGAGTTAGAGTCGTTGTTCCATGGTGTTGCTGTCCAAAGGTCAGCACAAGACGTTCATAAGAGGAAAGATCATTTACACCTTAAGTAAATACGAATGGCTGTGTCGTTGTTGAACACTTACATTGACTAGCACTTGTTTTCCGGTCGGACCCAGTCACGCAAATACATTAACTCGCACCTATACCCGGCTTCATGCTGACCCAGTCCACCCCGGTGAAATAATATTGCGCCCGGTAAAAGTCAGTACGAGCCAGTTCTACACCGTATAAGCAACTATGTAGTTATTGTTATATGGTTAACTTCACGCCGAGCACGTCGGTGGTATTCAAACAGATTTTAGACCTTTGTCCCGACGGCCGTTCCGTTCACCGAACCCGCCCTCCTCCAAGACGGTGCTATACAATTGACCATGCTGCTTGATCACAGAATGCTTGTGTCATTGTAGAATGGAGTCTCAGCCGTATACCCCAAACAAATCTTTTTTCTTGCTGAGTATATCATGACACCACCTTGTAAGGATTCAACTCAGTCTAAATAAGCTTTATTTTCCATGGCATGCATTTTTCGCTGGCATGATGCATGAGAACTGAGAACTGGTGCGAAGCAGCGAGTAGAGGTTGCTCTGTGTAGCTGCATCATTTGTTGTTTTCGGACATGAACTTTTTATTTATCGTTTCGCTCTCTGTACTTTGCCTCTGCAAATTGTTGGTCTAGTAGCATCTTGAATTTAGACACTGTGTTGGCTTCTACTATATGCTGAGGCAGGTCGTTCCAGATATTTACCACTCTGCGTTCGAAACAGAGTTGGTGGGCGACCCGCTTCAAATCCGAGACGATAAGTTTATACCGGTGTCCTCGCGTGCAGCTTGGTGCGCGCAGATGAAGTAGTTGTCTCAACATGGGGTAATCACCCAGATGTAATATCCGGTGCGTCATGATGAGGTCAACCCTCATCCGACGGTAAGATAGGGTGTATAACCCTAGTTTCTTACATCGGTCTTCGTATGGCATACCTCGTAAGTTGGGAATCAGCCTGGTGGCTACATGCTGCACCCGCTCAAGCTTTTCTACTTCGCCCCGGGTGATGGGACAGTATGCGGGAGTGCCGTACTCCAGTATTGGTCGTATTATCGAGACGAAGAGGCGAGAAGCAATCTCTTCGGACCAAGTGCTAAAGCTGCGCCTAAGAGCCCAAAGCATACGAAGGCTGTTTTGGTACAGCCTATTCGTGTTGTCAATGGACTTTAGGTCGCAGCGTGAGAGTACACCGAGGTCGCGCACGAAAGGAGCGGGATGCAACGGTTGACCAGCCATTGTGTACGTTCGGCCGTGATCACACTTACCCAACCTCATGAATTGCGACTTGGCAGGGTTGATCGGAAGGTTAACCTCTGCCGACCACGTCGAGAGGCGGTCGAGATCCTGCTGAAGTAAATCGCAATCATTGAGTGTGCGGATTACTCTCCACACTTTCAAGTCATCTGCGGACAAAGCACTATGTGATCGTAGTAGCTGAGGCACATCGTTTATATGGATTAGAAACAATATCGGGCCCAGTGCAGTGTCTTGGAGCACGCCGCTGCTCGATGGATACCACTCAGTTAGATGGTTGTCCACCTGGACTCTCCACTTCCGATCAATAAGGAAATTGCTGATCCATTTGTGCAGCGAACCACCAACACCGCACATCCTCAGTCTGTCAAGGAGCACTGCATGGTTAACCTTGTCAAAAGTCTTACTGAAGTCAATGTAAATGACGTCAACCGATTGGCCTTTGTTCAGCGCTTGTAACCATTCGTGCCTCGTCAACAGTAGGTTGGTGATGCACGAACGACCTTTCAGGAAACCATGCTGTGCGGAGGTTAACAGGTTTTTCGACTCGAGAAGTTGCAGAAGGCTCTTCTTCACGATCTTCTGGAGCGTCTTTGCCAAAACTGCCGTCAGGCAGATCGGCCGGTAGTTATCCACTTTGCTTTGGTTACCACCTTTCGGGATAGGCTTTACGACTGAGCATTTCCAGTCGTCCGGTAGTAGACCAGTGGATAGTGACCTGTTAAACAGTTCAGTTACAGAAGGTGCAATTATGGTCGATAATGACTTGAGGATTAGTGGGTGTATGCCATCTGGCCCAGCAGGTTTCGTCCCGTCAAGATTTGCTAGAATCTTGCCTACTTCCTCAATATTGCAGTCCAGGCTGTTAAGTTCGGTTGGAGCGGTGCTCGTCGAACTCATTACAGACACCTGGTCACTTGCGAATACGGAGGCGAAGTGCGTTGCCAATGCTGACGCACGATCTGTACTCGAGGTTAGGGGCTGTCCTTCTGAGCCTTCTAACACTGGGATATTAGCTATAGGCCTTAGGCGCCGCTTCACATATGCGAAGATCCTCTTGGGAGCAGTTTTTACAGCAGTTGCAAGCTCCTCTTTGAAGTTTCTGCGTTTGCTTGTTTTCGCGTTGTTGCAGCGATTTTGTTGTACCTTGTAGGCATTGTAGTCCTCATCAGAGCCAGATAACACGAATTTGTTCCATAGTCTACGTCGCCGTCGGGCCAGTTTGTTGTACTGTTTGTCAAACCAATGTGGTTTGACTGGCCCAACTTTCCGAAAGTTGAGGGGTACCAATCGGGTGCACAACGATTTCACTCTCTCTTTAATGATAGTCCAACAAGTTTCAGTAGATGAATCTTGTGGTAAAGACCAGTTCATCTGGCTCGCTGCTCGAATGAGACCATTAAATTCCGCCTTCCAATAGTTGAAGGCTGACTCTAGCGAGGGAGAATACGGCAGCGGTAGTTCCAAGCTGCCTATGATCACCGAGTGGTCGCTCTCTCCCAGAGGCTCTAAGACTTGAATGTTATGTACACGCTGCTCACAGCTAGTCAACAGCAGGTCTAAGCATGATGGAGTCGCGCGCGCAGTAATGCGTGTCGGTTGGTTGATGTGCTGTATGGCCGCGGTTTCAAATATCAACTCCGTAAACTTCCTCTCGACTTCACAGTGGCCGGGGAGAAGTTCAGCTTCAGGCCACTGTATTCGGGGCAAGTTGAAATCGCCCATGAGTAGGAACATCGGACGACTCATGTGGTTGCGGACATGGGGCAACCAGTCCAAACTGCGGCTCAGTGGGCTGCGATATACCACGCCCACGTGCAACTCGCAACGTCTGAGGTGTATCGAACACCATAACTGCTCACATAGACCATCAGCGCTTTGATAGGCGCTCACTAGTCTCCCACACAAGGAAGACTTTATGTAAAGTAGCACGCCACCGCGACCATTTGATGGTCTACCACAGCGGAAGCATGAGTAGCCGGTGATTTCCACTTCTTGGGCGTTTACCTCGGAGTTTAACCATGTCTCAGCAAGGCCTAATACGTCCGGTTGCTGAGAGCTTACGAAGTCGTACAGCACATCGCGCTTGTTCATCAAACTGCATACATTAGTAAAGGCTACGCGCAGACCGCGGTAGGACCCGCTGGGCGCGCCTGAAGTATTAGCAACCTGTTGATCCGGATTCGTGGAGGAACCCGGGCAACTACTCGACAATTTACAATACGGAGGTTTGTTTCTCCATCCTCCGTGCGCCGCTTTAGTTCAATCATGGCAGACTTGAGTTTCTCTCTGTCTGCCACTTCTAATTCAGCGCGCACGTGGATCTTCAGACCCTTCAGCCTATTAAGGCGAGACAATAGTAACTTGGTACTTGCTTCTTCGACAAATGTCACCCTCATGGGCCGACTTTTGCCCTCCAATCTCAACCAACGAGTTGGATTTGGTATATTGCATGCAAAAGGAGCGCGCAACCAAAATGTCATTCAAAGTTGGATCGCGACTTACCATCTCTACTGAGACCTCGATTCACTTTGAACTGGACTTCTGTCATTCAGATCACAAGTACTGTATCCGTAATGAAGGTGATTTGATGTCTCTGGGAGGAGCAATACCAAAACTCCACTGAAACGTCATTCAGCTTATTCAATCGTAACCATACCATCTATCTTGCCATGAAAGCCACAGTGTAAGTGAAGGAATTCGCACACATTAATCAATAATGCCAATACGAACAGAAACTTGTCAACTAGAACAGGGCGCTTAGGAAATTCCATAAGTACAAACGAATTTATGTGAATCCTGGGCAAAACTTTAACAACACTGAATTTCCCAAGAATTACCAATCGGGATGATGTGGCGAAAGTTCTATAAAGTAGAACATACTGAAAGGAGAAGAAACGGTGCCTTTTGACGTATAACGTCAAAACGAGTGTAGCAGTATTGGGCAACAATTCCATGCGGCACGATATTGCTCCAAACATATGAGCTATGGGATTTGTCCAGCATAACAACATATTCCTCATACCCACTGACGGTTACTCGTGCCAAATTATAACTTTCAAATACCTGGGGCATCTATCACCATATTCTGTATGATTGTGAAAGTTTAAGTGAACAAGCAATCGCGATGAAGATTAATCGATAGCACCTGAAGGTTTATAAATAGCGTATTCAAATGACCTCGACTGGTGACGGAATACGCTAGAGTGCGATTGCTCGTTTCATTTCACTATCCAAACTCACAAACTCTGCTATATTGTTGGATAAGATGTCTAGTCCACAAGCCACTATGTAGAGCTTTTTCATTATATGCTTTTGCTTGCAGTTCCTTCTATACTTGTGTCAACAAATTCGCACCGTGTGTAAGAGAGTTCAGATACCTTAGCAAATCACCTTATGCATCACTGACTTAGCCCATCAATGGCGAGGATTTCCAGTACAATCGTCCACAAAATGTAGATAAGACACTTGTCGGTCAGACATTGTATGAATCTTTATGTACAAAGATGTAACAGACTTTCACCTGACGCGAAACTTGTACAGCAACCTCTTTCAATTTTGTAGAAAACCTAGCTAAACCACATTCAACTTAGGTTACCGTACAATGGTGTCATAGAATTCTAAGAGGATTTCTGAACATAGGGTGTGTGAGTACAGAGCTGAGAAATACTACTTCTGGGTGACAGAAGTACCGATTGAGGGAGACTAAATCCCTTCATTTCTTGTTTTACCACGATCTCCGATTTAAACATTGATTGACAAAATAACTGATTGTCTGCGTACTTTATAGCATATTCTTCTCAGAAATGCAAATTTGCCAGCCCCATTCTCTCATCTGTCCGCGCATCTGTTGGTTAGTGGCCAAATGATGAAAGGGCAAGTTCAAGAAAGCAGCAAAATTGGTAGTATACTAGAAGTAAGAAAGTGCTGTCTACATGCATGCAATACGTTTGTGAATTGTGCCTTGAATATTTGTGGGCGCTTGGTAAAATGACTTGTGGTCCGTTGGTTGAATTCTGCTCGTTGTACACATGAATAAGCTAAGCATGACTCAGAGTAATTAAATCGAATGGTCGAGGCAGCTAAAATGAGTACGATAAGACGGTCAAATTTGCTAAATTACGCAATCCCACAGATAATTTCAAAAACTGTCTTCCAAATTCTGGGGACGACAATCACCAATGGGCATCGCTTGTCCCCTACTTTCTTGGTACAACAGCAATCAACGGGAACACCAACAAATTTTCTTGTTTTGGTCTTTACTAGCAAAGTGTTTTCGGGTGAAGTTTTCTTAGTCAAGGCAGCAAAATCAGTGCGAAAGAATGATTCGTACTGAAGGCGCAGAACTATCTGCCGTATTGAAAGTTCTACGTATTTGCATCCAAATGTAAATTAACAGCGTTTATCCACCCTAAGGCTTCCTGGATTTAATGAGCGCGACGAGTTAGTAAAAATATATGGATCCAATAAACGAGCAAGGAAGTCAATAGTCGGTGAAGTTGACGGATGCGCTCATCAGATACAAAATGCGCAGGTTCCAGTCTACGCGACTCCACTGCTTGGCTGAAGTTCGAGTGCGCTGCAGTGAGTACCTAGTGTGGGAACTCCTTGGCTCCGAAACGCTATTGTGTATGAATGTGCACAAATTACTTCTGTCGAGGAGTTTTGCTCGTCAAACTTGAGATCCTTTTTTAGAGCAAATTATGTTGAATAAACTGCTTCCCTATCGGGCCCGACCAACGTGACATTAGGCTTCAGTTTCGCCAGCAATATCTGGAGAAGGATTTGGCAATTTGCTACGTAACTCTTCAAAGTCGTGCAAATTCATGTGCTAGTCAATAAAATAAATAAATAAATTTTATATTCCTTGACGATGCGAGAAGCTGTTCCCTAGGAGGAACAGATCAAATAATAGTACAACCTTTCCATGACATTGCATTAATACTTTTTCAGAAATAAACATGGGCGCAATTGCAAATTAGGTAACACAAAGTAATCAGACTCTTTCTGATACTTATTTCTGCTATTAAAAGAGGATTCTTCACAAGCACATGACAGATATTTGGGCTGAGAAAAGGTGAAATGCAAGGGGTTGTTGTCTGAAATGTTATGTGTATGTTTCGAAAATTTATAAAGGCAACATCGATACCATTTTCGAATGCGTTATCTAGGGACTGTGATGTCCCGAACATATTAGTCACGTTGTGGACGGTTAAATGCTTACTAATCGCAACCTTAAATTTGCAAACTGTATAGCAGGTTCTGATATCATTTGGAAGTTTGTTCGAAATCTCTGAGCAGTGGGTTAGAAAAAACGTCCTCTGATTCTCTTAGTAAATTTTGGAATCCTGACCTATACCTCTTTGTCACGTATGCGACATCTGCTGTTTAAAGATATGTGAACACCGTTATCAAGAAAGCGAATTTGACAGTTTGTGTTTCTGTAAAGAAAACATAAGTTCTGCTTCATTATCCGAGGCCAAACTGGGTCAAATCCAACTTTATCCCATGGCTTTCTGTATGTCAACTTTGAGGAATATCTACAAATCTATTTCGTGAAATTTCTCTGTACTTTATCTGAAGCTTGCTGGGCAGATGTCCGCAGATTAGACTGGACCAGTTACCAGTGTTCCATACACGGCAATATATATGGTTTGTAAAGTAATATGCGAGATTCGGTGGGGTAAAAATGATGACCGATGTAACCGTTGGTCTTCATGGCTTTCGAAACTTGAAAGTCACATTATTCAGAAAAGTTAAACGTGACTGAATATCGCACGCCCAAGTCACGAACTGCTCTGCATTGCGAGATATATGCGCCTTGTAGTAATAAACTGTCTGGCGGTACTTGGCAGTTGTACGACAAAATATTACACTTGTCCACGGCAAATGACATCTACCACAGTTGGCACCAGGAGTCAAGGGCAGATAGGTCATCCTGAATGAGACGTACGGCTTCCTGGGTATTTGCACGTTGTTGGGAGTAGACAACTTTAATGTCATCAAGTAAGATAAATGTAACACCATTTCTTGTTCGCTGGAATATATCGTCAATATATGTTGGAAAACTAAGAGGACAAAGCACACTCCCTTGAATCACTCCAATAGTGATTGCTTTCGGTTTAGAGAAACGGTCGCCTATGCGCACTACCCGCTCTCTACCAATTAGATATGAAGACAGCCAAGAGAACATCGGTTTTCAAATGCCTATAGCCTTCAGTTTGGTTAGTAACCTATGAGGCACTCTATCAAAGGCTTTTGCATATCCAAGAACAGGCTCACGACACTGTTTCCGTTGTCAATGGCAGCCGTTGTGTGGTTTAAAAAGTCTGTCTGGCATGTTGCGCAGGATCGACCTTGCATGAAGCCGTGTTGCGAATTGCTGATGATGTTAACCTTGGTCAAGAATAGAAATAGTTCATCTTTCATTATCCTTTCCATTATTCTAGATACCATGGGTCTGTGACTGATGGGACGAAAGTTTTTAATCTCGTGGGCAGCGTCATTTTTGTGTAGCGTGATAACAACAAAGTTTTCCATTGAGTGGGGTATACTCCGTTGTTAAAAGAGAGTGTAAAGATGTTGAGCAAAAGCAGAAGGAAGTCACTACCACTGCTTTTTATTAAACAAGGGGATCCCATCAGGGCCTGCGCACGTTGAGGAGCATAAGCGAGAGACTTGACCAGTGATTTTCGCTATAGTGAATTCCACTGTGCACAGACCTTCATTGTTGTGCGGCATGATAAGTGTTGGTGTGTCTGATGATTCGTTGAGCATTGATTGGGCAAAATAAGTACTGAAGCTCCGCAGATATCACTTGGTGCATTGTAGTATGTTCCATTATGCGTGGTGATAAAATTGAAATTTAAAACAGTTAGTTACCTTTAATAAGTTGAAAAACACAATTAGAAGACGAAGTTCGGCAGATGCATGCATTTCATATCGTCTCATCAGTGCCGATAACGATACCCGGTAACCTTATATAACAGTTTGTGGGTACAGACATACATACCAACAAACGAGAGAAAAATGGGGTCTTTGTTTTACAACCAGGGAAGCCTGAGGCTGACTGATAATTGTTTTTGAACACAAAGCACTGGCTTAATCCGATTAATGGCAATAACCTCGGCAAACCGGAGGAACCGGGAATTAGTATGGCGAAGCAGGATTCTAAACGCCTTGTTGACCTCAACTCGGTGACCCGATGTGCATGCCGATCGAAGATGCTGGCAGCCTGCGTACACATGTGGTCTGAGTTGGGCTTGCTTGCTGAATAAGTCCGCACTGAACCGATTTTGGTGCATGCTCCTTTATTCGAGAACTTGTTGCTGCAACCCGAACCCCGCACACGGAATAGTTTGGCTAGATTAGCTGTTTTTCTAGGGCCGTTCAGAGCTTTATACTCTTCTAGAATGAGAGTTTTGTCATGTTGATGCCTCTGTTCTTCGACGACCTTGGACTGCTGTAATAATAGTGCAAGTCAGCAGTTAATCTGAATTTCTGCCGAATCATATAAAGCTTTCGTGCTGTCTTCAACACCTTGCGATCGGATTTATGTTTAGTTAGGTAAGCACATATTGGTGGTGCTGCTGAATCGATGCAGAAGTCAATTATATTATAAAACAGGTTTCGCACGTATTGTGGACATGAAGAGAGAAAGAAGTTATCCTAATTCATCGAAGGAACTAGGTCCTTGAAAGTCCCAGTTGACAGAACTGAACAGACGATAATGCATTGTGTTCTGTACACGCGTAGTCTTAGGCGATTTTTGATCACGCGATGATCGCTCCCCGGAAATTCATCAAGGACGTTAACACTGATTGCAGGTATGCCCAATGAAAAAATGAGATCCAGAGTACTTTCACCTCTGGTAGGTCGGGAGACGTGTTGCTGCCCACCATCCATTTGGATACAGGAGATAAGGTTTTGGCATTTCAGAGGGGCGGTTCCCATGGGCCATGAAATCAAAGGTAGATTGAAATCTCCTCCAATAATCTTATGTAAAAATGGTAGGCCAGCAGCGTATTCAAATGCAAGCGTCAATAGCTCTAGATCTTCTTGGCTGCCGTTTGGCGCGCTGTATATACATCCCATAAACAGCTGTTGCTGATTAACTGATATCGTAAGCCAGAGTGATTCCTGAACATTGTTCAACACTGGGTTATCGAATGTTGCTGCTGCGAGCAATTTTTTCAGATAAATTACACAGCCACCACCTCGACGACCAGACCGATTTCTCATAAACTTGTTATATCCGAAAATAGTTAACTGAGTGTCAGACAGGCCATCATGGCACCAAGATTCAGTAATAAATATTATATCAGGATTATTCACCAAAACAAAGGAGCGTAGTGTGGGGATCTTAGAGTAAAGAAAGCGAATGTTTATCAAAAATACTGAGATAGCTGTGAGATATGAGGAAGATTCTTCAGGTTTTGTTATAAACACTGGGGTTTTAAACCGTGTGCCTGGATCCAGGTTAGAAATTGTTGCAAAAGTGGGTGTATTGCCAGAGGTGGGAAATGATTTGGAGGTGGCCACAGCGGAGGGGGTTTAGACTGAGTATGGCCCTCTGGAAAATGGTTCGAGGGAAAGAGTTCATGATTACTGCAGTAACCTGTGGGAGCTGGAGACTGAGGTTGTGTCCTCTGCATCATGTCGCTAATAAGCTGCTGATTATGTAACGCATTGATAGGAGTCAGTGGGTTGCTGTCATTTCTATTTATGGGTAAAATCCGCTTAATTGTGCTCGATATACAAGGCTTCACTATACGCGGTGGTGGCACACTGGTGTCAATCCACACATCAACATCAGCATAATCCATGTGGTTCGTTGATGGAATCGGGAAGTCGTGATACCAAATTACACCATGTGTAAGTTGCAAAGATGGCGGCACGTGTCCCATAACTTTATGACTAATGGATGTACATCTATCCAAACAAAATGACAATACAGAGTCGCCCAATGATGCTTGTGATAAATCTAGGTCAACGGTCCTTTTACTGTCGATCAAGTTAACCGGACCCATCGATATTCTTGATGAGTTTGGACACTGTCCAGAGCAGACTTTAGGCGGGACATGACAGTTCGAGGCTTGAGGTAGCGGTTTTGTATGCAGTTGAGATTTAGCAGGCAATGCAGTTGTTTTTCGCTGACCCCCATTGTTGTCACTTCGCATACAGGAAAGTGTATTAGGAAACCCTATATGACTGCCAGAACTGATTATCCAAGAGGAATCACCATGCACATCACTAGTTTTGCGGATTGTAGTGGTTTTGTGCTTGGTCGGCTTATCATGCTTAGCCGTGAAACTGCGGCCTAGTGGAGGTCCTCCAGTAACCAGTTTAGCATCTGATGTTGATCTTAGCTCCGAGGTGCGATATTTAGGCGTTCTACCAGACACAGCATCTAATGCAACAGGGTAGTCCGCATTTTCATGTGATTCCTTGTTAATATCAAAAATCACTTTATCATTCAGCAATTCGTCACTATTTGCAGCAAGCGGGGTATTATCCTCACATTTGTGTTGGCCACTAAGTGGAGCAATATCAACTGGATGCGGGGCGCCATATGACTGTTGAGTATTCTGATTTACCTCAGACGTTCTCCTCCTTATCCCTCGTTGTAGCGGAGTTCTGTCCACCATAAATGTTATGCTTTTGAAAGTCGTATTAAGCACAATAAGATTGCACTTTTGAATGAATTTTTTAGCAATAAGTTCATTTTGAAACTGGAAAAGTATGAGACAAGCGTAACGCAATACATTTTTTCGTAGTCTGATGCAGTTGGACCAACAAGATTGCATACCGCATGCAGTGAGAAGCACTTTCTGAACAGTTTTTAATGGTAAATTATCTGGCAAATTAAAAACCACCGCATTGTATGAACAGCGGACTCGATTGTGTACTTCAGTCGAAATGGAGTCTATCAGTATACTGCACTTCATGAGGTTCATTCTATCAATAAGTTGGGGCGATTCACATAAGACAGCTAGACTCTGCAAAGGTTGCAATATCGATGTGAGCACGTCGACCTTTGATGCAAGTTCAGCGTATGCAGTTTCAGCTACTGAAGGACATATTTTAGGTGTCTATCTCAGGTCAGCGTGTAGTCAAAGGGAATTTCCTACAGCGCCTACACTGCTTTGGATATTTTCTTTACTACTGCTGTCAGCCTTTGTGTGAAGTACCGTAGTTCGCTGTCTCCGACTTTGAACTAAAATGGAAGATTCCTGGCCCATAAAACGTTTTTTCCTGATCGAACGTGTCCTCACTGTAGACATGATAATGAAACCGAAGTAAGATACATGGAATGAAAAGCAGAGGAGCTAAGACAATGGGTGCTAGCTTCTGATCTTTAACTGAAAATCCACGTCTAATATAATGCTGGTAAAAGTGGTAAATCCCGGAAACTGTGCGGTTTACTTAGGAACAAAAAGTACGCACCGCAGTGAACTATTTGAATCTCTGTCTCCGAGTTGCACACGCTGTTGCTTTGGAAACGCGATCTCTCCACCACTTCCAAATGTGCTGTTGTCTCACCTTTCCAATGACACACCGGTTAGCAGTCGGGTCAAAACAGGCGTTCCTAATTTCCTTCGTGGCATGTCACAAGATGTTGCAGGTGAATCCAGACAGGCCTCGGAACGAAGCACAGGCTGTCGATTTGGTCAGAGAGCTTCTTAGTGTGGCACTAATGGTGTGTGGCCGGTGGGTTGATTTTAGGTGACAGCGTCAGTGACTGCGACACAATCGAAACATTAGCGGTAGATCCCTTATATTCCTGCCCGTATCCGCCTTACGCAGCTATCGATAAAAGCACTCGCATAGTTGTTAGAGAGCCCTTATGTTGGGCTTCCAAAAAAGTCACAATCTGTGGTGTAGGATGCAAACCGAAAGAAATTCCTCGTGTAAACCTCCACAGAGAAAACGGAAAGTGTAAAATTCGATGGGAGATAATCGTCTGTAATGCGTGGATTCGAAATACGCTGCGCGTTGGAAACAGCATCACCATCATCATTAACAGCAGTACATCAGCCATTTGAACTGATGCTTCGCTGCCATACAACCATGAGGACCTATGAAATAAAGAATAAGAGAAGAGGGAGAGAAGGGGGACTTACCTGAAAATCTTAATGCCCTAAGCAAACATTCAGGGTCAAGGCGCCTACACCTTGTGTAGACAACATTCCGTCACAAACAGCTGGCTATCGTGCAAAGATAAGGCGGCATCGGCGAGACAGCTTCCTTGCGGCTTTCACTGCCCCGCGTCATAATCAGCCATTACCCAGCAGATAACTCAGCACCAAACACACTTTAAACAGACAATCCGATTAGGAGACGGCAGCAGACGCGCCACTGGTGTCGGTTGCGAGCCATGTCCTGTAAATTCTCGAGCCAAGCACAAGGTGAGTCACGTGGACTCCAGCCCGGATGGCGAGACGCACCAACGGCACCCAGTTTGGTCGTCAGTGACTTCATTTCCCGCTGCCAAGTCAACTTCTGTCCACCTCGAGCCTTGCGCCATCCGGAAACAGCATCTGGAAAACATCTGGAAACAGCACGTCGAGCCGATTCGAATGGGCGTACAGTGACAACCCTGCGAGCAGATGGAGATAGAGAGCAATAATCCAAATGACCCGAGAGCACGCACGTCATGCGTGGCATAAGCAAGATGTTCGGTTGTCTCAGGAGATGCACAAGCAAAATTGTGTGAGCATTCCAGCCTCCGGCAGAATGAGTAAATCCATCGGCCATTCAGATGATCTACGAAATGAGATGCATGGACGAGCTGGCACATGCCAACTTCCTCGATAGGGACTACGTGCATGAACGCAGTGGTGTATTTGATCCTTGAACGCATGTTAGATTGGTGAATTCACTAGGACTGCCGTGCTCGCTTTCTTGCCTCCAGCCGTTGAATCTTTCACCTGACGGATTTAGGTTCATTCATTACGCATGTTTTGAATTTACGTGTTGACATCTTTCCTTCTGTGAAGCTGCACCTATTTATTGCGGGCATTTCAAGCGGTTCCACAAAAGCACGTAAACGCGGCACGGACACCAGTATTCGCATCCACAATCAAAGGGCTGCGCCGTGAGTCACTCGTAACATGACCGGGCGACCTCCAAACAACGACGCAGCCGGGTTTCGTGAATCAACACTTATTGCCAAACACGTCGAGCACAGGGAATCATCTGCTGGTGTTTCCACCTTTAACGCCTTTCTTCGGAGCCAGTAAAAGCGCTCCAGCATAAATTGGCTCGTCGCCTAGTGATGTTGCTTAATCCACTGAGACAACGACTCGATCCGTATAGCCTTATGGATTCATTTCAATTCGTGGTGACTTGGATGAAATCAGCCTGTCAAAAGGTCCTTTTCGTTGGATGTAGAATCCGTATGTACAAACGTCCCACTACATCGGACGGTTGACTATGTGGGTGTGAATAAGCTTAAATCTGGCTGTTCATTCCGAATTCCGACTGAATTGTTGAGAAAATCACTGTTATTGTGCACGAGCATGTTGACTTCCATTATCGGAACGCATAATGGCGCCAAGTTGACGGCGTGGGTCCTGTACTTGCCGATTTCTTGATGTTAATGCTATAAAGAAGCATTTCTATGAAAATAATCCAGGTACCCTACTACAAACACCATATCGGTTATATATTGGCTTCCTGTTTGTCGGAGCAGTAGCTCGCACAGTTAGTAGAGCACCTTAACAGTGCATTTGAGAACATACATGTTACCTGGGAATTAGAACGGGATAATCGTCTACCAAAATCTTCAAGCAAAAGTTATGTATTACAGCTCTGTGAGTACTATGCGGTAACTCGATTTTTTGGCCTGCCATACTGATCTCGATTTTTAGCGAAAATATTGTGGAAAACAGTGTTTGAATAAACAATTGAAACGGAATTTGACTATTGTCAAATTTCCTCTGATCCAAGATATCTTGGATCGATAAAAGTGGTTCTGATCAAAGTGTCTTTGGCGCTTACTGATAATTTTTCCGGTTATTCCCAGCTTTACTCCCGTTTTGCACCCTGTTTTTGCCTTTTTATTGAGGTAGTTTTACTATTGTGTACGTGTTATATTTCCACTACGTTTTCAACTATGTCGATCTCGCAGTACACCGAGACTGTTGTTCCAGGTGGCTTGGATTCTGACGCTATCGCAATTTGTGGCAGTTCAAGCTGCAACGTGCCAGTCACTGACGATTTTAGCGGCATACAGTGCGATGTCCGCAGTGGATGGTGTCACCAGGTTTGCACGAACCTGAATACCGAGCAGTACGCAGCGCTGGCCTCCAGCGAAATGTTGCTTTTTACTTGTGTCAATTGCTACAGCCGCCGGTAAGGCGGCGCGGCCTTTCGTACAAGAATCGAATCCTTTTATTCCCGGTTGCGAAATGTAGAACGTTCGTTCTCGATGCTCTCAGATCTTCACCTTAACATTGACCTGCTCATGACGACTCTTCCAGTCTCTAACAACGCAGATTTTATTGCTTACACTACAGATCAACTTGTGGCACCAGTCCTTGTGTCACCCGTCCGGATAGCTACCGACCACAAATTGAAGCTGCTTCAAACCTCGTATCTAAAGCTACCCTGATCGAAGCCGAATTGCTGGTTCAAGGTTCTCAGAGTAACGAAAATATAGAGCCTGGAAGACTCGTAACTTCTTTGCTAAATATGAAATTGTATTTGTCTCGGCATCGGAAACAAGCCAAGTGTCTTTACTTGTCAAGTTGTCTGACGGTTGTGCGAAGGCAAAGATTTCCACACGCACTACTTGTTAGTCGAAGGTGCCAGATACCTCGGCTCTTACCGATAAGGCAACTTCTGACGGTTTGCTTGACTCTGCTCAAAGTGACAAAGCTTCACGGGACCCTGTTCCCGTTATCAAGAAGAAAATGCAGACCAACTCTGCTATCAAGTCTTTCGATGGACTCAGTGACCCGAAAAAATAAGACATCGACAATGGAGCGAAAAACATACACTGCCATTGCTACACTATCTGGAGGGATAAGGAGAGTCCCATCACCAGTGGTGAAGCCACCTGCTTCAAGTGTCGAATCAAAGACCCATGGGGTTAATGCACCCCGTCGAGGTAATTCTTTCACGGATATTAATCTTATATTCCGTAACGCAACTGAATCCACTGCCTTCCTTCTTGCAGATCACATGTTGAACGACATTCATTGGGTTAAAACTTGCTCAACGACACTTCTTCCGCCTGGTTTTCCAGGCTTTACTCTCAGGAAGCTGATTAGACTGGGGAACGTCCCAGTCAATGCATCAAACCCTCGACCGCGGCTACTTCTTGTAGTACTCTCTACCCCGAAGGAACGCAAAGCTCTCATGCGGTTTGCTTTTAAGCTGAAAGGTTTAGTTGGACTTTGTGCTGGTCGATAGGCTGAAGTTAAGGGAGGCCGTCAAAGACCACAAAAGCAGGTGAGCAGCCGGTGAACAAGGTCTCCGGTTAGTAGGTTTTCGGGTGGTCAGCCGCCGCTCCTTTTCCGCCCTACCACTGCCCATTGTGGTACCGCACGACCCAGGTCTGGACATAACGAATACCTTCAATAGTGCTAAGTAATGTGCGCAGCCTAGGGAATAAGGTATACGAGTTAGGACTACTTGAAGATCGACGTCATCCCGATATACTCGCATTCACTGAAACGTGTCTGTCTCAGTACTTCACGGATACTGAAGTAGATCTATCTGGCTACGCAAGATTTAGATGTGATCACTCTGCTGGCCGGCAGGGAGGGGGCTTCGCACGTTATGTGAGCTATAAACTTGATGTTTTGAAGAATTGTTTATTTCAGTCGGCAGACAAAACTGTTATAGCTCTGTCGATTGTGATTAGCACGTCCTCGACTCAGGTTACAGTTGTAATTGTGTATAGAAACCCTGGGAGCGTATCTAAAGAGGTACTTGAATTTATTCGCTTCCAGTCGGCAAACAGGTGTTTGTTGATGCGCGACTTCAACCTCCCGGAGATTTTGCTTGGCAGATATTTCTATCAACTCAGCGTCAAGTACATTCGTCGATGATCCACTTGAGCTTACACTCCTATTACCGTTGCATCAGTTCGTTGACCTCCTCACTAGGTACATGGATGCCCAAGTACTGTTTATCTTAGATATTATATTTGCTAAGTCACTCCATTTGGTTGGTGACACTACTTACGGACCTCCAGTGGATTCCAATGATCATGTTTGTTTGCACTTCAGTTGTACTCTGTCTAAGCGCTACCAGAGTACTGTCCAGTCTCCCCCGAACATATGCCACGTAGACTATCAAACACTGATAGCCAAGGCTTCGGATTTCCATTGTGAGTTATTAGGCGATGATACTGTCCAGGTTGTCTTGGACGCGTTCAAGTCCTACATCACAGAGGTCACTGCTCCCTTCATCCTATTCACAAGGAGAAAGAAGGCACGAGCACAACAGCTCTAGATGGTTTCCACCGGTAGGCATCCGCTTGGAAAGTGATCTAAATACTGGCGGACTTACCGAAATGCTTCATCCACCGGTACTAAGTACAGGTCCCATAAGGCTAGAAATCGGTGTGAGCAACACCTAAGGAACATTCGGCTCAAGTTGAGAAAGGGTTAGCAGACAAAGCTTCAGAGAATCCAAAAATATTTTCCACATAAGTCAAAAGACACTGTGGTCGGAACACTTCAATTCTAGGGTTGTTGCGTGATGACGGTACTCATGCTCATTTGGACTATGACAAGGCCTGTATACTTAGTAGGAAATACGCTGCAGTGTTTGCAAGGGAAATCTCTTTGACAGACATTGAGCTGGCTTGCAGGATCCCAGATGGTTCGGGACTAGTGCATTTATTGTACCGGAGACGGGAGTTCTTAGGCTATTACAAGGGCTGAACACTTCTAAGGTCTCTGGGCCTGATTTAATTTACCCGAAACTGTTGCATGATTTGGCTGCGGAATTAAGTGGACCGCTCGCTAGCGTGTTTCAGAAATCGCTTGACAACTGTGCATTACTTTCCGAATGGAAGGAAGCTCTCGTCTGTCCCATCTTCAAAAATGAGGACAGGAGTCTGCCTGCAAATTACAGGCCAGTTAGCCTGACAAGTGTATTAGTCAAACACTTCGAGAAACTGGTGAGAGATTCATTGGTGAATCAGCTGAGTAGATTTAGTCTACTTAGCAATGTACAATACGGATTCCAGAAGGGATGTTTGTGTCTTACGAATTTATTGGTGGCTCGCGAAACTTGGGGGATGCATTGGATAACGGTCACACACTGAACGTGCTTTCGTCGAGTTTTCGTAGGCATTTCACAAGGTACCTCATTTGAGGCTTGCGTAAAAGCTGAGTTCTTACGGTATAACTGGTCGCGCCCTTCTTTGGGTGACTGCCTTCTTGGATGGTAGAGAACAGTATGTACGGGCAGGCCGTGGCCTATCGTTTAGGCAGTCTGTCCTCAGTCCACTGCTGTTCTCTATCTCTGTAAATGACCTCTCCGTTGAGCTGGAGGTACCATCGCTGCTATTTGCTGATGACCTGAATCTGTAGAACATTGTCGACATTCCTGGAGTTCCGAAGCTATTCAGTGAGTCTTGGATAGACTTTGGGACTGGTCTACTTTACGAGTGCGGCCCATGCATCAGGTAAAGTGCTCCGTTCTTCGAATTAGAGGTTGTCGTCCTCCTACGAAGTACATGGTTGGTGGGGCCGAACTCCGTCGTGTATATAACCAGGTTGATCTTGGCGTCTTATACTCTTCGGCTTTGCACTTCGGCGACAAGTGGAAGAATGCCGCAAGCAGAGCTTTCCGCATGTTGTGGTTAATATGACGTTCTTTCGGAATTTTGACAGCAGCATCCTTATGCGACTGTTCTAGGATTTCGTTCGGCCTCATCTGGAATACTGCGTTCAGGCTTGTCCGCCCTGTCTAGTCCGCGATAAAATGGAGCTAGAGAGGGTTTTACGAGTGGGTACTAGGTTAGTCGAGGGATTACGGGGACGGACGTACCCCGAGCGTCTGCTTAGTTTGGGAATGCATTCAATGCACTACCGAAGGCTTAGAGGAGACCTAATCCTGACCTACCGTTTCTTAACTGGGAAGGTTGGTTCAGGTTTATCCTGGCTATTCAGTCCCGCTAGATTGTCTATTTATTCTACGTGGTCACTCCTTGAAGCTGGGCAAACAGCGGTCTGATCGGATTACGGCGGAAATCCGGCTGTCACGCCGAGTCATCGAGCGCTGGAACATGCTTCCGGAAAGCGTTATCAGGGTACGTACGGTTAAGGAATTTGAGCGGCAAGTTTACGCTCTTGGGTGGCAACACGAAACCTTTCCCTTTTCCTGAGTACCTCGCATATTCACACCTTGATTTTCGTTCCTCTACTTTTCTTTGTGCATTGGTGTTATCCTATTAGTTCAAATGATCTTCCTTATTCTGTACTTTCGATTGCTCGTCCTACCTTTTAATTACTTCACGTGACTGCCACAGCAGGGACTGCTAAGGCAGAAATCGTGGGCATTAACTGGTTGGCCAGAGTGGCCATCAAGAACTCTGAGCACTTCATCAATTCCTGGCTCAACGATCCACTCAAGATGGAACACTCACCGCATTCTTCTATCCTTCCATTCCCACCCGAGCTAGAACTTAAATATCTGGACATTTTCATCAGTTACAGGGACTACTTAAGTAGTCTGTTCACAGAAAGTCAGCGTGGTTTGGCCAATACTTGCACTTCCCTAACTTCACTTCAGTGCGGCACAAGCGGACACTTGTGAAGACTAGTTAGTCATGCCAGACGAATCTGCTCGGCCCATTGTCTGGCCGATGAGCTAGCGTTAATTAGAGAAACATGTATGGCCAACACTTACCTTAGAAAATTTATCAGAAAAGCAACCAACAGCGACGGCTGTAAGACTTGGTGCACATGATAGCGAAGAAGAAGGCACTATATCGATTTACCTTTCCAAGATGATTTTGCAACGCTAAAGACAATGAAGCGTATAATCTCTGCTACGCAAGGAAGTTACTACCTTGCTCAAGTTGTAATCAACGGAACCCGAGGTTTTCCCATACTTCCAACGAAGGAACCTCAGACTATAGGGATCAACTCACTCTTTGTCTTAATTTGTGTATGACTGCGGCTAAAGTTACATAGGCAAATATATAGGACACTGACTAACCGATTAAATGAGCACATGCCGAGTTGGATTCTGCGAGAAATTGCCCAGATTTCTTACCCCCGTAAAATTCCGTGATCGGGTATACCACCGGCTTCCTCCATAGGTGAACAACACCTGGTCCCAGGTTACCAGAAATTTCAGGGCTCCGCGTACAAAATTACATTGCGTTGTGCTTATCCAGCTTCCTTTGGTTTGCTGAGGCGGTCACGATAAGCCCGATAAAGCGCTGTGCGTTCAAAAACACTTAATCCCTAGATTAAGGCTGTCCAGGACGTAAGGGTGAAATTCTGTCATTCACTTTGCACCTCAAGCATGTCTGGTAGCACCCGATGTTAGCTATATATATGCATATTAGTCGTTGGTAATGGCACTGGGGATACAGTAAAAAATGCATCTACCAAATTTTACTTCTGCACTTTCCAAATTTATATAAGGAACTACTCACTTTAAAGTTCTTCTGTCCGCTTCGTGGTGCCATAGTGGGGTCGCGTTCATTTTACATCTCACGTGTCACTCAATTAGAGGAGTTTTCTTCATCATCTATACGGTGGCTTGATTTCACGCGGACGTTATCGCTTAATCGGTCCGAATTACACAATCGTCTACCCGACGGGTGAAAATAAAAATAATTCAAATTTTTTATTGGGTGCGTCCAACGGATAATGGGTCCATAATATTATTGAACATAAAGTGACCGGCCTTTGGTAGACCAGTGTAACTGACTGTCTAGATTAAACTAGCCCATTTGATAAGGGTGGGTATACCATACTTGCAACATGACGCGAAAGACGATGCATTGGCAGACTGAGCAACACCTTCATTGCAACTTCAAGGAAATTGGACTGTCTTTTCCAATAAAAATAAGTTTATTGTTGATGGGAGAGCGCAAAGTCCTATCTTTGATTATTTTCCATGTTTTGTTTGTGTGGTAATTTACTAGCCTAGTTTGCAAGTCATAAGGTATATTAGTTGGATTCACCCTATGCGATGAGACGGTTCTTTGATTTTTCTAACATTACACATCACTGGATAGAAATGAGGATTCCGGCCATCCACATTCACCGGGCTGAGCGATTTCTGTTCATATGGGTGAATGCCTATGAATATTTACATATCGTTTACCGTAATTCCCCCCCCCCCAGTTGGCCCATATCGTGTGTACCACGTTTCTGTGAACAATAGCATAATTGATTTTTGCTGTTTCTTCTTCGTTAAGTGTTGCCTTAAACTGAAGGACTTTTAAGGGCATATTCTGCTGCATCAGGATGAATTTTATCCCGACAGATGGTGAAAGTTTCTCCTTCACACACAAGTTTTCTCGATGTGTGCTGTGGTGACAATCCTTCTATCCGAGATAGTTGTGGTATTTACGCAGCAATGGAACAAAACAGAACCAATCTAGTCGGAGCGAACTTCCGTCAAATATTGTCCGTGTAATGCAGGGCGTCGTAAGTTTGCCAGAGTCGATAAGGAAAGTTTCCATTACAGCCATGTTTGTACACGTTTGTGTTCGCACCAGCACACTGTGTTAGTGAAAACCCGGGAGCTGGAGAGTGACCCTTGGCAGTCCTGAAATTCAGATAACTGTAGATGTTGCCCCGAAGATATTGCTTTGTGTGGGGAAGAAGCACGAGTGAACGAACCGCTCATACTGTAGGGCAATCCATCATCTGCATGGGATTCATGAATTATGGACATTCTCAATAATTTCCAAACCGACTTAGTTAGACGTTGGAAGCAAGGAGAAACAAAGTATTTGCGTCGAACATGAGAAATATCAGCAGTTGGTAACTTTCAACAAACAAGTTGCATTGGCTGCAGTACTGAATTCTGAATACACATTTCCAAACCTACAGTTGGTACAGAAGACGAAGTTTTGCCGCATTCGGCATCCTCTAAAATTTTTGTGGTTTATTACCAAGTTGTTTCAAATCACCTAACACGCATCCTTGGCAGTGTGGAACTGGGTTTTGCCTACTGCTCAACTTTACTGGAAATAATTTATTCAAACGATAACAGAGCAATCAGCATTCCAATGGTGCGTCGCCTATGTTTCGCAAAGAATGGCAGTAAAGTCCTTAAGATCGGATTTACCTATTCAGGCTACATTAGATCATACTGTCCAAAATGTATGGGCAGATCCGTCAAAGATGTGAGACAGACCAACAAAGTAGCTGACACAGTTTGGTTTTGTTCAACATGTCGAGTCATTCCAGTTGTCAACTGCTTATCTTTGCTCATGAAAAGTGCGATAGGATGACCGAGACAATCGCGCATTTTGTAACTACAAAGGTCGCTCCCTCGGAGGTAAAGATGACCACGCTAATACCTCAACCAGCAAACGTAGGCTCTGACGCTAAGCCGAAGTCTTCTTTTGTGTTACTAAATCCTCTGACACATCTCACGCCCATAAGCGGACAAACCTCAAACATGCCTGCTTTCACTCCTCCAACCATGGACGCTTTACCTGGAGATCCAGGCATGACACCGACAGCTCAGAGCCGAAGGCAATCCGGTGTATACAATAAGCAAGTAACGTACGCATCGTTTGTCTCGACAAACATACCTAAAGCGACACGCGTAGGTCCAATTTCTATACCCAAAGCGTGGGGCGACGCCGTTTTCACGTTCAAATTTAGTGGTGCTTTCTAACCAGACCAAATTCTCTGCAACCATTATAAAGCCGAAACTGGTTAGCGGAAACTACGCTGCGTTAATTCTCTTGTGCACCAATGTTCCCGAGTCCAAATCGGACATAATAAAAGGCAAGTTACTAGACGATCGCAACCAGGGGAGTTCCATCTGTGATGCGATTGGTATTCGGGTTGAACCCACTATGCTGAGACACCAAGCGCGCTACCCGACCTCAATGCACGCTGGAGAACCTGAAATCTTTCGAATAACACTGGACTAAGCGGATGAGACACAGACTGGCCTGCAAGCAGCAGTTCGTCTTCGTAATGCCTAGCGGAGTACGCATATTACCCGCTCTCCCTTGGAAAGATTGCTCAAACGAAGCAGTTGATTAACGCGGAATTACTAATGACGCTACCATGAAAAACATATTTATTCATGGCGTTCACGAGCTTTTAGATTCTCCTGATCACGATGCTGAAACACAAGACCGAGAGATGTGATGTTACACCCTCGAAGCACTTTCTCTGGACCATGTTATTTCCAAATCCTTGACAAGAGTTCCGTCTTCGCCTAACTACAAGGGCTGCGGTCTAAGAATATTGAAAGTAGAATTAAACTCCGAGGGAATGATGCATTCTATTGGATAACTAATCAAAGTTTCGAGCCAGGTTGCCAACCTAGATCCGGCTAAAGACAGCAGACGCGCGGCCATGAGTCGTAAGCTATTCGATGGAACTTACAAGCGCAGTCAATTCTTGGTCTGCACAGTCCTGCGGAGAGATCGATACCACAGCACTCACGGCACACAACAGGATAGAGCGCAGCACGAGCCAACCTTCTGTCCAGGAACTCTCAACGATGCCAAGCAACTTGACTGAAATTCATAACCCAAAAAACGGCCGACCACGTCACGGAGGCTTAAAAACAAAGACAAATTTGACATCCACCAACACACGCCTAACAACGAAAACAATATCTTGTATGTACACAAACGCCAAAGGCCTTTTAAGTAAGTTAGTTGAAGTTAGGGAACTCCACGACTCACAACCGCGGGACCTCGTCATGGTTACAGAAACATGGTTAAACCTTGAGATAACAGATGCTAAGATCAATTTATCCGGTATGTCGCTGCTTCGGAACGATAGAACCGGAATGGGTGGTGGCGTGACTCTGTTTTATAATAACATAAACGTCTGAGGTGAAGTGATCGATCATGCGGAAATCCGCGCTCCTTTCTTCGCTTTGGTGCCGCCTACGGTTGAGGCTCGCTAGCCGAACAACCTCCTCGTGGTGCCAGCTGGGTGGTTCGGGTTTAACTCGTTCCAGCAAATAGTTGGGCGGCAGTGTTCCAGGACGTGGTGCGTTTTCGCCTGGCAAGTCTTCTCCCTATAAAAAGCCACAAATGTCTGCTTAAACACTGTGACGTGGCGGTCGTGACTCTCCACGAAATAAAGTCACTGCCCCGTCGACATCCGGATAATCCTTTCCAACCCATGGACACCAAGCTTCTACTCGCACATTGCTGACGATATCAAACATTCAAGAATGGAGCAGCAAAATTACAAGCACAAACTACACAGCTACACACACACACATACAATTGTTTACTTATATTCAAGCCCACACTATCATACACTGTTATGGCAAACATATCGGATTTTTGTACCGTCTCGATCACGCATTGTTATGTCAAAATGATCATGCCTGTAAAGGTGTGCCTCGTCCTGTCGAGAATAAAAGCTTTATTTATTTATTTATTTACACATCTACTAGCCGTAATGTACCGACCACCAAACTCTACGGCGGAAATGAACTCCAAAGTGAACCACATCTTCCAGTTTGCTTTGAACAAGTCCTACACCCACATTCTTATCGCTGGAGACTTTCAGGTGCACGACATGGAAACGCCAGCAACCGAGGTTGCGCAATTTAAAACCTGCTTGCATGAGCTAATTGATAGTCACCATCTGTACAACCAAGTAACCTCCCCCACCACATTTCGTACTGCTGCCACACCATTAACACTGGATCTTGTGTCCAGTACTGAAGAACTCAAAGTCGACGGAATAATTACAAGCACAGCACTGGGTCACAGTGACCATGTAACTCCATTCTTTGACTATATATGTTATGCGGAATATCCTGAAAAGGACAAAGTTAAAGTGCCTCCTCTCACGAACTACAACGTGTTATCTACCGTTGTTCCGGATACCTCTTGGATTTTCTTAACCGAATGTCCCCCAGATATGGCCTAGAAAACGTTCACAAGGACGTTCAGCAAACTAGTAGCGGACGCATTAGAACAGACGTTCTTCCAACGTAAAAACGACTATAAGTCATTTCTGAGGAACGGAACATGCAAAAGTAGGTCCCTGAGGGATTTGACAAGACGAGCTCACAAGGACTGCCCGAATGCGGAAACCTGCACTACATACGCGAGACATCGTAATTTTGTGTCAAATTGATCCGTGAGGATAATGTCACGCATCACCAGGAGTTAATGAGGCAATTCTGCGCGAACTGCAAACTTTTGTACAGGCACGTTAACGGTTATCGAAAGTTGAAGCGGAGGATTCCAGTACTGGTCACGGCTGATGGATGCACGCGGTCAGAAATGAAAGCAGCCGATCTCCCATGGCTTCATTGCTCCCAAACTTTCTAGCAGGTAACGTGCCCAAGTATTCGCCTCGATCCTATTACTCCACCGTAGGGTTTATAAAACGTCACTTTCACTGCGGAAGCTGTCGAAGAAGTTATTATCCCTGCGTACTCACAATTCTCCTGGAGTCAACAACATTCGACCGAAGGCTCTGCAACCAGTAGCTAGTGGTCTAGCGGAACCACTGGCCGTTTTCTATCAGCGATGTCTAGAGACAATCTGTATCCCACAAGTATGCAAGTGAGGGGTCATCACTCCTATTCACAAAGGAGGTAGCCGCCCTGACCCTACTACCCACCGTCCAATAAGGCCACTTCCAGTACCATCCAAACGTATGGAACTAATCACATCCGATGCGCTAATGCAGTAGCTGGAAATGCACAACTTAATACCCCCAGATCAACATGACTTTCGTCAAAAGCATTCGTATAATACTAACCTATTAGTTGCACATAATTGCTGGACTGAAGCTGTTGATGATGGAGCTGGTGTCGATGTCATCTACCTGGACTTTTCAAAAACGTTTCGTTGCTTAGACCATCGAATACTTTTGCAGAAGCTTCGGAACTACGGCCTTGGTCACCCGAGCCTGCGTTGGATAAATAATTCCATACACGAACGTCGCTTGGATGTGAGAGTCCGGGAATCTCTTTTCGATGCAATTGATATGGAGTGTATTGTACCAGAAGGCTCGGTGCTTGGGCCTCATCTATTCATGGTGTTCATTAATGAGTTCACGAGATCAATTGCTTCCAATTTCTTATTTTTTGCGGATGATAATAAGATATGTCGCATGATCAGAGGACCGGATGATCACGAACGGTTCCAGTGCAATCCAAACACGGTGTCGAATTGGTTAGTTCTAAGCGGCCTACCATTCAACGCACACAAAGGTCGCGTCGTACTGCTACGCCATAGACATAACTACACGTGTTTGTTTGGGACGCACGGATGGCAGACCAGCTCACAGGAACGTGACCTTGGTGTGCTTGTACAAAGTGACCACAACTGTTCCAAACAGGCTAAGCTAGCTGCGGAAAGAAGCAACCAGTACGTCGGCATGCCGCGAAGGGCATTTGGGAGATTCGGCTCGTAAGTATTCCCAATGACGCACAATTCCTACGTGCGCTCGCATGTTGAATACACTATCCAAGCTTGGCAACCTTGGTTGAAGCGCCATCTGAGGCATTAAAGTCACCACAACGAAGATAAACAATGAACGCAAAGGGCCTGCGTTATCACATTTACCACCGAAGGTAGAAGTTGCTGGGAATTTTCAGCGGAGGCTACCGAAGACCGCGCGAAGATCTCATATTAGCCTATCATATATTGAGTGACCTCAACCACGTATGCCGCCATTTGCTGAAACATAGCCACGACACGCAGCTCAGGGGTAACTGCTTAAAATTGAAGGAACAATATAGCCGTCTAGAGTGTCGACGGAATTACTTTATCCTTCGAGTTTGTCAACCCTGGAACGCACTCCCAGACTCAGTTGTATCCTCTCCTAGTTGGTATTCTCAAAAAATGATGGGATGTTGCTTTTAGCTCCCAACACTACGTTAAATAAACGACGCCATGTTGGATTTCGTTAATCATGCCCTTCTACAGCCTTTATATGTCACATGGACCCAAGAATGCGGCGCATATGTCGGCGACCAGATTTTACTTTTCTCACGCTTTAAATCAACCATCACAGCACCCATGTATTTCACTATTCTTACACTTGATTTTAAACTTTTACTGACGTGGATTTGCAAAGCATTCAGCTCGGTAGAAACTCGGTGCATGACTCCCATATATTTTGATTTCATTGTATTCACCCCAACCATCCTACGGGAACTGTTAGGCACTTGCTCTTATCCCGTGATAAATCATTGTTCAATGTTTTTCATTGTTCAACGACTTCTCCTTTCTAAGCACCAATATAACCACACAGTTGACCCTCTCTTGAGCTGAGTCGCCAAGTTTCTCCCTCAACGGAATCTAGTGGTCAAATTTTGGATCTCCATGTCCGACCCACATCATTGGAGTGTGGTGTGTGTCAGGGTTCAGTTCTAGGAACACTATTGGTTTTGGAATATATCAATGAGCTTGTACAGACCATCGCTTTAACTTTCCTACTTTCAGCTGAAGACATTAGGATATGGCGAAGGATTCCGGCGGATGCTAACCAGAATTTACACCAGTGTGGTCAGTCTAACATCTGCTCAACGCGGATGTTTGCCCCAAAGTCAACTATGCGATTCAAGCCCGGTATTCATAGCTAAAGCAATATCTTACTGCTCTGGACCTACCCTAACATCGGGCTTCTAAATACGCCATTGGAATGTGCCACCTTCCATAAAGTAGAGGATGTAACTTTTTGGAATATCCAGTGGGCGATGTCGCCAACTACGAGGCGACCTGAGTATGGTGTCTTTGATTTACACAACCCAACTTAAGTGTGCCGCTGTTTACTGCAACACAACAGTAACACTAAACTTAGTGACCACTCCTAGAAAGTAGCAGAGCAATATAGCCGTCTGGAGTATCGGAGAAATTTCTTTTCTTTTTGAGTGTGTCAAGCATGGAACCTTCTCTCCGAATCGGTTGTTTCTGCACATACACTACCCATATTTAAAAGTCGGTTGGATGACGCACACCACCACTTACAATTTTTAATTACGCTACTGTCCAACCTATTCTCAAGAAATACCTTGGATTTAGTAAGTTTGCCTATGGAGGCTACGAAAATTATCGGAATGCAGGGCTACTGCATTACACACGATAAATCGATTCTTTTGACAACAAAACTAATACCTGGATTTCTCCAAGGTTTTCGATCGTCCAGGCCATCGGAAACTACTCTCCAAGCTCCAGCGTTACGGGATCGACGACCCCCTTTTAAGCTGGATTGTCAACTTTCTACTTCAACGGCAATTAGTGGTCAGAGTTCGGGACTCTTTAACAGACCCCATACAAGTCGAGTGTAGTCTGCTGCAATCCTAAGTTCTAGGTCAAAGTTTGTTTTTGATGCTTATTAATGACCTTGCACAGGGAAGCGCTAGAAACTTCCGAATGTATACTGATGATATTAAGATTTGGCGCAGGATTCAGGTGAATGCCGACCAGTATCTGCTTCAGATTGACCTAGATACGGTGTATCAATGATCAAACCAAAATTTACTACATTTCAACGTCAGTAAATTCGAAGTCATTTCCATGCGACATCGGAGCAGCTACTCATACCGGCTCGGATCTAATATACTACAACAATCAAATTCCGAACCTGACTTGGTTGTCCTGGTTCAACTTGACTTGGTTTGCTCCAGGCAATCCGAAAAGGCTTCGAAGACTGTAAACCAATACGCTGGGCTGTTGTGACGGGCGTTCGAACAAATAAACAGCTCCATGTTTCGACAAATGCTAGGTGCATATGTTCGCCTCCGTGTTGAATACTCAATTCAAGCCTGGCATTCATGGCTGAAACACGACCTTAGTGCACCGGAGCAGCCACAACCGCGGGCACCTAAGAATGTGATTGGAATGCGCAATCTTTCATATCAGGTGAGGCTGCAACGATTGGTAATAGTCAGCGGAAGCTCTCGCAGACTACTTGGGGACCTAATTATGCCATACTTGATTCTGTGAGACACACATCATGTGTGCCGCCTTTTACTGCGACTCAGGACCAATACAAACCGGAGGGGTCACTCCTTGAAACTCGCATAAAAGCACAGCCCTCTGGAATGCCGCAGAAATTTGTTTTCCATTAGTGTCTGTCAATCATGGAATGCTCTCCCGGATTTGTCGTCTCTTCACCGACACTAACACTATTTAAAAGACTGTCAGATGACGCACTCATCCACTTACACTTTGTCACTTAGCACTACTTCTCTATCTTACATCTGGAGTTTATCATGGATTTACTTGAAGTTAACGGTGGGTGCTGTGAATCTAAGCGGATTGTAGGACTACAACGGAACAAACGTTACGCTCTTATTTCAAATCTAAAGTAGTAACTGCTTCACTATTATTATTATTATTATGGTTATTATTATTTTGATATCCCCACCAAGTATCCAACGGAACTAGTAAAGCAATAATTCTTAACCCGTATAAATTCATTGTCCTTTGTACTTTTTACAACTGATTTTTTAATACTGTTTTTCGATAACCCGTCAGACCACCCAACTGGACTTGTAAAGAAATACTTATTAACTGGTATTAAATGGTTCACTGTTCATATTACAAAGTAGCAACACGTTTGTCGATAAAATGCACCCTTGTGGACGTGTGTTTTTTTCATCTGTGAATATGTTACTTTCATTTCTTTCAGCGAGAAACAAGGTTTTTTCTCTTGGGACATCGAAAAATCATCAACGCCAGCACAGCGTTAGTAAAGCTACATTTAAGAACAAATACCGGGTACCCTATCCTGAGCCGTTAAGGTATTCGTCCTAGTTGCTTGAAAGCTGAGCTCAATGTAAAATGGCTTCTGTGTAGGACTTCTTTCTTTCATCGGACATGATTCATGAACAATAAGTATCCAGCTAGGTATGTCATATATATATATATATATATGCGTGTTTCTACGTGTGACTATAACGTAAGTGTAGTTGCAGTAAACTACTGTAAGTAAAGTCGTTATTATTGATAAAAGCTTTGAAAATAATCCACTCGCGCTCCCGTGCCTCGCGCAGAAGCAGCTATAGTTCAAGGTGAGCAACACGACGCTTAATTAACATTGGCCTCGGCTCTGCTTTACCTATCTTGGTCTTGTGACCCCAAACCCAGTGTTTTTGTGCACTTTTATCCTGGTCCAAAGCATGTTCTGACGCTTTTGTGTGTGATACCTGATCAAATATGAATAGAAGCAATGATTTCTCGTTTGTTTCAACCATCCATGTTAATTGCTTTCTGGATGGCAGCTTCTTATCACCTATCTGTATCGATACGTCCTAAACACTAATCGACTGTGTTCTCCCTGCCACCTTGTAAACATTCTCTCGTCCCTTTATTAGCTCGGCTAAACTACTCAATCACTTTAGTGCTCACTCAACGTTGTAATTCGACATGGCGAACGATTTTCTGACTGAAAAGTGCAACGATCGACGAGCTAACTGACAGAGCCGCCATCTAGCTGCGCTGCTTTGGAGCCAATAATATCTGTCCCCGAATATTGCCTAGTTCACTGAACGTTCATTAATGATTAGCCACTGATGACTAATTAGTAGTGATTAGGCAGTTGGTTACATGTCTCGGTACAAATAATTTACTGTTACTCTTGATTGGCAATTGATGGATGACGCACTCCTAGTGCTGGCATTTACTCTACGTAACATTCTCCTGTTATTTTGTTGATCACGAGTGGGCCGATCTCCTGAGGTGATGATTTGAATCTTTTAAGCAACATGTATATCCATGCCAAAAGACCCACTGGTAAATATACACAGTGCGCTGCAAGTAAAGAAAACAGTCTAGTCTGAACTGCTGAACTCACACTTAATGGCACCTGACGTCAACCGATGAGCACGGTCATTATGCACGCAAAAAACTATGACTGACGAAAGGGCTGACTGCTTCGAGTAACTAGCTCACCAGAAAATACGATTGCCCAAATGATGGATACAATCTATCGTGGGTAGCGTGCTTGTAAACCATACCGATGTATGACCAGATGGGGTGTGGAGGTGAAGATGATACCTCTGGAAGGACTACCCCTCCTTGAATCAGGTTCCCGGAAGACGATTCCACGAATCACCTTATTACTTCACTTGTTTTTCTTACCCGACTTTATTCTATGATGAATCCATTATGGTCCTGGTTACTAGTTACTTCACCTCTACCGTCCTACTGTCTTATCAATATTACCCATTAGCTTATTCCTTAGAGCATAGCCTCGCTCTTAGTTGTGGTGCATTTCCTCTTTATGTCTAGACCAAGAATCGGATAACTATTGCACCCTTTCCTAATCACCCTGTCTTTGGCGTCTTCTATAACACCACGACCCAATGAATAACTCCTGACTGCAGCTTACTTCTCACTTTTCAACATTACCTTGACCGTGCGTTGTCACGCACGCCCTAACTATCCACCTACAAATGAAGTCTGAGAGGAACGCAGCTGAGCGCACCCAGCATCTTAACCATCAAGCAGCCCGAAACACAACTTGATTGGTTCAACTCCAGAATTAGACCAAGGAATTTCTAGACACAACGCTGTCTTAAACCCCTGCGATGTGAGTACTGCCTATATTATTCTCATAAAGTAACTTGAGTATGATGATCCACTGGAGTTACCTTAATATAGTCTTGTTGGGATGCGCAACACTATAATGTCCATTTTACTTGCCGTCTTTGTGATCGGCATGACCTAGGTCCACCTCAAGTGAACGGAGGTCTTAATAGAGGTTGCTTGTAGCAACCCAACCACACAGCGGATTCTCCATGCCCAAGTTTGTAGTCTTTTCCTTGTTTTCGCAACTCTCTAAGTTGCTACTCGCAAATAGCACCAACTGTATTACTACAGTCTATTAAGTAAGACTGTGTATTACTCATCTGATTTTGATTGGTGAATCTAACTGTATCATCCTTCTCATACTTCCTCCCGCCATCAAACCGCCGCTATCATGGCATCACCAAGCTGCATCGGAAGCAACCAAATGAGAATGCACGCGAACTGACAGCATTCGGCGACAAAGGTCCCAAATGAAAGCGTCCACAAAGATATCTCTATTGTAACCCTGTCAAAACCCCAACAATTGACAGCCTCGCATGCCTGAGCATGTCGCAATGTAAATATGATCCGTGCCTTTGTGGGCTCGGTTTCTCGGTACCACAAGAAATATACCTTTATTATACTCATAATACTATTACTGTTATTAGTATAATAATAATTATTATATCCCAGTAAAGGTAAATATCCCCAGGGTGAGAACCACTGAACTGAATGGAAGACAGGGCATAGCAGCACTGGACTTACGCCACCGCAGAATGTACGACTATTAACTGCAACAACATTATTACACAGTCGATGTGAAACTGAATGCCAACAGGTTGCTGAAAGCTTCTAATTTTTAAGCAGTGACAAACAAGATAAAGTCTGGCGAAACTTTAAGAGCGCGTATCACAAAATCTGTGGGTAACTTATATTGCATGTGTGCTGAGCTAAGTGGAGAAACACGGGTCGTCGTCATCCTACTACAACTTATTTGTATCCTATGGTCTAACATTAAGGTGTGGGACCGAGCACCAGTTTCACCAATTGTGAATCTACGAAACCACATAATTTAGAACAGAAAAACGTCTTCGCTTACTTTGAAAATTTCTTTGGTGTTAACTTCAAAGGGACCACTTGATGATACAATAACACCCTTACATTGCGTGCCATAGCAAGTGCCCATTGAATGCCAGTGTTTGCGCAGAGAAACGTTGCACCTATTAGAGTACCTGTACACTGCATACAGCAATATTTGCATACGTGCTATGGCAGACCTCTTGTTGAGTTCATAAACATGAGTCTTATTCGTCGACATTGTCTTTTCACCTTGTAATTTGCATCCCAATTTTTGCCCTACAAGATTTGTCAGCCGTTTGTTCCATTAACCATTATGAACCATCGATCCATTAATACACCTACACTTGTATAATTTTACTCAAGAAAATCTGTTTTGTGCTGGTTGTGGTGCTAGTAAGCCGTAGAGCAAGGCAGTTGTGCGATAACAACTTTTAAGATGGGTCTGTTGATACAGAGTACTTATTTTCTTCAAACTATTCAGCAGGGTTCTTTTCGTCTCCCCGATTCTCAACTAAAATTGGTGTCAAGGCTACGAAACGCATTACGAACTCAGTTACACTGTGCAACAAAAGTTTGTATTTTCTGTATGAGAAATGGCATTGACCCTAACGTATAGAATGCACTCCCGTGAGCATAGAAATGTATTCCGATGTTACCTAGCACGTCAGGTTACGTTGCTATAAGCAAATGATTATTTTCAGTGGTTTCAAGGCTGCGTCGTACAAAATATCTGTAACTGTACTGACTCACGACATATACAGAAGAATTTATGTGGCAAATATGTTCAAAACATCTTTGCAATGCTCGCCGCTAAGTACTGACTGCAGCTTGGTATTGAGAAATAATGACTTCGCCGAGATGGTCGATTGTAGCATCCAGCTCCCCCACGTTGTAGAAATCAGCAAAAGTCCCCCATCATAGAAAGCGTGTACGTGCTACTGTAGCGCTGTTCTATGACTGATTTGTCTTGGTGAAAGCGTTCATCATGCTCATCTCTAACAATTCCCAACTTCTCAGGGAACAAGTCAAAGTGTTTATGCAAAATGTTCATCTTGAGTGACATTCGAGCACCAATGAGCTATTTGTGAGGCCTTTGTAGTTCTCTGCCTTTTTTCGACCCAAAACTCCTGTACACACTGTCTTGAAAGATCCCAAGGCTTCTAATTCAATTGAAGTCAACTGGTATTCGAAAGCACTGTTTGCCATTATCCAGCGAATATCAGGTCCAATGAGTATCCCTTCTTTGAGCTACCCAGCACTAATTTTCGGAAACACTTGTTTCAGATACTGGAACGTAAAAGCACCTCGCTTGAGGGCTTTGACGAAGGCTTAATCAAACCAAGCTTGATGGGCAGGGGTGATAGATAGATATGAACAGACCGCACAGGAGGTGTATGCTTTACACTCATTTTTCCTGTAGCATACTTCGTCCTATCTGGCAACTTTTCGGTTGTGTATTGTTGTTGAGTTGCTCTACTGTCCCATAAGCACAAGAAACCGCAATATTTTGTGGAACGTTGCATACCCATTAGGAGTCCAATGACTTTGAAGTCAGTATAGATGTTCTAACAGTACTTGTCGTAATTCAGTGCAGCGGGTATCTGCTGCATACTTTCCTACGTCTCCTTCATGTTGGGGGCATGCAACAGAGGCACAGTTGGTTACACATTTCCATTGCGGAGCAGTGTGCCCTCAAACAACTCTTGGATGAGTCAATGAACAAACGTCATGCATGACTGATATGCCACACCACAAGCTCCTCCATCAGTCATTCCACGTCGGAACATTAGCAAAATCTTTCTCACCTGTCACAGAAACCGGACAATTTATCACTTCGTATTTTGTATGCAGTAACCTTATTATTTGCAGCAAGTGTCCCTGCTGCAGCCGAGATGCCAACCACTCGTCTTTGTCTTTAAGTAAACCCAGATTACGTACCAAGACATTCAGCTCTGTTTGTGGGTGGACAACAACAGCTTCAAAGTTTTCACAGATGTCAGAATCAGGGGTAGTTGATGATGCGGAAGCACTACGCATCAGTGACATGTTCACTGGGGGGCATTGGAATGGGTTGGGTGTAACCGTGACGCACAGCCCGAATAGCTGATGGAAGATCGTGGTAAAGAATATTGTCTGTGTTTCGGTTGGAGATTCCAATGACACTGGTTAAGCAGAAGTAGCAGTCTGTCGTGTGATCCTTCGGCTGCCTCCACACCATGCGGATTGAAAAGTGTATCTTGCCTTTGCCCTTGAGCAATGAATCAGATGAAAATTGCACGACACACAAACAATATGCAGCACCCACTTCTCATCCTGATCTCCCAGTTTTATACCGCATTATGCGTGGTAGGCAGAGTTCAGTAGTGAAAAAATGGATCTGCACTGCAACTTAGTTGTAAAATGTCCGCAAAAGTAAAAAATGCTTTCGGTCATTGACAGCAGCAGCGTCTATCAGCCATGCTCAAGAGATTAATCAAGGCAACACAGCTCTCAATCGACTTTCAGTATCAGGTGGTCACCATGGTAAGCTCACTTCTTTTCCACAATTACAGGGAGCCAATGCACTAATCACAGGAGATCATTCGGTGAATGGAACGCACTGCTTAGCTGAAAGGAAAATAGCACTTTAAAAGAAAACGCGGCGTAATAGAAACATTTGTTTTGCATATTTGTAATCAGCTTACTTGGTACTACTAGAAACATCCTATCCCATTTTTGATATGCAAATGATGTTGCACAGTGTTACTAGCAATTTTAGAAACGGGTAGTGCTAAGACATGGGGGCACCGAACTGACCAACCGCGAGATGTAGGCGCCAGGTTGAGTTGTTCTAGAGTTCATAAGGGAACTAAATGCAACTCAAGTCATGAACTTGCTTTAGCCACCATTGAATGGCCAATGATGAGCAGTAACATACCCCCTACTGACAGAGTTAACTAACTAAAAGATATTACAGACAGAGAGGCTTAAAAAGGCAGATTCTAGAATAGGCGTTAATACTACGCTGATACGCAGCACGAACGCTTTAATGCTGCGCAGTCATCACTAGTCGTGCGTGCGCTAAAGGTACTGCGTAACCCACCCGGCCCCCTACTCAGGCTGGAACCAGAGACCTCAAAGCACATAGCAGACTTGTCATCGTTTAGGCCTCGGACCGACGGTAGTTCTTAAATATGCCAATATCCCCTACATAACTTGCCCGTCAGTTCTTCAATGACGAACGTTTGCTCTTTCAAGAAACGAGACAAATTAAGGACACACAATTTACCGTAGGAAATATGCTTTCACATGTGGTTTTCTGTACTGAATCTGGTCTCAGAGGAATTTCGGGAGTGATCTTTCCTCAGGAAGTAACCTGACTGAACGCAATGATGGCAATATGTTCCGGCATTTACTGTCACTAAGTGAAGCTAGATGTTCTAAAGAGGTGATTATCAAGAAGAACGGGGATGGTTAAGGTGGCAATGCGTACAATTTACAGTAATAGACAGTACAATAAATAATAGATTGGGGACAGAGACCAAAGATAAAAGACGTAAACAGAGCCAGTGGAACAGTGCTCTATGGCGGGTAAAAGACGCTCAGCTGTTTTGGTAGAGAGTGATGAAAGCAAAATCTGTTAATGCCGACAAACCAATACGCACATGAGCGCAATGACCGGACAACGTTTAGTTAGGATCGTGGTTGCAGCAATAAATAACATCACGCAAGACAACGTAACAGGATATTCATGTGTACCGTTCTTGCAGAAAACTATTGGACATCTCATCCTTTCGCACCAATTTTCGTGATTTGGTGTGGATTATGATACCCGCAAGAAGGTCAGCACAATACCTTCCAGAAGGTCGAGTTCACATAACAGAGTAGAGTGCGATGTCCAGATGTTCCTTGGGGGCAGCGAACATTGGGGCACAGACAGGTGAGATTGCAAAGGCACTTGGTGGTTAAAAAAGTAAGTTTGCTAACACTGGACAGCCGCATTGTTCAGCTGCTCGTGAGCGCTAAAACCTCGGATTGACAGATTATCAGTTTAGGTGAAGCGACCAATTTAGACCACTGCTTATAACCCCTCGCAGATGTCTCGTTGAAGTGGATAGTTTTAAATCTTCACCGCAGAGGTTAAGCTGACAATAGTGCGAACGGTGTTACTGGCAGCGATCTCCTTTTAATATATATATATATATATATATATATGGTTGGCGGCATCCGGTTTCGGATTTGCCTGTCACTGTGGCCAGCCACAGGACGCCTGCGCCTACAGAGGCACCATGGATGGCTTACGCTGCACCACCCACAGCTCCATCCACACACCCCATATCCAGTGTAAACCCGAAGGAATAAGACCGGGAGGCAGGTGGATGTGAGCCACGTTTCATCAACGGAACCGGCCCACACTCCTTCACAAGCAAACAAAAGCACGCTGTAGTTGGGGAATCAAACACACACAAGGCGGTGGACGGACAGTAGTCCGCCCCACACTGAGTGCATGGAACCACTTTTCGAGCCTAGCACGGCCACAAGAACCGTGCACCCCGTCCACACCAGCAAGGACCAACTGTCCCCTGGAGCTGGATGGACGAGGTAGTGGGTAATATACAGGTAGGCACCTTGTCAACATGCACATAAAGCACAGCCACACCTGGGCTATCAAACAACAGCCCATCACTCAAAATGCCGATATCGAATAAAGCAAACGCATATGACGACATAAATACTAGTTAAAGGAGCATATAGAAGAAATTGGTTATAAGTGAATCTGTGATAAGTGCAAAATGACCGAGTTATTTAAAAAAATACTACGCGATACAATTACGCACGTTTACCACAATTTGCATGCGCGATGTGTGCAAGTTGGGAGAAGATTAGCAAGTACGCAGGACAAACCAAATAAAAGCTGATGAATTTTATCCACATTAAAAAGACCTAGTTTAAATTGCTTTAGCCCAACTGCGGTGAAGAAGCATCATGAATGCAACATCTGCATATATATATATATATATATATATATATATATATATATTTGTTTGCATTTTCAGGTGCTATGTAAAAGGCAACAGATTTTGAATCAAATTGCGCGGTTGTTTGGATAAATATATACTTTGGCCGATGGGCGTGTGGTTTTAACATGGGCGCAAGGGTTGCATTATTCACCTCATTCAACAAGTTTGATTACTGAAGAATGGGAATTTTACTAACGTAAGTAAGAAATGGGGTTCAGACAAAATAGCTTCCTTATGGACTCCGGAAATCTTGATCTGCAATGAAAGTCTTGCCACATAAAGTTGGTACACTGGGTAATTCTGATGAAATAATCTTTTCGAAAGACTACAGAATGTCGAACTCTAGAAGCGTGCCAACTGCACGTCATCGAGTTACATTACACGCAACGGAAAGCATTGCGCTCATCAAGGAAGCAGGTATAGGTGAGTCTGTTTTTTGCTCTTCAGAGCATAGAGCGCAAAATGCGCAACACAAACTACTGAATCTATGGTAGTTCTGAAATTACGGTCTGTGAAATAACGGCAATCATCCAGATGTATCTGGGCCGATGTCTGCTCCTTCCTTTTCAAAGTTCAAAATTGCTGGCAGCGCTTCACTGACAGTCATCTATTTCGCGTTAATTTACGCGTAACGCCTACAAATCAGCGAAGGGCAAGGCAGCTGATGAATCTGCACATTTCCCGAGAAAGATAGAATAATGTTCATAAACATCGTGTGCTTTGTTCCATTTTATTATGACTAATCCGCAGTGTATTGCTAAGCTATCTAAGGAGTTGAATTATCTGAGGACATTTCTAGCTGGCGGGAGGATAAGTTCCAGATTGAAACTGCATTTAGTCATAAAAACTGATTCGTGTTTCTTTCACTTTCATAGAAGAATGTGCTATATTTCGAAAAACTTTGCTTAATTGTGTAATAACCTTCCATATTTCTCCTGATATGGTTTTCCTGATTTGGTGTGAGCGTAACTGTGGTTGGGACAGTGCAATTTGTCTTCTACGTCATTCGATATAACCTCAGTAAGGCAACGTCTTTGGGTTCCCTGGTCTTTCTTTGCTTTTGATAATACGTTCAGTACATTGAGAAGAAAGATCATCTGCTCCAATGAAACTTGTTCTGATTGTCAAGTCAAGTCATCTATGTGCTTTATGCATCCACGAGGGAGAAATGTTCAGCTACAGACATAGAAGCGAAAATTTATTTTCAATTAGCCGCAGTCGCTCAATTTCTTGATGATGGTACTGTCTCCAGCTTGACCGATTAAACTTGCAACAAGTACAATCCTGATGTCCCCCAGTAATATACTGATTAGAACTATAAGGTGGTGAAAACAGAGCTCCAAACCTGGGCGGAATTACAATTAGAAAATAATTTCAGATTGCCAGCCAATATATTGCCAAGAATTGTCCCTAACATGGTCGAATATTTTACAATATTCCTCAACCTAAGATTTGTGGTAAAGGTGGTGTCAAATTCGTTAAAATAACAATAAATTTGCACAGGAGGATCCCCAGGTATTCAAGGGTAGTAATTGCGAATGCATCTTAAAATTTATTTACCACGGTGATAGAACACCTAGAGAAAAAGTAAAGGTTGGTTAATAAAATCGAAGGATATGTGTCTAGGCATCTTTGTCCGTATTTTAAGTTTAAACAGCTGATGTGTTTGAATTGTAGAAATAATGTCGATGTGCAAATGTGAATTATGAAAAGTTGTTGCCGCTATCAGTGCTGATCACCACAGTTCCTGTAGTCACATAGACGGAAACACGCCGTTTAGTGCCGTCCCGGATTTTAGGAGGATAAGTGCCAACGAGCACCTTTGAAAATCCCGCAGTAGCATCGTTTAGTTAAACTGCAGGAGTTGCAACTTAGCACATTGATTGGTGGTGTTACGATCTCTCCCGATAATAATGGGCCATATAGTGTAGTATAAATGTACGAACAGTGATTTGTAACGGGTAAGAAGGCGATTAATTGACAAGTCCCTTAGGAGGACCTGAGTGGGGATTATAAAAACAAAGATAAAAGGTGACAAGAAAATTGGAAATTCGGAATCAAATTTGACTCAGCAATCTATTCACCTGAAAACTGATGCAGGTTTCCTTACCGCTAGATTGCGGAGAAATCTGCCGAGCACCCAGTTTGGTTACCTCTATTTTGTCATTCTAGTAAATCCGACTTTATATAGTAAATCAAACTGGAAAGCCTGTCGTTAAAGCGTTTTTGAAATGTATTAATGTAGGGGCAAAAGCACATTTTAGGCTGGTGTTCCGCGTTTGGTCATGGAAGCGATCATCGCGGAAGCTTTGATGGGTCACATGGAAAGCTACGGTATCATCGCGCCGAAACAGCACGGCTTTCGTTAAAAATCGATTAGATATCACGATCCCTTTGATAGCACGCACGATATCACACACAAACTTCTGCACTATCGCATCCGAAAGACAGCGTTTGTAAGGATCGGTAAATTTCTGCCAGAACTGCAATTGGAGGTTAGCGTCCGAACCTCTCTGTCTGACCCGATGCGAGTGGAGTGCGTCAGCGTTCTTTACTTAGACTACTGCTGTTGTTAGTTTACATGAACCATCCAGCGCGACATATCATCTCAAAAGTTTATTCTTCGATTAGGATCTTTAGGGTTGACGAACAAGCAAGAGATTGGATGACCGCGAAGTCCTCCAGCGCGACCTCGACGTGGCATGGCAACGGTCTGTGAGGAACGCACTACCATGCAAGGTGGACAAGTGCCGCGTTGTCCACATCCGCGATCAACACATCTACGTCTACAAGCTTGTGAAGCATGATTTGTAGGCAAGCTCTCAGCAACGTGAACTTGGTGTGCTGGTGCAGGAACACCTCAGTTGCTCCATATAGTTGGAGCCCGCTTCAAAAGGGAGTAACTAACACGTTAAGCCCATGTGGAGGGCAGAAGGCAGTCTGTATTCATCCATTTTCTCTCTGATGCTCAATGTCTGCCTACCTCCCCACGTTAAATACACAATCTAGACTAGGCTAAATTGGCTAAAATCTGACCTCGTAACACTCAATACCTCATAAGATCAAGAAACGAAGAATCTCAGGGTTTGAAGCACTTTTCTCCCCAGCAACGGCTGAAGATATTCGCAGTGTCCAGTAGAGGTTACAGGCGGCTACATGAAAGGTTCATATTGGTATAATGAATACTGAGAGACTTTAATCGCGTATGCAGCCACCTCTAACACCCCAACGCAAACGACAACCTAGTGAGGCATTAGCCTGAAACCGGGTAAACAATAAGGTCTTCTAGATTGTCAAGGAAATTGTTTCTTTCTCCGGGTCTATTAACACTGGAACAACCTTATAAATGCAGCGGCCTATGCCTGCACCTTTCCATTTTCAAAAAACGATTTGATATCACATTAAGCTCCCCAAGTTTTTTCAATGAGCGGATACTCTAGATAGATTCAGGCTACCCAGTATCTTCTGAATTGTAACCCTGAGTGAGTCACGTAAACCTGTGCAGAAAGGTGAGCAATCTGATTGTTATTTGCCATATGCATTAAACATAACAACTTGTTAATCCATTTTATTTGGTATACCTCACATCCACCACGGTATTATTTCTATACTCTTACTCAATCTATTCCCAGATACGCATTGTATGGGGTCTACTTACGTATTAATCGCATTTCTCTCATTACAAACCTGCGAAAGGTGTTAAGCTGATGCTTTTTACCCCTCAGTAACCATGTTCTTATTTACGCCCGAAGGGAGAAAAAAGTTTGCCGGAAATCATGTGGACTGTAGTGTGTCCAGCTTGAGCTGGTGACCTCTCAGGTGAGCATTTGGACTCCGTTGCAACAGGTCACGGTAAGCGTGAGTAATTTTCATCAGGATTAGCCCATTTCCTGCTGGCATCCTTTATAAAGGACACTTACTAAAGTGTGATTTAATGCGTTGAATTAATATATTATTCATAGTTTCTTTGGTTGCAAACTTAGATAAAACAACAAGTATCATTATTTTGAAATCATTTTGGTCAGTCGAAGTTTATTTTTGAAAAAAGTTTTCCCCTGCTTAATTGATCACAAATTGGCAATAAAATAGAAAATTCAAAAAGGTGAGTGTGTTTAAGTAATTATTCATTAAAAAGCACCAAATACTTTGCCATATTTATGTTAAACTATATGACCATAACAAATTGGCACGTGTAATCATATAAAATCTGCGATATTTATTGCCTGCATGAAGTGTAACCATTTGTCCATTTTAACGGACCCCAGCAAGAATAGGTGCCCTGACGTGAACCTTGGAACTGACTAAGTGGTTGGTACTATGATTGAAAATTTTGCGCATTTTGTTATAAATTTGCCAATATATTGGGCTAAATACTATTACAGCATGAATCACTGCAGTGTAGTAACATGCTTCGCCGTTTTAATTTCGTTGTCACTGTCAAACATGCATGTAGACTAACGTTTGACTGGTGCTATCATTTTTCATCTACAAGAACCTGGAAATTTATTCTGAACCAGATGTCATCATCCTGATGCCAAGGTTTACAGTATGTCTCCGGGTGATGGACAAAATTCAGATGAAGATGATATCAATGTAGCGATTTAGCATGCTGGATCACTTGATGATCTGTCAGCATGGCAGTAGCATTCGTAATTGCAGTTACCCTGGATGGAGAACCATGCGAACAGAAACCAGAAAGTGATGATGGAAGCTTACGTGAGGAAATTGCTGCCGCTATGACTGTTTCTTCACGAAATACCCAAACGGATACCAAATGTAGACAATGAAGGAAAGAGGATTTATTCCTAGGCTTACAGACTCAAAGAAAATGGTCAGAATATGAACTTGATATTTTAAATAAGGCGCTTGCATTGTATAAATCATTTGAACTCTTCTTTGATAACACTGTTGTTGAGTACATGATAAGGCAGATACTTGAGTACGCCCGTTCAAAAAGTGACCAGTCATTCCGCATAACCACGGCTGAAAGGAGTGCTTTTCTAGCTATTTTGTTTATCTCTGGCTTTAATCCATGGGCACGGAGACACATTTGTATTGGTAGGATAAACTTAGTTCACAGTCACCGATCAAGCATAATTACTATCCGTTGGGTCACGAATGCGGTGTACACGCAATTTCGTGAGCTGGATGTCGCAGTTCGGGTGGGCCAAGACAGTTTTAATATCTGAACGAACCGTTTCTGAACACACAACTGCGGCTCGTTCAATCGAACTGCAGTGGCCTCCGCGGATTCGGGCAAACGCTTACAAAAACACTTTGATTGATTGTCTGCTATAATTGAAAGGTCACTTTGAATGACTCAGCCAAGCTGGTGGCGTGACCAGTATTGGCGAGATGCGTATCTATGGATGAGTTGGTTTGTTTTCGATAAGCGGTCATGAGCCAAGCCGGATGGTGTTCTTACACCCTTTCAGACAAGCGCCTCGTCGTTCGGCCCATGTACTCGGCCTCATAGGAACAGCAGCAAGAATAAATACACGTTGATTATTTGTAAGCAATAGGGGGATTTATTAGGTTTGCGTAAGTTCGTCGCAGTTAGACACAGGTCGACAGCCACCACACATCCAGGAAAGCGCTAGACAGCCGTTTTGTCCTATTGGCACTCGTCAGTAGCGCCCATGGCTCAGTGACATATGTCACTGACTCGCAAGAGAAAGGTCGTAGGTTCGAATCCGACAGGATTCGGCGGATGCGCGCTACTGACGAGTCCCAATAGGAAGAAACGGCCGTCTAGCACATTCCTGAATGCGTCGTGGTTGTCGGCTTGTGTCTAACTTCAACGAACCTACGCAAAACCTAATAAAACCCCTGCTGCTTATAAATAATCAGTAGTCGCCTTATCAGCTTACATGCCACCTCGATTGGTAGCGGCTTGCAAAGCAAGTCGTTACTAGGAGGGCCAGCCCTGTCCTCTGCGCATTCATAATATGCAAGACAGTAGAAGAAGAGCCGCGCTATATTGCAGTTAGATATCAGTCATGGCGGTCCGCTGCCGTCGCCCATGACTCAGTGACGTAAGTCGCTGACTTGCATGAGTAAGGTCGTGGGTTCGAATCCGGCAAGATTCGGCGGGTGCGCGCTACTGACGAGTCCCACTCGGACGAAACGTTCGTCTAGCGCTTTCCTGGAAGTGTGACGACTGCCTGCCTGTGTCTAACTGCGATGAACCTATACAAAACACATTGGTTTGACGTGTAAGGAACTCTTTTCTTTGTTTTTAATTCTAACGATTGGGCTACGTCGAACTGGGTTTTACATTTAGCTGATGAGAAAGTGTTCTAAAGGCATGAGAAAGGCGAGAAGTTATGATTTCAGCAGCGATTTCTGCCCTGTATGGTAGTTGAAGAAATATGGTTTTCTCTGAACTGTAAAGGTTACGTGAACCTTCTTTTTTTGTCCCATGTTGGCTTTCATAAAACTTTCAGGGTAAACATTTTCTCTAAGCGTCGAACGTATGCGCTTCGGTTTTACGGGAACGGTTTCGTTCGAGCAAATACTTTCTGTTTGGCTCATTAGTCTGAGGATAAGGTTCCTTTTTAATTTCATTGGGACGAAACGGTGGAAGTTCAGGTATTGTCCATTGTACGCGTGTTTCCTGTACAAGTGAGGTTTTAACATGCTACTCTCGAGTCGCTTCATTGTCACTTAGAGGAAGTGACAAGTTCCATTTTTCTCTATTTCGGAGGTGAAGTTCAGTGTTTCTTGCGCCTGATTGAATTCATTGGTAAGACCTTCTATGGTTCAAGAGGAGTGGAGTAGTACAAATATATTGTCGACGTAACGGCGATAAACACTAAGGGTCGTGATGACAGATCTCAAGTTGCCCTGTTCAAACATATCCATTAATATGTCCGCGAGAAACAGTCCAAGTGGAGAACCCATAGCAACTCGATCGGGCTGTCGATACACTTGTATTGGCATCCTGAACAAGATGCCACAATACAGCCAACAGTCAATCAATGAATCGAAATAGATTTGACACAAGCATGACATGTTTCCATCTGACAAGCTAAAACAATGCAAGCAGATGCCAAACTTGCAATAGTTCGGCCACTTTATTGCCTACTCAATGAAAGATTTATGCAGTTCTTCCACATGGAAGAAAACCTGCTTGTATGAAAGCATAATAGCATATTATGGCCGTCATGAACTGAAGTAGTGCATCAGAGGAAAGCCTATTAGAACAGAGTAAAAACACTGGGTCATTGCAAATACACTAGGCTACGCTGCCTATCTGGATCTCTAACGAAGAGCTCAAGCCAATTATTAAAAGACATTACGTTGGGAAGAAGGAGTTGTTGTGAACCTGGTGCACAAGCTCCCAAAGAAGCGGCCTTACCGTATTTATTTTGGCCGTTTTTCACAGGCTTGCCGCCCATAAAAGCCTTATCCAGCAAAGGCAAAAGAGCAACGTGGACAGTTCGAGCAAAAGGACAGAAAAGTGCCCCATCAACACGAAGGCCCTAGGAAAACTAAACAGGCTACTTAAGACTGCAATTTTGTTAGACGCGATTACGTGTTCCTCTTGTCTTGGAATGATAATGCCGTTGTGGCTCTTGCCACCAAAGCTGTTCGTGCATATCTTCTGACAAAATGAAGAGATAGTCGGCGAAGAACGAAAAGCACATACTTATTGAACAAACTGGCATCGATTTTAATTATAACACCTCGATGGGAGGGGTGGATCGATTGAAGCAAAATGTCGGTTACTAAAGAATAAATGTTCTTATGCCGAAATAAAGATAGCGGCAATGTGGCAGGAAGTCTAATCTACTCTGCCCAGTTTGTGATGTGCCAATACTCGTGGCAAGCTCCGCGACATACCACGTACTATTATTTATATATTATTATGTATTCGCAGTCTATTAACAAACATTGTGCCATCAGAACCGTGGTAGAAGAAAAATGTGCAGACGATGGGAACACGAACTGTGATTAAAAAATGGAAAAAGACATTTTTTGGTTTTACACACGCCATTTTGTATCTTGTGTTTCTGTTTTGTGAGTTTTGTGTGTATTAAAGATGGGGATATAATGGCAGAACAACATTGACGCCACTGATGTCTGTTGCGTGCCATGACGTCTAATGTTTCCAACCACTGCGATTCAGCATCTCGTGGTCCCCAACCTGGGAGACGGACTGGTCCGACTGCCGCCAAAATTGAGGTTGCCTTCTTCATGCTCCTTCGCTACGTCATTGGCTGTCCACCGCGGCACTTTTTCCAATCGCTCCCTGGGAGTGCAAATAGCGCTCGGCTAGGAAGGCGATAGGCTGGTATGCACAAAACGTGCCCGAGCCAACGCATGCGTTGTCGGAGAATAACGTCCTGAAGACTGTCACTACACGTTCCAAGCAAGCGGTCTCGCATCTCCGCGTTGCTTACGTGGTGTTGCCACCATACCCGAACAATCCTTCGTAGACAGCGATTGTCAATGACTGAGGACAGCTTCATGTCTTCCGAGCGAATAAGCCAAGTCTCGCAACCATACAGGAGTACTGCAGGGACGGAAACATTGAGCATAAGACTGACATCAAGATGACGCCATAGGTGTCTCAGTTTGATGAATGCAAGGCGGGCCTTTGAAATCCGTCGTGATAATTCATCTTCAACACCGCCACCAGTCGTGATGCAACTCCCTAGATAAGTAAAGCAAGGGACTTGTTCCAGATCACCTCCAGCAATGGTGAGCACGGGTTCAGGCACCTGCCAGTCCTGGAACAGAGTTTTACATTTTCTCGGAGTGAAGCATAAGCCGCATTTAGACACCTTCATCGCCAAGCGGCCCAAAGCGCTCTGGAGGATTTGCAGGTCGTCCCTCAGCAAGGCGATATCATCGGCGTGGTCCAAGTCCGTGGCTCTGTCTCCAGGGAGGAGCTCACCACCGCAGTCCTGGACACCTTCATGTGCTCTTTGTACAACATTTCGATGGCGAAATTGAAGAGGAAAGGTGAACTAGAGCAACCTTGGCGAACACCGCTGGTCACAGCAAATGATGAAGAGCGTGTGTCTCAAGCCATGACTTTGCTTGACGTGTGACTGCAAAGTTCTTTCAGGATGGTTACAAAGTTGTTGGGCACACCTTTCTTCAGTACACAGTTCTACAAGGCAGATCTATCTACTGAATCAAATGTTGCTCAGATGTCCAAAAACACTGCGATTGTTGACTGCCGATGGATGTGATGAAGTTCGAGAAGTTGGTGAAGCGTGAAGATTTGGTCGATGCAACCGCGGCCTGGAGGAAATTAGGGTTGTTCTTCTCAGGGAAACTCCTCTTTAGTCATTGAAAGCCTGCTAAGTAGGACCGAGACGAAGATTTTGGATGCGGCAGAGATTAACGAGATTCCGCGGTAGTTGCAGCAATCCTCGTGGAAGCCCTTCTTGTGAATTGGAACAATGACCGATTCTCCTCATGAGTTCGGAACCTTCTTCTCAGACAAAACTTTCGTGAACAGCGATACGATTTCGCTGACAAGAGCACTGCCGCCATCTTTGAATAGAGCCGGTGGTAGGCCGTCGGGACCCGGAGCCTTGTGGCGTTTCAAAGATTGGATTGCATTTCGAATCTCTGCTTCCTTTGGGGGCTGTGGAGACAGGCCAAGCATCATACATTGGGGCTGGAGGTGTCACATGGGGCTATGTTGGTTGGTTGAATTGAAGAGCGAAATGCTCTGCCCAGCGACGCAATCGCCTGTGAAGGTTGGTGATCTTCGTGCCGTTTAATTCGCAAATGGTCTGGCTGATAGCATGGAAATTGCAAGCGGTGGCCCTGATGATGTAAAATGGACGGCGAAATTTGCCAGTTAATGCAGCTGGCATCTCATCAGCTTGTTTTGACCACCAAGATTCACGATCAGAGCGAAGGTTTGCTTTCAGCTGTTGCGTAATAGACCGGCGGTGTTCGTTGTACTCTGCGCCAGCAGGCACCGCCCGTCGGGCGATCCAGCAATTCCGACGATCTTCCCAAACATCCAGCTTTTGGGAGTGGAGCAAGAGAGGCCACAGCTGGACAAACTGGTCAACAGCAAGGCTTGTTCCAGACTTGAGGAGTGTTGATCAACATCCAGTGTGAGAGAGAGCGAGATTTTCATGAAGACTTTGTTGACACTCATTTTTCACCATTGGGTCCTTTAACTTGTAGGTGTTCAGTCGGGTAGGTTTTAACCTAGGCAAACCATTGAAACGCATGCAAACGGTCACACATACCAGTGCATGATCAGTATCGACGCATATTGACCAAAATGATCGGCAGTCGCGTATGCTGCCACGCCACCTGCGACTTATAGCTATGTGGTCAATCTGTGACCAGCACTGGGTTAATGATGGGGGGCGCCAAGTGGCGTACTGGCGACCAGGATGACGAAAGCTGGTGCTGGAGAGGAATAGTTGATGGTCAACACACAGACTGCGCAGTCTCTCTCCATTGTCTGAGCGAACATCATCATCAAATCCATGCGGTCCCCCGAGATGGCGCTCATATGGCAGCAGACGACCGACACGCACTTTGAAGTCACCTGCCAAAACAATGATGTCTGTTTCAGGAACCCTTAGGAGCAGCTCATGAAGGTTCTGGTAGAACTGGTTTTTGACAGTGTCCTAGTTACAGTCATTGGGCGCGTAGGCAGAGATCACGAAGAGAGTCCGCTTTCCGACTCGACGTCGGTTAACTTTACAAGAGCCATGAAGCCTTATCGTACAAAGGCGGCTATTGATCAGAATCCAATCAATCAAAGCAGTCTCGGCTCTGGCACTGAGGGCGATTTCAACAACAGCTTGCTCAGATGCTGCAGCCTGGGCGTCACCAGAGTGGCATAGATTGAAGCGGGTGCGTGGATGGAGCGGTGACACCAGCTGGTAGACCGAGTTAGAGTCCTGGAGTCGTGTTTCATTCAAACAGCAGATATCAATTCCAAGGGTCTCTAGCTTGCGTGCAAGTCCAGCTTGCTGACCGATCTGCAGTAACGTGTGTACGTTGAAGGCTGCAAGTTTGAACTTCGTTCCGGGTTGCAAAAGAGAAGTTGGGAGACACATACCACGTATGAAAAAGACAACCCATTTTTTGTGTAAATGTGGGCTTCATTTTATTTTATGAAGAGCAACTGCCTGTTACATAAACTCTTTGAAAGAAATATTAACCACTGGAATATCACAATTGCCAACAATCGTCTAGTTGCTCAGATAACGCAGTTGCATGTTTTGCACTCACATTCCGAAGTCATTTCTTGCTGGCGTCCTTTAGAAAGTCCAGTTAGTAAAATCCACATCTTTTGTAAAATAATCTATGTTTGCAAACTCGAAACTTCATGCGAGTGCTTTTGCACTATTTTCTCTAAGGTAGGTGAAAATGAAGAAAATTTAATACCTCAGCAGAATATTTGTTAAGCACACCATGATGAGGTCCCTTCGCTGACGCCGAAATTCACCGCCGTACAAGCTAAGGGTTTGCAGTCTGGATCGATAGGAGAGGTGAATCAACCCCCTGACAAATTTATGCGCTCTACGTTGTGGAGCTTCAAGCGCATAAATATGGTGTTTGCGCTCGGGACTCCAGGCTTGTATGGTGTTCCCCGCATGGGACATCACGTATGTTTTCATCATTTGTGGAAGGATAGATGACACGAAGTTTCCAAAAGCTCTCCGTAAGAGACTAAGGCTATGCTGGGTTCTTTCTGATGCCATTTCAGCCTGTTTCGAGTAGTCAATGTCAGGCTGCATGATTAACCTGGGGCCACTTCCCAAAGAAGCACGTTACAACTGCCGCTCCCAAACTCGGTATTCAAGAAGACATTGATGACATATGCTCGCTACTTTGCATTTCACCACATAAAAGGGGGCTGGTTTTCGGATAATCAACGATAGGCCCAGTCTAAATCACTTTGTAGTGACGCGTGATCATCCACTGTCTTGAAGTCATGACAGTTTTCGACATTGTCTGCTAGTAGTTAGAACTTTTATTGGAGCACACTGGCAAGCTGTTAATTAAAACAACGCATAAACTTGGACCCAATGCCTGAGGTACGCCGCACTGGACGGCAATTGCGTAGCAAATGGAGCTGCCAACTCTCACATTCAGCTGACATTGAATGAGGAAGTTATTTATACATCCCAGGACAGCGTCAGTTATTTCAGAGCCTTAAAGCTTTTAAAGGAGACTACGGTGGACCAGACGGTTGAACGTTTTTGTGAAGTCTAAGTATGTAATGTAGACTCCTAACCTGGCATCGACGGATTCTGTCCAGTTGGCTCTGGCTAGCAGCAAATTTGTAAATGCAGGACCAATATCGGTGGAATCCGTGTTACTATGACCAATGCTCTTTTTGCTTGCAAGCCATTCATTGACAGCCTCTATGATATTACCACACATAAGTTTGGACAAAACAATGAGGGGAATGATTAGGCTATAGTTAGAGGGCTCCGTATTTTGCAACTTGGCGTGAATGTTACATGGTGATACATTCTAGCAGCCTGCATTTCATCAAAACATCATTAAACGTACCCAAATAGTGGGTCATTAGAACAATGTTAAATTGCCTCAATGGTATAATACAGATACAAAAGCTAAGGTTTGATAAGTCCCTTGGGATGGTTTTCGGGAATAGCTTAGTTCAATTAAGTTGCACAAAAGTGAAAAACACAGCAGTGGACTAATCACACTAGCCCTGTTAACATATAGGTCTATCCGTCTACACCGATTTTGTAGGATTGGTGCGCATAGTGTTTGTCTCATCTTGTGCTCACTCAGGGAATAGAAATCAGATAACAGGTCACATAGTCAGCCAGGTTAATCAATATTAGGCAGGTGAGCGTCTATATTTCGAGGACTCATTTCGATTGTAGTCTGGACTGTCTTATAAAAGGCGGACAAAATAAAAGTTAGCTTAAAAAGGCACGTGAAAAGCTGAAGCACCAAAACTACATTGAAAGCTGCATCGCAGGTTTAAGGCAAGTAACCAATGTTAACAAGGGTTAGGCTAAACCCGAAACCCCTTACTTCGTCAGAGAAGCTCTTCTATCTGCCGGATTGTCCCCGTTTACCACAGTTGTACCACTTTCTGATAGACAGCCACGTTCCATAACTCACCACAAAGATAAGCGCGACTTAGGTGTTAAGGTATTCAAGACGGTACCAGCGTGTTTTAATTGCTAGAAGACATTTCACTTTAACTGCATTCCTTACGAAGCAGCAAAACAGCGCCACTACGGTATTCTGGTTTTGTTAGGTATGCAAGCCCATCTCTGTAGCTAGCTGTTTATTGTGCTACAGAAAATGGTGAAAAGCTAATGGAAGCAGTTGAGAAATCGATAAGCACCAGGGTTACAACTCGGTAAGTAAAACATGTTAGGCTTCATCTCAACGATCCACTATAAACTCCGCTTTCAAACCAAAGTAGACAGCCGAGTTTTACAACCTCACCACGGCATCTCAGTCTTCAACGGACCAAACCCATTTCACTCTTATACTTGGACAATTAGACTACATCTTGCGTGGTTCTACTTCATCCAAGGGCGCAGCAACCATTGATTTACTTCCCATGATTACGATCCAAAACTGTAGCCAGTCCACAGTTAAAAGTAACTGATCAACATACGTATCGGTTATTTTTTATTAATGCCAGAACAGACACATATAACTGCACTAACCTGACCGGAAAAAAACTGAGGTACCGCGGCATGGACTGCTTTCGACATTGTCGCCCACAAGTCCCCAACAAGTAACAGAACCCAGTACTCGTAAGTGGATAAATACAGGTATAATCGTGGTGTCTTAATTCTTGAGTGCACCAACATTTCCGAATGCAAATTCAATCCAGCTTTGGGTATGCTGATAAACGATTGTACTCGATAAGGTTCAGTCTGTACTGCCATCAGTGTCAGTGCTAACCGCGCTACATTGCAACACCGAGCGTTAACCAACCTCAATTACTTCGGGTAACACTAAAGTTCGCGGATGCGATGGCGACCATTCTTCTCTGTAAAACAACTCCACAATGTATCAAGCGGAGTGCGCGTACTACCGGAAATTTTAGAGAAAGGAAATTCAAAGATTTTGAATGAACAAAAGAGAAGTGACACACACGCTGATGTCAAAAGCATCATTGTTTACAGTGTCCCCGGGGTCTCAAGTCTTCTCTTCCGATGAATCTCAGTCACATCACCAGGAGCAATGGCGTTACATTGGTGGATCAGATTTTTGTAAAATGCCTTTGCTACTTCGTTGACCAGGATGTGGTCCAAGATTGCTGATGTTGCTGTTGTACTCTGAGATTACCGTAAAGACACTCGTAGAGAAATGGGCTAGATTCCATAACAGGTTGTCAACAGAAATTCGACCAAAGAGATCTTGGGTACGATCACAGGCTACTGGAAATTCATTGGGGATGGGAAGCGGTGAAAACACCCGTTATGGAGTTCGGCGCAGCGACCGATTAAACAACCGTCATAACATCCATGTGGATACCACAAGGTGCGAGTGACCAGCAGGGCCATCATAGCCTTACGTGTTTGCTGCAGCCGAATATAACAACTCCATCTTCTGAGCCAGGGCTTCCTCAAGCAAAGTCCTATAGTGGCCGAACTACATGATTCGAGCAAGTCTCGCAAGTTCGATTGATATAGCAACTTTGACGCACCCACGAAGTGGTCACGCTCACCTGCACAACTATGTTATCGTACGGAAGCGTAGCATGCGTGAGGTGCGCATGGCCCTGTACTGTGTGAGCTGAGTGTAGACTGACCACAGATTGGTGCGGACCAACTTGTACATCTACGCGCGGAAAACTATGTACTATGTGCTTAACGTGAGCCGGAAGCATTCTCTTCCTCGGTACTGTGGCGAAAGGTATTGAGTTGGAGAAAGCGATAGCTGCACGCCCGTGTGTTGTGGAATGTATGGTCATGGTAAGCGACTGGTGGCACCAGCTTTGCGACCAGGTGACAGCTGCTTCCGAGGAGACCATCGGTCGCGTAAACTGTAGACGGCCTGATTGGTTTGATGAGCACAATGCGACGATTGCGCATTGGTGTCAGAGATGAATGCAGCATTTGCCGTACGTGTAACAGACCCAGTGAATTGGGGAAGAAGAGTCCGTTTCGCAAAATCCTGAGCCAACGGACTGCGGAGCTGGGCCGCATTAAAAATGTATGGTGGACGGAGAAGACGAAGCAGATGGAAAGCTATACCGAAGGTCGCCATCACAAGGAATTCCTTGACTACTTGAAGGAGGTGTTTAGACGGAGTTGGAAGTGATTGGGAAGTTGCTGGATGATAGTTCAGCATCTGCCTAAGCGCAGACTGCAGACATAACGTAGATGTGGCGAAGTCACTTTGACCGTCTCATAAACAAATGTTCAGTGATTGGCTGGCCTACATTGAACGGCCTGAAGCAGCAGCACGTGAAGATGAGCCTGGTGGACACACTGATATTGGATAAAAGCAAAGCTCAACTGTGAAACGTCAAGTGTACCGGTGCTGAAGGAATCCTGCCTGAAGTATTGAAACACGGCAGACCGCGTCGGTAAGTGAGTGGCACGACTTGGTGCAACGCGTGTGGATTGAGGAGGTGGATCCTCCTGAGTTGAAGGATGCCCTTGTGCTACCACTGTACAAGCGCAGAGGGAGCAAACTAGGTTGCACGATTTCTCGTGGCATCAACTTGCTGAGTTGTGTGGGCAACCTAATTGTGCGAATCCTGCTCAACAGCCTCGTCAGTCAGGGTTTGGAACTGAAAGTGGCGTAAGAGCAATTTTGGTTTCGTTCGGGCCGCAACGCCATCGATATGGTGTTTTCGGCTCGTCAATTGCTGGTTACGTGCAGAGAACGACACCAGCCATTGAACTCGCTTTTTGTTGATTTCACCAAAGCATTTGATACGGTGAACCGCGAGGCATAGTGTCTGATATTGGGTAAATTTGGTCGTCCGAGTGCATTTGTAAGTTTGATTGAATGTCTGCACAGTGGTATGCGAGCGAGGGTGCAGCTGAGTGGAGAGACCTCGGATGACTTTGCAGTTGTCTCTGGTGTGAACCAAGGCTGTGTCTTAGCTCCTGCCCTGTTTAATATATATCTTCATGCAATGTTGTCTTGTGCTTTTTATGTGGCTTGTGCTTACGGTGTTCGTGTAGAGCACCGTATTGATGGGGGTTCCTGAACATCCGTCGTTTCGGTGCGAGAACCCTAGTCTGTGAGACAACTATCCTTATGTTGCTGTTTGCTGACGACTGTGCGTTGTTTTCACACAGCGCGGATGAGTTGCAGCACATGACTAGTGCTCTGGCTTTGACAGCGGCCAAATTCGGGCTCACCATCAACACAAGCAAAACTGTCTGTCTCTTTCAGCCTTCACCGGAGGTGCAATCTTCAATATTGCCGCGAAGCAGCATTCGTGCTGAAGTATTGGAAACCACCTCCCGTTTCAGCTACATTGGGAGTGTGATGTCCACTGATCAGCAGCTGCACGTTGAGTTGCGTATTCGCGTGTCGAAGGCAGCAGCGGCATTCGGGAAGCTTAAGTACCGAGTGTGGAACAACCATCAGCTTAGCATTGGCACGAAGCTGATGGTGTACAAATACATGGTACTGTCCGTTTTTCTATACGGCAGTGAAACGTGGACGATGTACCGGAGAAATGAGTTGCACCTCGAGCGGTTCTATCAACCATGTTTGCGACGGATTCTGCGCGTCGGTTGTTGCGACAGAGTTGCAGACACGGAAGTATTGCGTCAAAGTGGAAGGTTTGCAGTGGACTGCATACTTTTCTTGAGACACCTGAGTTGTTTTGGCCACGTGAGCCGTATGGATTCGACCCGGATACCGAAGCAGCCATTATATGGTCTGCTGAGTGTTGGAAAGCGTCAGTTATGGAAACCGTGGCTTCGTTACCAGGACATGAGCAAAGTGAGCCTTTCACGTCCTAATCTTGGTTGCAGATCATCGGAATCGAAGGTGGTTGATTGGCGTGCATGGCTCAATCTGACCACGAGAGCCGTTGCCGAGGTGCAAGAGAATTCCTTCGTGCATGCAGAGAAGAAGAGGCAATTGCAGAAGTGACAGGCGCCGATGGGTTGTACTCCATCGAAATCGAGCGCATGGGGCTTTAGTACATGCGGTCGGGAATGCCTGAGTCAGACAGGCATAGGGAGCTGCTAGCGAGGCCACTTGGGTCGAGCATCAGAAAGACGACAGGTCCTGCAGTGACCGTAAGCATAACTGGCACAGCGTTGGTAGGTACGCTGTAAGCGCTTCCGTTTGATTTACTAACAGCGCTCTTTGGTGCCGGGGTTCATCATTTCAAGTAACTGGTTTATTATATTGTATTATTGCTTATCACTTTACGGCCGTTATTATCTACCGAAATAATCTATTTACTTGCACACATCGCTGGATCGAAAAATAGGTAACTTCGTGTTTGTTGCAGGTTTTTTGATCTCTTTTTCAGACATCGTGCTCTTATCGCGATGTCGTGCTAACAAATTTATTCCATATGCTGTTAGCGAAGAGTTATGTCGGCACAACCACATGCGTTAATCGATATATATTAATTGATACTGGCACTTTACATGATTAGCTGTTGCTTGATAACCCCGGTGTGTCTGCGCTTGCTGCGCTTGTTGACAAGGTACCTAACTGGCTATTACCTGCGCCTCGATTACCCTGCTCCAGAAGACAGTTGGTCGTTGTCGCAAGGGACAGGGGCACTGTCAAGGTTGCCGTGATAGGCTCAAATGTTGGTTCCAAATAACCGGTGCCTTAAGGGCTAGTGCCCCAGCCCTTGCGTTGTGTACGTGTGATACGAATGAATCCCAGCGTAGATAGATAGGAATGCGGTTGCCGTGCATGTGGAAGGAGTATGGGCCGGCTATGTTGAATAAAAGTGGCTCCAATCCACATGCCTCCAGGTTTTATCCCTTCGGGTAGACACTGGATATGGGGTGCCTAAATGGAACTGTGCGTGCGGCAGCACAGCCCACCCTTGATTCCCCTGTAGGAGCAGACGTTATGGGGTTATCTTATGGAGGCCGCGGTGACTACCAACTCCGAAATCAGATGCCGCCAATCATAACGAAATAAAACGATACACCGGGCAATGAAACATGGTACTCCTACCTTACGCAGCGGTGTCATTGCGTTTATCTGTCATATAATGATAGACATAAACAAATGCGTTAACAGGACCTAGCTGAAAAATTAACTTCAAACAACATCACATATGGACATTTCAACAAGCTCCATAAAGACAAGTCAGGGATTGCTGCTCTATTTATGTCAAGTTGTCAAGCACAAATTTCAACATAACCGGACAACGCCCCATGTCTATAATCCTTCACCAACAGCCAGAATGCAACTTCGTTGCTATTGCTGTTTACGCAAGTTTTACTACCAACAGAGCTTATCCATTTCTAGTTTACACCTGCAGATGTTCTGAAAAACCTAATTACCTTACGCCAGCTCACCTCTCCTGGTGCTGAATAAATTTGTCCAAAAGAGCTGAAGTTGTCTGCCATGAATCTTGCCAGTCCGATCTAACATTTCTTCCGATGATGTCTCAGCTTAGTGCGGGATCCAACAACGAGGAACCACGGGATTTTCAACCCCATTTACAAGGGAAAATCGTTAAGATCCAGCCAACTTTCGCCCGACAACACGCTTTCCATTAAAGTCATGGAGGCCTGTACGCCCGAAACGCTCATTTGTTACTTGGAAGGATGCAACATCATAGCACCAAAAAAATATGGATGTCGTTGGAGACGGTCTTGCACCAAAACGTTTCTACTTGCTCGCTCTAGTTGGACAGAAACTGTCGACGGCGTAGTGGGACTTGACGCAGCTTATCTGGACTTCTCAACAGTATTCAACAGTTTTACTCGCTGCATCCGAATTCCCAAGCTTCAGAGCGGTGAGGCTAGTGACCCGATTTTCGGTTAGACAGGCAGCTTTTTACTTCAACTGCATCTAAATGTGAGTGTTTGCAGTGTCATCTCTGACCTCATCAAAACTAGGCACGGAGTGCTCCGAGATTTAGTACTGTGTCCACGTCTATTCCTTCTTTACCTTAAAGGTCTCGTACAAGTAAACATTTCAAACTTCCTCGTCTTTGCTTACCATCTTAAGACATTGCGGGCCTTCAGAACAACAGGTGTTCTCGTAGCACTGCTGGATGTTATCCACAGCGTTTAAGAGTTGGAAAGCAGATTTTACTACCTTTCAAAGCCGCTTGGTTTGTGACATTGATTATGTACCGGCAGTCCACTTTTAGTTGAGTTCTGAATGCGAAATAGTAGTATGTAGAATAGGATTCTGTCTGTTCACACCTGGATAAGCAGGTCTCCAGGATTCTAGCCGAAACCATGGCCCATTGCGGAGTGAGTTCAGGCGATCTGACCGTTTCATTTGATCTCACATGCTTAACACTTACGTCGGGCCCCATGCAAAATACGCGGTCTACGCATGACAACCTTTGACCAAATAGCTAATGCTGCACATGAAATGTCAAAAGGAAGAGAGGTCAAGAATGTGGAATGTCTGTTTCATGTCCGTTACCAACTGAAGGCGAAAATCCTTTGCGGTCTACAGTGATCTATATCGACGATCGCGTGGGTAGCTGACATATCAGATCCCGAGGAATCCAGACTATGCTTTCATCATCTCCTGAAGCTGGATCCACAAAATACCACTCTGCTAGATCATATATACAGTGCAGGTGGTTGAAATGCTGTAGGAATTTAGTTTCACCTGAGATGTGCAAAAGTTTGGACGCCCGCTGCATTCACATTGTTTCTTCCTACTTAACGGTATTCAATAAACGCATTGTGAAGTCATCTTCCTGTTACTTTGCTGGTTGCAATTTTGTGTACTCATTTTTATCTCGCTTTTATTTCGCACCATTTTTGCACATCAGTTGATCTACGTTTATTCATTGTGAATTGGTAGACACCAACTCTTGATACCATCAACCCGAGAACACTACCAACACGTCATACGTTTACCTGGAATCCATTACTCCGTGTATTGTTTCATTTATCTCTAAGGGCACATCGTTGTGCAATTCCAAACATCAGACAAATCTTTTAGTCGCACTCGCAACAGAAAGGTGAACGGGGGGACTTGATCAACGTGATGGCGAATCGCGGAAATGATTCGACATCTAATTCGCGCTTATCCCACAGGACAGTCATCCTGCTCGTGTGCGTTGCAGTGTCAATTTAAGCGACAACGTTTGGAATCTGCCTGCTTAGGTAGGAATTGCGGCACACGACCTAAAAGGAATCGCAATGTACGACCACACGCACTACATTCCCACGTAAACCTAAGCTTAAAACATCGCAATTAAACGTTAATTGTGATGCAGCGAACGGTGCTTGTGGCGTAAAAATTGGAATAGAATGATCGGATTGTTTCAGAAAATACCATCACAGATATACATGCTGAAATCTAAGCAAGAAATGGCTGTGCTAATACGATCGATTCCAATGGGTTTTACACTTAGTGCATGGCTTTTTCACACCACTGATATATAGATAATTTGGCGCAGAAGTGCGATGGACTGGCACAGCTTGTAGAGCAAGCAGCGGCCGTATGAGCAGTTTCCCGTGAAACCAGACGATTCAGTGCCGCGAACTCGATGTCTAACGTCTAATTCTAAAACATACCAGAACAACCAGGCCTAATGTAAGTGCAATGATGCGGAGTAAGTCACCTAGACATGGGGGACTCCACAACGCATGCTTCATTAAGGTTACGTGATACATCCACCATTACTGAGGGGCCGAAAAACGAGTCCTGTTCGCTTCACAAATGACGGATACACCGTCCATCATAGTCTGGACCGATGTCAAACCAGATGCGTTTTGTGCTACTTCAAGTTCTGCAGGACTAAGAACACCGCCTGCTGTCCTACCAAAGAAGGCAAACATACTATGCTCAAAAATGGAGAATATGGGATAACTTCATAATACTCTAACTGTAATATACTCCAACGTGGGACTGCCTGCTGAATAGAGAGTACCTGAGAAGTACATCAGACTTCTGCGTGCCATTTGCATCAAACTTCGGGCTGCGTGCGAGCGTACGGGGAAATTTCACCCCTTTCAGTATCCCTAGCGGTGTTAAACAAGGTTGCCCAGCCTCTCCACGCCTGTGCAACTTTGCCGTGGACAAGATCCCGGATACTGTCCACGATAACTCTGAGTCCTGCGGTGTTGAACTGCCTCCTGGTGATGGCCTTCGGGATTTAGAGTACGCCGATGACATTGTTGTGGTTTGTTAGTCTCCCAATCCACCCAGAATGGGCTGCTTAGACTGGAGATGTCCGCCTCCCAATTTTATTTGTCCTTTGCCCCTTCCAAATGCAACGTCCTATTACAGGGCTGGCCAAGCGCTTATCCTTCTCGCACCCTTTCAGGGCATCTGCTGGAAGTGGTCGACAAATTCATTTATCTTGGAAATTGTCTCACTATTAGCTGTTTGACAGATGAGATCTCCCTGAGTGTCCGCAAGGCTAGAGTCGCTTTTGCTAATCTTCGTCATCTGTGACTGCGTCGTGACCTTAGGCTCGCTCTCAAGGGACGATTCTGTAATGCTACTGTACGAACAATCCTGTTGTACGGCTGTAAGACGACCGGTTCGCAAAAGCGATGTTCAGCGCCTACCTGTCTTTGCTCACCGCTGCCTGCGAAGCATTGTTGGTGTTAGATGGCAGCACCACATCAGTAATGAGAAATCCGTCGACGAGTTTTCAGATCTAACGAAATCCGCCGATCAATTGATAGCATCATCTCACTGCGGAGGCTTCTCTGGCTTGGCCATGTGCTTCACATGCCTACCCAGCGGCTACCACGACGAGCTCTATTCGCGAGCACAGATGTGGCTTGAAAGCGACGAAAAGGCGGGTAATGTAAAATTTGGATCCAATGTGTTAAGACACAATTGATGAAGCTGGCTGTTGTCGGGCGTTCCCGACTCTCTCGTTGGGGATTGAAAGACCCCGAGCACACCTGGTTGCAAAAGCTGGATGATATGGCCAAGGACCGCACTGGAACGCACTGCCATCGCATGTGGTGAACGCACCAAACATCGAGACATTCGAAAGACTATTGGACTTGCACTTACATGATACACATTATATAACGGTATGACAAACTGCAGTGTCTAACTTACTGATATTTTTGTGTCACACCTGAAACTTTTGTTTTCTTCCATTTGCCATCCTGTGGGTCTTGTAAAGTTATTGCTTTTTATCCCACCATACACTATTGAACTATTGAACTTGCTGTGTGACTCTTCTACCCTAACAGTCGTTTTCCATTTCACACAATATTTTCCTATCATGTGTTGTAGCACTCAGACAATTATATTGTAATTAGTAAAATATTGGATATATATATGTGTGCCCCACGCTGAGGCTGTTTTGTATTCATGATGATTTTTCATCGATGTTAGGCCAACAAAGCTTACACTTAAACTTGGGCTTTTTAAGCTAGAGGAATTTCATTCCACTTTAGTTGGTTTTTCGGCCTACCTGAATAGTGTTCTATTAACTTCCATAAGTTGCTTACGCTGATTGTGGCTATCTTCGTTTACTTTATCGTGATTGTAGCATTTTTAAATAATTTGTGGACAGTTTGCACTTATCGCGAATTCGTTGCCAACCAAATGACTCCATATACTGCTTTTCCGAAGAGTTATGTCGTCAGAGCCGCACGCTTTAACAGATAACATTTATTTCACAATGTCATTTCAGCTGACTGTTGTTTGACATCCCAGGTGTGACTGCGCTTGATGTGCATGTTGACAAGTTGCCTACCTGTCTATTATTCACTACCTCGTCCATACTGGCTCCAGGAGACAGCTGGTCTTTGCTGGAGGGGACGGGGTGCACTGTCCTTCTGACTGTGCTAGGCTCGAAGAGTGGTTTCATGCAGTCAGTGTGGAGCGGACTACGGTCCGTCCACCGCTTTGTGTGCGTTTTATTCCCCAAATACAGCGTGCTTGTGTTTGCCTGTGAAGGAGCGTGGGCCGGCTCTGTTGATGAAACGTGGTTCCCATCCACATGCCTCCCGGTCTTATTCCTTCGGGTTTACAATGGATATGGGGTGTTTGCGGTTTTAGCTGTGGGTGGTGCATCGCAAGCCACCCATGGTCACTCTCTAGGCGCGGGCGTCCTTCGGCTGGTCACAGTGACAGGTAAATCCGAAATCCGAAGCACATCCCAACCAAGACAAGTTCCTGGAGGACCAAAAACAGTGGGACTCCCTGTATCAACTAATAGAGGTCCAAGCAATGCTGGCAAGTATGATGCATCTTGTCCGTAATCCATACTCCTTGCACAACCGTGAACCGCCTTACTCTAACTGACGCTTCAGTCAGGAGATGATACAGAAGCAGTTCTCTTATCAGCCACGCGGCTCTGTACAAGTTCATATACCTTTCGAATTGTTCCAGACTTTCCTTGAAGCGAAGGTCAAAAAAGCAAACAAATCCGAAAGTTTTCCGTAAACAAAATAATGTAAGCTAAATATTATCCATAGTGCCCTCGTAGTTCAGAGTTCAGGAAAGCTGGAGGCCAAAGCGCATGACTGAGGTGAAAGGGGCTTCATATGTGAAGTGCTTTTGCTCGAAAGCGTTATCGCCAATTCAGCACCAAGGTTACCGTTATTACCCAAAAACAGCGTGTGGTCCCAGAGTGGTGAAAGTAACATTGAAATCCAACCGACGCCAGGAAATATGATCAAAATAAGACACAAAATGAGTAAAATGCTGTGCTTACTTGACGCTCGGCCACAGACAGACAACATAACACTGACTACTCCACACACCAACCCAGAATTGTCCTAGGACCTGCGTCAGAAGTCTCACTATAAAACGATTTGCAGGGGACCCTGCAAAGTTCAGCATAGGCCTCACCAGAAATCAGAATCTACAAACATGCTTCTTACCTCTGAGGCCATAAGCTGCTTGTATACCAACGCACAAGATCTTCTCAGCAAGTTAACTAAACTTCATATTCGTCAGGTATTCACGCCTTGGGACATAGTCATGGTCACCGAAACATGGCTGATGTCGGAAATCATCAATGCTGAGATGATTTTACTAGGCATAATTTTGTTACGAAACAATCGACGCAACAAAGCAGGCGGCATTCTATTGTATTGCCGATTTAACCTGCATGGTGATATTATCGACGATCCAGAAACACAAGTCTTAGCACCTGAGCCGTAGCGATGTGTTTTTGCGGTGAACAGTGCGCTGCTATATACCTTCAGCCCTTCTCCTAATGAGTATATCCAAAAAGGCCAGGCAACTGTGTTGTTTCTCTTCATGGGATACCGACAGATTAGGGTGCATCGAATTCACGGTGGTCAGCAGCCGGATAAAGTATTCTCCGATGGTAAAGACTAAAATGTCATCCACATATCGTGTGTACATTTTCGTTTCACCAATGCTGGCAGCAACTTGTCTTTCTATCAGGCCGAGGAAGACGGGTTAAAACTGGTCCCAGAAGACTGCCCATAGCAATCCCGATAACCTGTTTATATGCGGTCAACTTAAACTCAAACAGTATATTCTCAGTGATGCGAGATCCACAATATACCACTCTACGATTACACTAAAGTGCAGGCGGTTGAAATGCTGTAGGAATTTATTTGCACCATTAGCATGCAAAAGCTTGGACGTCCTCTGTAATTACAAAGTGTCCTTCTCCATAATGGTATTAGACAAACATCTAAAAGACACACTCTATAGTTTACTATACATCCCATTATGATCGTGGATAAATTTAACACCACCAATCAAAATGTTCTGTATTACTTCCTGCGCTTCTTTATCTAAAGGCTGCTTCTATGGTACAGCATCGTGGAATTCACATTAGTATTTCTTATTACGTGGTCTCAAGGAAGGGGCACAACATTGTTTTGGGTGATCATACTCTATTCCAACCTGCATAATTTGGAAGCTCTAGCGCACTTTGATCGATTGACATTCTAAATTGCGATTAACATATGTTTGGATGTCTTATTATGCACCTCAACATTCCTATGGAAAACATCAAGCACCTGCATTTGTACCATAAAAAGTTATAGTTTACTGTTGCAAGAGCGCTAGGGTTTGAAAGCCACACATTCCTAACTGAGGAATTTAGTATTACGTTTTCTAGACCTTCCTCGTAGAGAGTTATTCGCTCAACATCAGACTGTGCCCTCCTCCAGAATGATTTGGATAGAATCAACAAACGGGCAGATATAAATCACCTCCCCCTGAATCCTGCCAAGTGTCACCTACTGTCATTGCGAAGCAATCTTGCCAACACGCACCTCTTGGGGCAGTACGTTTTACGGCGCGTGACCACAGAAAAAGACTTAGGTATCATTGTGCAAGAAAGTCTGGGGAATTTGCTCCAATATTCCAAAGCAGCGAACGTGGCGAACATGAACCTGAGACTTTTGAGGCGAGCTTTTGGTGTTTTTGAACGACGGTTGGTACCCATGCTTGTCAACTCCCATATCCGTCCCCACGTCGAATATGCCGTCCAGGCTTGGTGCCCATGGTTAAAACGAGACATTCATCTCTTAGAGCAGCCCCAACGAAGAGCTACGAAGGCAACACGCGGATTATCTGGTCTCAATTATGAAGTGCGTCTCAGTTTAATCGGAATGTTTTCCTCCGAATACCGACGACTACGCGGAGATCTCATTCTCGCATACCGGATATTAACGGAAAGCGATCACCCGTGCAAATCGCTGCTCACCCTAGCCTCATATAAGCGATCGAGAGGTCATAACCTCAAGCTGATAATCCAACACTCCCGATTAGACTGTAGAAAATATTTTTACTCTCTTAGAATCTGTTCACAATGGAATGACTTGCCAACGCATGTGGTAAACGCTCCAAACATTACAGCCTTCAAACAATTGTTAGACATTCATCTGAGTGACAAACAACACATTGTGGTGTAATGTACCAGGTTTAGACTATTGGCATTTCAGTTCCATGTCGGAATCTAATGATTTGTACTTATTTTGCATTTACCATCCTATGGGTCTTGTTAAGCCAATGCTTTTTATCCCATCATACACTATTGAACTATTGAACTATACCCGGTGTAACATAAATCTCCAAAAACCAGCTAATGTGCTTGTCATGCTTCGTACCGTGAAGACAAGCGTGACCTTCTCAGAAATTTTCCAAGGGAATCTCTTGTAGCATAAACTTAAATAATAGATGAGGGGATATGTGAGATTTCAGCGTCCCAATTTGCTGGCTATTTGTAGGGTTCTGAATCGGCACCTTTGACAGATTTCTGAGTGACTAGGTCACGATGTGATACTACCGGCCGACCTGAGCTTCGTCGTATTATGTTGGCTTTTAATGTAAGCCTAGAAAATAAAGGGTAAAACATCGAGCGTTATTCCTGTGTATGCAACCGTACTGCAGACATCTACGCTTTCTCCAGCTAATGCGTTATTAGACACTATGTTCAATATTACCGCACACACACCTAACGGTCGCAACAATTTGCGCTTAAGCTTTTGGTGGAGTTAATAACTAACATCTTGCCGCACATCGCTGAATTTGCACTTTATCGGCTGTGTTTAAACGAACACCATTACTGAAAGCTTGGTCAATGAAATAGCGGTAACAGTGTGAGGCTGCCAGGATTTACCACCGTGGGCAATCTGTTAGCGTTACGCACGATCACAATTTGCGTCATTCCAAAAGCTAATCCTAGACTTTGACCTCGTTAGACATAAAAATCTCTGGACTTTCAATAAGCTTTCACACGTCCAATTCCAGCCCTGCGTGCAGCAGATACAGAGCGTATTTTGCTTTTATAGTAAATTACTTTCAGTCAGATGTCCTTTTGCTTTCCGTACTAGACAGCTCGGCCTTTGTAAACAATCAACCTGCTCTGTGTATACCCTGGGGACCCTGCTGTTGTGACGCCCAGTACGCCTTTACCCCACGACCGCAAGAAGAAGTCCAAGATGAGCCGGGATGAACAGATTTTCTATTACAGCACGGCACCGGTTATATAGCTTTAGAAACAAGGGCGAATCCAAGCTACTAAACGCATGAGATCCAACAGGCATGGAGAAAACACAAAATGGAACAATCAAATGAGAATCGCGAAAATTACGAGCCAATGAAGTGCGGCAAAGAAAATAGTGTCTGCGGAGTTAATCCCTGGGGGTAACCTTCTGGTGAGCGACCATTAAAAACCACGAGTAGCGTCCAATCAGTGTGGAGAAGTGATGCGTTTAAACAAATGCCAGAACAGTTGATAGTGAGAATGATCCAAACCAGGAAAATAAAAACAGGTATAATAAATATGTGTCGGCTGAATAATACATCCACGTGAAAAAGCTAAGGAACGCTAAGCAGAAGAAACCAATCAGAATGTCCACAGAATGAGACGGCTGAAATTAGCTGTGAGCAATTGCGAATGAGGCTGAGGAAAAGTGGCTTGTTCAAAATGTAGCAGAGAAGCTGGTACCTGCGCAAACAAAGAAATAGGCAAATAACATAATTCATGAAACTGAGGGTTAAGTAGCCAGCTCCCTAACACCTACTCGCGATCATGTGGTGAACAGACACACGAAACTAAAGAGACGAGCCAGTCTGTAGTGACTTGAAGGTACCCCCGCTTGGCTGTGCAAAAATTCGGCAATATTTTATGATTATAGCTTTCTCATGTATTAGGGAAGTAGGCGATTTGCTTGTGTGTATATCACTGCGTTCGTCTGTATCACATGCGCATCCGCTGCGCTTGCTCAAGTGCGACCGGTCACTGCCGTCCATCTTCGCACTCTGCACCTGTCCATATTTTCCCTAGCTAGCTCCCTTTTGGTGCCTAGTTTTTGTCTTAGCCAGAGTACCGACCTTTGTGAAACAATTCCTGGAATAATTTTGTGCGTACTTCCGCTCACCTTCGCTGGGTCGTACGTCTTCAAACCTGATATATAGCGCCCGACCAACGGACTATAATTAATGAGCCAGCTATAATCGGTTAGTTAACTGCTGATTTTTCTTTGCAGCTTTGACGATATATTTTTCCTGTCTCAAATTTTCTAGTTTTCTGGATTGTCGGGTTAAACTTTTATGGCTCAATAATTTCTCGAGCTGAAAGTAGTTCTCCTAGTTGCTTACGAGCAAGTTATTAAAGTCCGTCTTCCTAGCCGACCTTTTCCTGAAGCAAAACTTAACTCCTGCTTCGCCCTGCTAGAACTTCAGTATTACTTGTGTGTTGTTATCTCTAAAAGGGTTAAGATCAACTACATATTAGTGACGCTTTCTCCATCGGTTAGCGACTACTTCGACGACAAGAAGGATCTACTAGATGAGAAGAAATTTTATAAATAGATTATATTCACAGTTTCAAATCATTTGTCTTAACTGTCCGACGAAGCTGTTAAGCAAAACCGCACTCGGAGTTCTTAAACGAACTGAGTTGTTGCAATAAATGTAAAGCTTTGAAAAATTTGCGACAGTAGGCAACGGTTTCCTCTACAAGATGTGGTTGCACTGTTTAACCCGTCAGAATTGCAATATCATTTATGCTAGCGTAGGTGTGTCGTTGTCCCAGTTGGCAGACAACCTACCATATTTGGGAATCCTAGGGCTGGATTTTGCAGATTCATTTCATCTTTGACACAGTTAACGGGACCCAGGTCTCAGACAACCGAGTCTAACAAATGACTAGACGGCGTTACAGTTTCTGAACCTACCTGTGGACATCTTCATAGAAGTCGAACCCGCTCTCGTTTGAGACCCTCTTTGAAATCTCCGCCTAGATCATCCTATTGTTGGTACCACCAGCGATTCGGTCAGCGTGCCAGGTCAAATCGTCCGCCCTGTTCTTTCAAGCGCCAGACACAGGGAGATGGACCAATCAGCAAGTTAGGGCGATGGAGGTAACTGGGTCACCGCAGTCGCATTTTCTTTGTAACCAATCGGAAAACGAGAGTACACTATCGCACTGATACAAACGCAGAAGTTATCTTTACCCAAGCACTCCCAAGCATCTTATTGGAAGTGTGACCAGCTAATTGAGCGTAGCTAACATGACCATCATTCTCGTGTATGGACAGCGAACCCGCACACTCAGTGTTGATCTACATCGATCCTACAACGAGATATTCCCCGTCGCAGACATCCAGACACTCATCACCGGACTCGACTTTCTGCAATACTATGGTTTATTTGTATATACGAAGCAGTACTGTTCAATCGACCGTTTGACAAATTTCGGCATCATAGGGACCAATTTTGGTTCAATCGGTCTGATATACGCGGATCAGACGAGTTCACCCATTGGGCAGATACTTCTTGATAGCTTCCCCTAGGTTCTACGTGCATTTATCCACGAGCATTCCACAACAGATGTCCCGGAACACCATATACTCACAAAAGGACCGTCTGTTTTCGCAAAAGACAAACGGCTTACTCGAGGAAAGCATCAAATAACTAGGGCCGAATACGAGTACATCTTTGAACTAGATATCGTTAGACAAACGAAGAGCGCATGTGTTGCCGCTTTACATGGAGTCTCAAAAAGTCGAGAGACTAATGTTCATACGGCGGCTACGACGCTATTAACAACGTCATCTTTCCAGGCAGGTATACCTCATACCCCACATTCAGGATATCACGGCTTGCCCACAACGCGTCACCCCTATGTTTTCTAAAATTGATCTGGTGAGCACTTACCACCAGATTCACGTCACTGCTGTCGTTAGCTCGTTCGGTTTAATCGAAGTTCTGCAAATGTCATTCGGTTTACGCAACGCAGTGCAAACACTTCAACGATTTATAGAGTCCGTCACAAGTGGGTTAGACTTTAACTATACATATCTTAACGATATATAGTAGTGGCTAGTGTAACTGTCGAAGCGGATCACGTGAACCTCAAACTTCTCGCCAGTCATATCACCGTTGATCTTGATAAGTGTACATTTCGGTAGCCATCTACAGACCTTCCTAGCCACCACATTGATCAACATGGCATACTGCCCTTAGGCGACTGGGTCCAAGCTATCCGTGATTTTCTCCTTCCGAACAAAGCAACTGCCACTCGCTGTTTCAAAGGCATGACCAGTTATTATTGACCGAGTTAGCCGCGCCGTACTGAGTTAGCCCGTTGACCGATTTACTCTTTGGTCACAAAAAGATTACAACTTGGAACTTTCTCCCATCGCTATCGAAGCATCTTAGGCCAGTACGTAGATCTTATCCGCCTCATATTTGCTCCAGCATTTTGAAGATAAAGCACCGCTTGGCATCGCCGTCGATACATCAAAGTCCGCCATTGGCAGCATTTTGCAACAATGGACGGACGGATGTTGGAAGCCACTCACCTTCTCTTCGAGACGCCTACAACCAGCGGAACTCACGTTTAGCCGATAACCGATGGCTGTTTACTCGACCATCCAACACATCCACGAAGGCAGTCACTCTATCACTATTGTTAATTATCGGCCGTAAGTTTTCGTCTTTTGAAATCCAGCAGCTCGAGACACTGCCTGAGGTTCGTCAGCCGGACTTCAAAGGCTAATCTGCGAGTAATCTTGCATGCATTTCTGGTCAACAGAATGTCGTCAGTTAAGTTCTGTCTAGAGTATCTGCAATCAGCTCTGTCAGGCAGGCAATCTATCTGTCGGCCTTGGCCGCTGCGCAATCAGCCCATCAGAGTGCTTTAGAACTCAGCGATTCTTCCCCAGACAAATCACCGCACCCACCGCCGTTATCTAACGTCCGGATCTAAATCGCCACTTCTACCAGACGATATCGGCATGTCGTTCCAGAAACCTTTCGCTATCTTGTTATTGACGCTCTTCAAAACATTGCATACCTAGGCATCAGAGCTACCGTTAAGCTCATTTCTGGGAACGTTTGGTCTGGGGTGCAATGCAATCATACGAGCTTGGGCAAGCAGCTGTCACGTGTCAGCACGCTAGGATACAGTGGCACGTGCTGCTCCACTCGGTCCCTACCCGCCGTTTCAGCTCGTTTCGCCTATGCCCATGTTGATGTAGTTGGACCCTTTACACTGTCTAAAGGAACGGTTAACCTTTTGACAAGGTATACCGTTGTACCCGTTGGCCCGAAGCAGTTCCCACCCCAGCATGACTGCGGAAACCGTAAAGCGCGCTTTCATCCAGCGCTGGCTCGCTTCACATGGTTGTCCAGCCACAGTGACTACTGACCGCTGTTGGCAATTCAACTCTTCCACTTTTAACCATCTTCTGAATGTCATTGAATGCGGACGCATTCGTACCACCGCCTATCACAGGCAAACGGCTTGGTGGAGCGTTTCCCCCGACAGCAGAAAGCTGCACTCAGCTGTACCAACGCACTGATTCGAACTTCAGCTCTGCCTGTGATACTCCTTGGCATCCGATCTTCCCGGAAGGCTGGCTTACATACGTCCACCGCCGAGTTGGTATATGGACAAACTTTATGATAACTTGGTGACAATTTTTTCCGAGGGTCCCAAAATTCCCAGCTATGACGTGAAATGAGTTCGGTCGCTAAGCACGCGCATACTTTACAATAAGCTAACCGATGTCACAGGACAATGACTGAGGTCTTTTTCCTCATGAACTCTGTGTCGATGATCTTTGTAGACAATTCCAGCAACCTCACGAATGTGCTTTTAATTTTTACAGCTTAGTGACGGTGTCTTTATCACCTTCCGACACGGTAAAGAAGATGCCTTCACAAATGACATTCCCAAGTTTACACACGCAGAAGTTGAGATCGACAGAGACTTTTGCCCATATTCCTCTGACAAATTAGTGCAGCCCATGATGGAAAATAAAGTCTTCTATCAACTCCATTGACTCAAAAGTTAACTATCCCTCCGAACCTCTTAAGTCAGCTCCGCCGCTTGACATTAATCCTAACAGTACATTATTAGCTGTTCATCCCGAAAACCGATCCGACGGAACCTCCATGACAACAACAGCTTCAACAAAATCTTAGAATTTGATTAGATCTGGTAAGTGAATTCATTGGCGAGCGCAATTAAAAGCTTAGTTTTACCTCAACGTTTTTCACACCGTGTTTTTCCTTTTGACTAAGCCAATATGTACAAAAGCGCAGACAGTTTTTAAAGCAAGCATAAACACCAAGCGCTTGGAAAAGCCACAACGAAGATAATGTTTTGAAAAAGATAATCGGCTGCGATTTTCGCGTTCCCAACCTCAAGCGATAAGTGTCGCTATTACGATTACTCTCACCAAGGCTTCTCACATACGCTTCTATTTGCTTTTCAAATGCAAACCGATGAGAATAAAGAACTGGAAGGGAACAGTTGACGCTCACAACATTTCCCCTTCATTTAGTGCTTTGTCACTTTTGGAGAGGACACGTGTGGAGGCAAGCTAGGGTTCGATCTTATTGGTTTGCCCGCAGCAGCTGCACATGGATTCTCCACCTGGTTGGCGAAACGCTGCCTGGCGATGGACAGCCCTTATTTAGATCGAGGGGTCATCTATGGTTTTCCCCTCAGAATAGGAGCTGCCTAATGACCTGGTGACCTCCCTGTTTCGCCGTGTGAACATTATAAAAAGTTTAATGTGTATAGTTTTCTTATGTATTAGGGAAGTAGGCGCTTTGCTTGTGTGCATATCGCCCACGTTCGTCTGTGTCACATAGGAACCCGCTGCACCTGCCGCTGGTGTCCATCTTCGCACTCAGTACCCGTCCACAGCTTCCCTAGCTAGCTCTATGTTTGTGCCTTTTTTAGTCTTATCAAGATTATTGGTGTTTCTATGAACCAATTTCTTGCATAAGTTTGTACATTCTCCCTTTCTTCTTCTCTGCGTTGTATATCTGCAAATCTGATATTTAACGCACAAACGAGATGCTGTAATTCCTCTGACCACCAGCTGACGTGCAGCTGGCGGTGATCACTCAGTGGCGCGACACTTTCACACACATATCAGACAGTGTCTGCTCTACGAAAATAACTGCACATATGGTTACTCAAGCGGAACTCTATTGTGTTGCAGAAGCACCTACCAAAGCAGTGCAAGCAGGATTGGTATGCCCTTGTTTCACCAGTTATTTCCATCAAAAATACGCGGTATGTCGCTAACCAAAGTAATGTGGTATAAAATTGGTCTGGCTTACTTTAGTTATGTTCTGAGTGTACAACGATTCTTCTTATATCCTATGTATTAGCTGTAACACTAAAGTACGGCAGTCTAATCATCGAAACGGCACATTGTTGAGTTACGCCGTTAGCGATGACAATGGCAGGGCTTGCACTTCATCCAGGCAATGGACAGGGTCGATTTCTGTCATACCTATACTTTCCATTGACCGACAGAAGCAATTCACTTCTACAAACAGACACATTTATGTAATAGTTAACGCTCGATGTATTCTACTAGCGACTCCCGCAGTTTAAACCACTGTGGCCACAATTTGCCACTGATCAGGTGTAAGATATAGAGACGTCGCCATAGCCACCCATCACCTCCCTGTCGACGTCACAGATGACCAGGCTGAACCACTGTGCTCTAACACATTTAAGCACCAACGTTCCTGTGTTCAGGGCAGAATTCTAAAAGGCAAAACAACAGAATTATCTGAACCAGTGCAATTGCGTTTGAAATCTGACCAGGTTTGAAACAAACCCGACTAATTTACAATGTACCACCCAACGTCCAAACTCGATAAAAGATGGTTAGTACCGAAGTATGCAGAGATCACTTCAAGTAGAAGTATTACTTTAATAATTCGAGAAGCACCAAAAGCGGACAAAAGCTGGTAGATACATCAGTTTTATCGTATCGTCAGTACCAATAAGAATAACCGATATGCATAGAACTACCTAGAAGCGGGTGCGGGCAGACTGAAAAAATAGATACACACATAGTAGAAAAATGAAACAGTGGTATAATGCGGATAAAATAGCCAAGGTTCGATACATTTGTGAGATGGTTTGTGAGAATAACGTTAGTTCAATGAAGTTACACAAAACTGAATAGCGCATGTGTGGACTCACTATATTATCCAAATTAACACAGAGGTATATCCGGGGTGAGCACAATGTTTGTCTGCGCGTGGGCGCGGAAATGACAAATGTCGAAAGAGCTTTCTACGGTTGACAAACTTGAAGGGAATAATAATGCAGGCGACACCCAATCTTACTGTAATGCGTGGTACTTTTCAATTTATGACCCCTCAATTCTGTGTTGCGGCTAACTTTCAGGAGGCGTCTGCAGCGCGATTGGGGCTTTTCAAAATCTGGAACGCCAGGATGTGATCACCACGTAGACGGCGATATCTTCCGATGTACACTCCCAGAGCTTTCAGTCGCCTACGGTGTTGCAGGTGGGACAAACGCTTAACTTTTTTAGTTGCCCGTCGCTGTGCGGTCTTCAGTGCTACCAGACCGAGTTTTAACCAGCGTTACCAAGCCTGGATCATATACTCTACATGGGGCTTCACATACGCATTGCGCTTTTGGGGGAACATGGAGGGATCGGACCGCCAGAACGCCCTCCGTAACAAAACAACATATTAGATCGCGGTGTTGGGCACCTTCAAGGACTACTCAAAACAGTCGATGTCATCTTGCATCACAACCGCAAGGTATTGCTATCATGAGGCGGTGTGCAGCATATCATCTCCAAACTTACAAGCGTACGTGGGCTTGTGGTGGACATGCACGGTTTTGCACTTGTCCGTGTTAAACGGAAGTAGATTTAACTTTGATCATTCGAAGGCGTGCTCTATGTATCGTTGAAGCATATGGTGTTTTGTCTGACAGTCGATTGCCCGCCATATCTTGAGGTCATGGGCAAAAAACAGCCAATTTGACTTCATGATACTCACGTGGTCCTTACTGAAGAACAACAATAACCGTTACCCCAAAACTGAACCTTATGAAGCACCGCAGTCCACACCAATTGGATCAGAAAATGAACCTCGAACTCGAACCTGGTGCACTAAGTTGTCCTCGCGCAATTGTGGTAAAGTACTTACGATGCACAACATAGTTACTGCAATTTTCAGGGCTAGGGTCCGCTCCATACACATACGACGCGGCGTCTCTTACTGTTATGTTTTAAGGTTCTACTCCAAATGAATGCTTTTACCCTTGCAGAACGAAGGGGCTTGTTGACCGCTTCGGATTTACTCAGATCACTAAACTTGTCAGTGAAATTCAACAAAGCATTGTCAATGGAACAGTCGTCCGGAAACTACCAGCTGGCATCGCCCACAAGTTCTGCAAGGATGTCGTATTGGGTGATTGTTCGAAATAAGTTAGTATGTTCTTGTGTAAAGTCCGCAAACCAAACGAAGTCTTAAATTATGGTTACGTGGTCACTTCGCCCCAGAGGGCTCTCCAGCCTTGGTTTCTCAACCATGAGCTCTTCGTTCATAAGCACGAAATCAAGCACAAATGCTTTCGTTCCGGCTGTGAAACGGGTGGGTGAACTGACATTGCTGAAGAGCGGAATGCTTTCAAGATAATCTTGCAAGCCTGCTTAAAACTGTTCATTGGGGGATGTCGGAACTTCCAAATCATGAATATTGGTGTCATCTGAAGTGAGCACATGACTGTATCTTCCACGTAGGACTCTTCCAAATGATAGTAACAGGTGGGAGTCCATTTCTGGGATTGACTTTTGGGGATGATAAACAACGACCAAAAGATAAGTGTCGCTGCGTCTCAGACTGCACCAGAGTGTGTCTATGATCAGCGTTTCCGGATCGCCCACAGGTTAGCCATGCAGGTAGTTGCGGTAGTATAACATTACACCAAAGCCTTTGCTAGGTCGATTGTTTCGGAGAAGGGACATACCATTTATCGCGACTTTTGCATCGGAAATTTCGGAGTGCAACCAGGTTTCCGTAGGGAGTAACAGGTCCCAGGCACGTGACGCTTGACGTAACTGCAGTTCGGCAAACTTGTTCAGTAGATCTTGTGCATTGGTGTACATGAAGGAAAGTTTCTCTATTTTTATCAATCCATCGTGGGATGGTTGTTTTGGATAAGAGGTTGTGCCGACCGGTAAAAGGTCAGCAACTAACCGTGTTTTGGGTTGGCGGATGACGAACTCATCTATGTCCAACTCATGGATCCTATCATTAGCTGTTTGCTTCTCTCTTTGAATGTAATGTATGGGGTGCGTTTGCCAGTTTCGTTGATTAGTTGCTCGAACTTATCGGAACTCTTGTCGGTAAGTGGTCTGACTAAGTTGCTGCTGTCGTGTGTTTGCTTAGCAGATGTTGCTTTGATCCGGAGCTCGGAAGGAAGGCTGTTGCTACCCGCATACCATCTCCACTACCATTACTGACATTTGTCTAGATTGAAGGGTCACATTCACAATCCTCGGGCCACATTCCTTGTAGTTTGGCCATCAGCGTAGCCTCGAGAATGATTGCGCCATGGCGTTTTCCAGGGAGAGGGTCAAAGGAGTGCACCGCCATTGCTCCTGGTCGTGGGTGACCGCACCGGATACCGCACCTAGGTCGCTTCCCTACGTTGAGGCCGCTACTGCACCTTCGGGCACCAAGCAGCACAAGCGGACAACAGTACATGCTAGTGGGTCCGAATTTAAAGCGCACTGCTTACCTCTACGCTTCAAGCGTCGTGTGGTGAAATATTGGAACACATTGCCGGAAATGCTAGTCGAGGCGAAATCGGTGTCGGAATTTAAGAGATTCCCTGACGCCTAGTTTGCGCATTACAGGTATAGGGAGCGTATCGAACCCGGATAAGATGTGTAACTTTATTGAACTAACTTAATCCTCACAATCTATCCCACGGGACTTGTCAAGCTTTGAGGTTTTTATCCTTAGTTTGTCATTATTCTATTGTTCCATTTTTGCAAAATGAGATTAACTCGAGTCCGACGATAGAAATGGTATAAAGCCGTAGTCTCCTACAACTGTCCTCGTATGACACCCATAAACGGTGGATGAGTCGCGTAGCTTCATGCTGAACCCGTTGCATTCTTTGCACCTCCCCTATTGTGATTAGGCAACAGGCGGTTAGGCCGTATACAAGCACCGGTAGTATTGTTGAAGGCAATAGACGAGTGGCAATCTCTTCAGAATACGACAGAAGCTGCATCTAAGTGCCCAAAGCAGGCATAGTCCGTTTGCGTACAGTCTGTTCGTGTTGTCGACAGACTTCAAATCACAACGTGGGAGTGGGCCTGGATCCTTTGCGGAACTGGTGGGATGCAGCGGGTGGTCGGCCAGGGTGCACGCACACCCATTACTATCCCTCCCCAGGCTCACAAACGAGGACTTGGCCGGTGTGACCGGCAAGTCAACTTCTGCAGAGCACCGAGATAGACAGTCGGCGTCTTGCTGCCGGACGTCACAGTTGCCAGCAAAATCAGTAATTCGCCAAAGCTTCAATTAGTCTGCAAACAGTGCACAAGGCAACCGAAAAAGCTGAGGCACTTCGTTGTTGAGAAGTAGGAATAAAATGGACCAAAACACTGTTCCTCGAGATACACCGCTATTGGAAGTTTACTATTCTGTTAGGTGGTCATCCACTTGTACCCGCCATCTTCTCCGAATAAAGCAGTCAATGATCCACTTGTGCAGTGCGCCACCAACATCACACATTCTCAGCTTGTGGAGCAGGACCTTATGGTTTACTTTATCGAAAGCTTTACTGAAATCAATGTAAGCCACATCCACCGACTTAACCCGATTCAATGCTTGCAACTATTCCTGCCGCGTCAACAGCAGGTTGGTGATGCACGAGCGGCCTTTCATGAATCCGTACTGTGCCGGCATTAGAAGATCTTTCGACTCCAGTAGCTGGAGAAGGACATTTTCATAATTTTCACGAGCATCTCCGCCAAGACAGAGGTGAGATAAATCGACCGGTAATTGTCCACATTGTGCGAGTCACTTTTCAGAATCGGCTTCACTACTGAGCACTTCCAATCGCTCGGCAATGCACCCTCAGTCAGCGATCTGTTAAACAGATCCGTCGTGACAGACAAGATGATGGCCTATAAGCACTTTAAAATAAGCGGGTGAAGTCTATCGGGTCCCGCAGGTTTCATACGCTCAATAATGGCGAGTAGACTGTGGACATCGAGTTCAGAAGAGGCTGCACACGTCAGGCTATGCATAGGCGCATGCCCACTTGTAAATACGGAAGCGAATTGCGCCGCCAATGCGGACGCACGTTCAGTGCTGAAGGTTAGAAGCAGTCCATCAGTGCCCTCTAACACACCTACATCACATGCGGGCCTCAGACGCAGTTTCAGGTTAGCAAAAATCTTCTTCGCTGAGGTTTCAAGCTCCTCTTCGAACTGCAGATGCTTTGGCACGGTTGCGCTGTTGCATAGATGCGGCTGCCTTTTTTACGTCCCATAAACGTAGGTAGAGCCGGACACGTGGAAGTCATTCCACAATAAATAAATAACTAAATAAATAAATAGTATATTCCTCGGTGATTTTAGGCGCAGTCCAACTATATGGTCTGATCAATGTGTACAACAGGATCGCAAAAAATAATCAAGTTGTTCACACATTTTACAATGGATCCAAAACAGGTACTAAACTAATTGGCAGGATTAAGGTATAAAATAAATTTATAAAACCAGGAACAAGAAGCTATGCAGATTTAAACAGATGTCCAGTTAAAGTAATACGGCCATTCATGGAACCATTCCCAGAGAACCTGCATCCATGCAAGGTATTCCCTCGAAAAATTTCGCTCGCACTTCCATGCTATACCTGGCCGCATGCCGGTGTGGCATAGTAGCATATGAGCCATCACCTGTTTATCAGATGTTGTGTTCTTTTTAGGGCTGCTTTTATACATATATTATGAGCGATGAAGCCTAAGCCCAGTCCGTCATGTGGATCATTCAGTTATGACACTTTTTTCTACGCCAGTCAATTTGTGGCAATGTGCCTTGCATAGGTAAAGTCTTTTATAATCTGGAAGCAAGAATCCGTCACCACAGTAGACCAGCACAGTCGTGGCCAACAATGAAATAAGGAAGAATGTAGGAAAAGATGCATTATGTGAAAGAGGTACTATATCGTTAATATAAACAATAGACAGGTATGTTTTTTACATCAGCGTAAAAATGGATCGAGCCGATCATACGATCAAATTGTGCGGAGTGAGCCGGAGACAAATAACTGTACTAGTTGCCCAGAGGCAAAATGCCAAATAGGGAATCCGTTATTGCCGTCACTGAATTCAAGTATATGTTTCTGGACTTAACTCCAGAAAAGAAAGGGGAAATGATTAGCAACGCAGAGCAAATGTAGCGAAAGGAATCGCAGAATAATATTACGAATTAATCAATTTGTGGGGAAAATTACGAAAATAGTTCCTGAAGCCACACCAGTAAATAATTTTGCTCTAGGTTTTAATTAGAAGACAGTTGGTATGAATTAATTTTGCAAGGAGTAAAACCGCATAGGAGGTAGCATTAAAGAATAGCAAAAGAAGTGGTTTGTAACAGCTCATCCTAGATGATCACGTTTTCTCTGCTGCATTCGAGTCGATGTTCTCCAGTATTATACTTGATCCGGCCCTTCTTCCTACAACTTTTCATCATCAAGTTGCATTTTAAGATCCATTTCACTCTGTCAATAAACAGATAAACTATCTTTTTCTTGAACATGCAGAAATGTTCAACACATCTAATCTCTTTTGGCAGCTTATTCGCGTCGCCGTCGATCCAATTGACCATACTCTCTGACTAACCAATGTGGCTTCGCTGGTTCTGCTTTTCGATATTTGAGGGGTACGAAACGAGCACACAACGATTGCACGCACTCTTTTATAACAGATCAACAGAATTTAATAGATGAATTCTGAGGCAGCGACCAGTTCATTTCCCTGGCGACTCGCTTTAGACCTTCGAAGTCGGTCTTCCAATAATTGTACGATGCCCCCGGCGGACGAGAGTAGGGCAGTGGCAGCTCTAGTTTGTCTATCACCATCTAGTGTTCACTAGCTTCCAGAGGATCCAGGACCTGAATTTCGCATACCCGTTTCTCGCAACTCGCTAGTAGTAAGTCCAGGCACGATGGAGCGAAATGCGTTGCAGCGCGCGCTGGTTGGCAGACATGTTGCGCTGCACCAGTTTCTAATACACACTCCGTAAACTGCGCTTTGATTTCACCATGCCCGGGGAGAAGTTGAACCTTAGGCCACCGTATTCGATGGGAGTTAAAATCCCCCCCTACGCTGGAATCGGGGTCCACTCATGTAGTTTCTGGCTTGCGGCAAGCAATCCAGGCATCGAGTTCTTGGGCTGCAGTAAGAAACACCCACAAAAAGTTGACTCTGTCTCAGGCAGATTGAGCGCCGTAACGGTTTGCGTAGACCATCTTCACTACGGTAGGTGTGTACCAGTCTCCCTCACAACGAGGACCGAATGTATAACAGCACGCCGCCTCAACTGTTTGGTAAACTATCGCACCGGAAGCACGTGTAGCCACTGATCTGGACTTCCTTGGTAATGACTCCAGGATTTGACCAGGTTCCGGCCAGTCCTAGTAAGTCTGAATGGCTTGAAGCAAGGAAGTAAAATATATCGTCGTTTTTGTTTGTTAAACTACAAAATTTGTGAAGGTTACGCGCAGGCCGTGCTAGGAAACGGTGGACGCGCATGTGGCGTTATCGACTTGTTGATCCAGGTTTGGCCGACGCAGGGAACGACTCGAAAATTTACAATATGGCGATTGGTTTCTCCATGAACAGTTAGCCACTTCAAATCCATAATAGCGGGCTTCAGCTTCTCCCTGTCCAATGGATCCAAATCGGGACGAATAAAACTTTAGACCTCTTAGCCTACCGAGGCAGTATAGTATCAGCCTCGGACTCGTTGCATCAAACAATGTGATTCGCAGAGACCGGGACTACAAAGCCGTTGTTTGCTGACAGTAGTCTTCTCCTCTTTGCCTCGCTGCATCCTCCGTGGTCCTTCATCGCCTACGCTAGCGCATACCGGTAGTTTATTGTCAGTAGGACGCAACACAGGCACGCCAGCTGAGTCATCAGCAAGGCGTGAACACCAATCTGGAGAGTCGCTGGGAAGGTGGGCTCATTCAAATATATAGGTGGCTGGGTTTCCGTTTGCTTGGATGAACCCACGGAGCTCCTCCCCATGGAACATTTCACCCGTCTTGTAGGCATGCGCGACTTCTCGGCTGTTTGTGACTACCTACTAGCTTGGCATTTCTTGCACAATATTTGGAAGAAGTCCTGGTGAATTGCGCGCAGTAGTGTAAAATCATCTAAAGATAAACGGATACATGACGTTTGGAAATTCACACAACACGTAAGACATGTAACCGCATTGGCTCTATGTTCAACTATTTTGCAACAAGTACCACAAGGAGTCATCTTCGTCATTACGCATAGCTTAACAACAAATATCGACCCATCGCGTGCAGTTCTGTTGCTTTGCATGTTCTGGAGAAAATCATTCTCGAAATGATGCCGTTCAGAACACGCTCTAAGGACCCTCTCCAGTTCGCGTATCCTAGTTCGAAGTCTATCCTAGATGCTGTGACCTACCTCTTACATTCTGTGCTGTCATCGCTTAACAATAGGACTAAAACAAGTCGGATGTGTTTTCTTGAATACAACTGTGAATATGGCTGTGGAACTGGCGAATTACTGCTAAAAGACCTACTTACTCAAGGATTTCATCCCTCCATTTTCTATTTAGTGGGTGATTATTTTGCTGAATGCACTCAGATCACTCGGATCAATGGCAGATCTTCCTTCCCACTACTCACCAACGCTGGTGTCCTTCAAGGAGCAATTCTGCCGGATTTTCTCTTTGTTACTTACGTCAGCCCTATGTCAGCTCCAACTAAATCGACTCTGATAAAATATGCGGACCATATCGTTCTGGACATCAATCACCAAAGGGCTGATTGTTCATTCAGACTACAAGCGCTTCTGAACGATCTTAATGGCTAGTCCGAATCCCGCGACCTGTCACTTAATAATTCAAAGTGCCGTGACCTATTTTTCCTTACACAAAGGAGCAAGGTCCGAGGAGATCCTTAAACTGTGCAACAAGTTACCTATTGATGGCGACGAATTGCAGTCCTCCACATTATTAACATATCTGGTGTGACGTTGAGTTAAGATTTATCTTGAACGCTTCAAGTAACTGAAACTTTCACAAATTGCTGTCATTCTGTGCCTCTCGGCTCAGAGCCTCCTGCATTCTTTGTGATTTGATCGTTCGCTTTTTCAATGCCTGCGTTCTTACTCTTTGGACGTACTGTTCCCCTGTTAACTTTTCAGGTCATTTGGGTAAGCATTATAAGTTGTCAGATCATTAAACTACTCAGCCCGATGTAGCGGTGTTCCGACATCAACATTTACCAACAATCTTGTCTCTACACACAAGTTCTTTTAGAAAGCTGGCCTCTAAGACACTGACCGATACAAGTCAACCCCTACATACCGCCTTATCTGAATGCTCATCAACCTTAGCTACCAGGCAGAAGTACAAGCTAATCTATGCCCGCACACAATCTTACCGCTCTTCAGTCATCCCTTAACTCTCGCGCCTTTTGCGAGACCCCAACTCTGTCATTATTGACTTAACCAGTCGACTTTCAACTTGTGTTTTTGTCCTTATCTGCCCGTTCTTTGTCGTATTGCTTTACCACTGAGTTGCTTTTTTGGCACAATGTTGCGACTGTTTGTGTTGTAGCGGAAAATGCACCTATGCAGGGTGCATAACACAATTTCTGGATTTGATTTGACGGTAAAGGTGATACCTTGAATGACAACTACACGATACAAAAACCCGACCAAAGTTTACGGACACGATACTAAGACACAAGAAGCAAATTCAGCATCGCAAGAGAAACTGCAGTTAACAAAAATGAACGCGAATAATCTGCTCTGCATAAAGTGATAAACAATGTAAACTGGCATGTCAAACCGCGACAAAAGCTTTCCAACGAGCGCTATCCGCGGTCCTTGGGTTCTTATCCGCAGGTCTGCCTTTAACTGCTCGTTCGGGAATGCTGGAACTTCCAAATAATGAATATTGAATTCACCGGAGATAAAAACATGGCTGTATCGTCTCCGTAGGACCGTTTCTAGAAATAATGTAAGGCGAGAGACCGTCTCTGGGATGGACACTGGGGAACGATAAGCAACGGCCAAAAGGCAAGTGTCATTGCGTCTCAGTCGTAAACTGCACTAGAGTGAGTCTGTGACTAGCTGTTGCGGATCGATCACCGGTTCGCCCGGCAGGTCGTTGTGGTCGTAAAACAATACCCCTTTTGGCAGGGCGATCGTTTCGGAGAAGGGACATACCATGTATCACGACCTCGGCATCGGTAATTGCTAAGTGTAACCAAGTTTCCGTGACGAATATGAGGGCCCAGGCATGTGACGCTTGACGTAGCCTGCAAGCTTGTTCAGGAGACCTTGTTCATTGTTGTATATGCAGGAACGTTGAAATGGTGCTGTAGTTGGCATATACCCTCCGGAGACGGTTGGAATAGTATTTTAGCGGATGTCACTTGCGATGTACTGTAACGAAACCAAAATCTTCCAACACCCGAGCAGTAGCAGATAAATTGTATTCCTTCATGACGTGGACAAACTACTGACAAGGAACGACGGCGAAGTCCAAGCTCATGACCTGAAAGAATGATTGCACGTCCGTGAAGGTATTTCTGCTGATGATGTGGTGCTTCAATTGACTTCGAAGCTGCCCGTGTCGCGTCACTAAAAAGGCAATGGCTCGAGGATACTGAAAATTGGCGTTCACTCCTAATGGATGGAATAAACGACATGAACGGCCCATTATACAACCTTCGGAACTATGATTAAATGTACCAATTAGCGAACCGCAGCTACCCAACCTCATCGAGGCAGCAACACCCCCGGCCTCAATGTAACCATTGGCTGATTCAGAAAAGTGTGTGCTCAGCGCAGTAACCATTGAGAACTCTGCAAATGGACTACATACTGCATTGCAGCTGAGGTCAAAGAATGGTGCAAGCATACAAACATCTGAGCTCGTACTATTCCCTTGCAAACCGCCAGATAAGATTAGGCTCTTGCGTTCCACTGGTCGGCATAAACTCAAACCCTCCAAGCGATTTTGATGTCCTGGTAGCTAACCTGCGTGTAAGCTCGATCATGGTCTACTTAATAGACTATCCGAACCGCAACTTCGTCAAACCTCAAAGGCCTGTGATATAGTCGCAATAAACTAGACCCGGTCTAGCCCCGACTTAATGACATGGATGACGCGCTGCGACGTTTGTCAGTTATGAGATGGGACCTCCATATTAAACGGGCGGCTACGTAGAATGTGAGCCCACAGGGAACTTTTCCAATATGGTGGTAGATTCTGTTTGGTGTCATCAACGCATGGTAGCCAACAACACTTCCCTGGTGCCTCTCGTTTACTGCCCTCCGCCCGCCAGGTTTGAGATGACCTTCAATACGCCATCCAAACTAAGGAGGGTGATAAACAATTAGTACAGACACATTTTCTGCCTGGGGATTTCAACATACATGCTCTGGAATGGCGTGCAGCTCATAGAGGACCATCCAACGTTGAACTGCAAGAGCTTGTCTCAGATTTTCTGCTATGGGACAGCGTCCGAAGTGCCTCCTGACAGAATATTTTCCAGCGGAGAACCTATGATTCAGATGGTGATAGTCGACCTCCCTCTGAGCAGCAGTGGTGTATTGGTCAAACCCTTCTAATTCAGCTGTTATGCCGAATAGCCCTTGTAAATCAAAGGACAATGAGAACTATTACCTGCCACAATATAGTAGCTCGAGTTGGTGGGACAAGCACAACATTTCTTGGCATATGAAGCATTGATTAGTGCAAAGCTACTTTCCGGAAGCATGTTTGCAGCGGCAACAAAAACGAACGATACGCAACTTCATATAGGTGCAGAACTCGGACTGGCATATCTACAAGACTATTTTATTCACTTTATGCCCGCGCGGACAAAAGGGCACACCAGCAGAAGTTGACATTGCGTACGGTCTCAAATCACAAGCCGCTGGATAAACATGTAGACAGCTTACTTAAGGTGAAGCGAAGTATTTCTCCTCTGTAAAATGACTGATTGGCAAACAATGACCACGAATCCACTGCGAATACAATATATCGCAGTATTTCAATGCGTTCCATGCCATCTAACCATAGAAAAAGCATTTCGCTGTCAATAAATCTCACTCAATCTCAATAGAAGGCAGAAAGTGTACTGAAAATTTGTATTCTTTGTGCGTAAGACTAGCTCTCTAGGAGTTAGCGCTATTCTCTCCAAGTTACTTACGGCGACAGCTGAGAGCTTAACTGTCATTGACGCTATTATACAAACATTGTGCTGAAGAAATGTGTGCCCAACAATTGAAAACACAAGATGTTAACTCTAATTCACGGGGTAGTCTTTCGAATCCAGTCAAATACCATTCTGTAGCCTACCCATCGGAGGTTCAAAAGTTCATGGTAGCCAATGTTGTCGATGTGTTAACGACCAACTTGTACGACTCTCCCTACTCCGAATCAGAAAATGGTAGCTTTTGACGAAATGGACCGTGCGGTATTAGTCTAAAACCATCGCGATCCAGTTCGGCTGGGGCAGTAGACGATGCGGAAGAACTGGTGTAGTTTATTTCGGCTTTTCCAAGCAAGTTGATCGGTTGGACATGGCGTTCTTATTTTCAAAGTCCATACGCTTGCATTAGTGTACAGTTCTAGGGTAAACAATAATTCCTTTCCTCGGTCGGCGCTTGGAGGTACGAGTGGGCGGGTCTCTGTCAGATTCCAACCAGGTTAAATACGTAGTGCCAAAGAGATCGGTACTGGAAACCATAATTATTTTTGACATATATCAACGGGATTACACGTCTCATAAGTTCGAATGGCCGGATTTCTACCGATGCCAACGAAAGGTGGAGGGCGATCAATAAACCAGTCAATATTACACCAATTCTTTCCAATCTGTATAGGGTTTGGGAGTGCTAAATTCAGAATCTACTTCGGGCAATTGTGATAAAATGTAGAGCGACGCACTTACTGTACCAGCTAACGCGCGGATATAAACTAGGCAACGGGGAGCGTCAAATGTCTTCCAGCGAAAAGGAGCTGTACACTTTGATGAAAACCGACCTTGACTGTTCTGATTAAGCTAAATGGCATCGAGAAAAGACAATGAAAAAGTGGGTTTCTTTCAGCCAGCTTGCAGACGTTTCGACTTGCTGATTTTTCAATAGCTTCTTGGCGAATACGTAGTCTGCACGGGGAATATGCAATACAAATCTGTCAGCTAGGCTTGGGAAGAGCCCTCACTGTCGTGAAGTTACCTCATCGCTGGGCACCCAGGAAAATTCAAAGCATGCACCACATATATTACAAACAAAGGTCGAAAGTGCTTGAGGTCTTCATTGGACGATACCAACTACTACGTGAGAGATTTATAAGTACAGTTCCAAAGGTCTGCTGGAACTCACTTACACCAACCATCTGAAAAGTCACAAACTCACCTAGACAGAGCTATACCATCGCTTGGAATGCCGTCGGAACCTCTTTTCCGTAAGTGTATGCCAAGCATGGAAGACCATTCTGACATTTGTCATCTGTGCTTCCATTCTGATAGAGTTCAAACCCAAGATGACTGAGTACCCATTTAGACATATCAGCGCACTTGACTCATTTCCCATTGCCAAACGCGAATATCTGTTAGAGATATCACCTCCCAAATCATTTACTCCTTTATCTTTTGCGCATGTTCAACTGGTGACAGGGTCATTACGAATGTCGCATTTGTCACCGTACCGTATGGAATTGCAGTGCATTATTAGACTTTACTGTGCATACCTCGGTGATCTCACCAACATGAACCCAATGTGCTGGCAACTTTCTCATATTCCCTCTACTCTAACTACCCTAAGGTACTTGTTAAACTCTGAATGTGTTCATTATTGGGTCTTCCAGTATCCGCCGTGTCCGGACTGCGACACGCAATCTCGATTGAAGGCACAGCTTTCTTGGAAACAAACATTTGCTATTTCGATCATTGGGACATCATCCGAAGTGTAATTTCGAAGATGCTGTCTCCCAACACTGCATCCAACGACCGACCGGTTTCGTCCTGATTTGGACTCGTCAAGTAGCGATATCTTGCGTTGAGAGGGAGCCCAAAAGAGTGGCTGAGGACTTTCATCTTGGTTACTAGGCCGAAACTCCACATCAGCGCCTGACACGGCGGTCAGAAGCTTATTATTTTATCTTGGAGTACTCGCCGTGTGTTTGGATTGCGACAGAAAATCTCTAATGCAGTTACAGTTTGCTTTGAAGCAAACCTATATCACTTCGATCTCTCTCCACTTCGTATGCGGTCTCAGTGATCGAAATGGCATAGGTTTGCTTGAAAGAAAACTGTAGTCTCAATCCACATTGCGTGTCTCAATCCAGACACACAACGAGTACTCCAAGACTCAATAATGATCTACCAACCTCTGTGTCAAGCGCTACCGTGCAGTTTCGGCTCAGTGATCAAAACGAAAGCCGTCAACCATTGTGTTGGGCTCCCCTCTTAGCTCAAGCTGTCGCTACCTGCGAGTCCACATCAAGACGAAACCGGTCGGTCGTGGACTGCAGTGTTGGGAGAAATTAGCCCTGGAACTCGCCATTTCGTTCGCGGTCCCAGTGATCGGAATAGTATATGTTTGCCTCAAAGCAAACTATACACTCAACAGAGATTTCATGTCGCCATCCAGACACACGGAGAATACTCCAAGATACAATAATGAAGTTCTAACCGCTGTGTCAAGGGCTGGTGGAGCTTCAAGTTAGTAACCAAGACGAAAGAGGTCAACCATCGTTTTGGGCTCCCTTCTCAACTCAAGCTATCTCTACCTGTCGAGTCCAAATTAGCACAAATGTCGTCGCTCCTGGAGTGAAGTTTTGGGAGAGAGCACCCCCAAGCTCTCCGCTATGAGCAAGTTATCAGTAATAAACACATGTTCCATTGTTGTAGTGCATTAGCTGATCTTGGTGATTAGCAGGGGGTTATGACTAAGAAGTTGTGACTGTAAGAGACTAATCAATAATGATCAGCCAGGCGTGACTTAGGTGGATACATTCGCTAAATGGACCGACCTAATTCAGACACACGATTCCACCGCCTAGCTCACCATCACTGAGTCCAACAAGCGTTGTTTAACTGATTGGTATACCACAGATGCTAGTCAGGACAACATAGAAGTTCACATCATCGGTTCCAAGAACTGTGAATGTAAAACAGAATTGTTGTGTTGAACCCATCTGCTGTAACCCATGTCATCAACCAGAAGACCTAAACGAAGGTTGAGGATGTTCTTTACAACAGAACTAGCACTGTTCCTTAACAAAGGAGCAAACGTCAAGACTAACACAAGCACCGAAAGCACCGAACTATGTCAGCCAACACGCTATCAGTCACAAAAAGCACTAGTCAAATGCACTCAACTAGGAGTAACTGATAACGTCAATCACAGAGGAAATGGTGTCAAGCCACCGTAAATAACGGCTAGTAACGGCCACTAAGGCAGAAAAACAAAAGTCTATGAGCTGCACGCAGCGCAAATAAAATCTAGCGGCTGTAAACAGTTCCACAAAATATATCGTAATTAGGCCTCTGCTCTAAGAGAAATCCATCATTGTTGTATCCATACCAACCAGGTGTAGTGGTTCGTGGAAACGTGCAAACGGACTATTCGTAAAGCAGGGGAGAAAACATCGCACGTTACAAATGCTTTTTGAGTATGCAATGAGGTGCCCCAAATTCGAAGGTTCCAAAATAGACGTCATCAACTGAATGTGGGTTTGACAATATATCAAAATACTATTTGACTGCCTTCTTCCTGGAAATGAAGAGGAAAACTACAGTGGTTAAACAAAATGGCAACGGAAAAAAGGCACCAAGCCTTAAAGATTCCTGACCTGGTTTAGGAACGAAACCTCCGTAGTCTGAGGTGATTTAGCAGAACATCTATCGGCAGGAAAGGTGAAGTAATTTAGGAGATAATGATCTGGAATGAAGTGTAGATCAGCTACAAACACTTATGACCGGATCAATAAAACATGCAAAACCCTAGAGAACCAGCAACAATGCAGAGAGACACTCTGTTACATGACTTTGGTTTAGAACAAGGAGGCAGCCACATACATAGTTTATTACAGTATGCACAGATTCCGCACAGTTCAAACAGAGAAAGAAGCTAGATGGCTACGAGTTTACCTAAAGGCAAGAAGTTATGAGTAAAAGCAAGTTCAAAAATATTTGGGCACATTCAATTCGAAGACTGAGGTATTTGTTAGCCGCACTGAACTGACCCCTAAACATGGAGTTTCAACGATGAAACACATCGGTTCCGTGATATGTTTGTAACTAGGCCGGCCAGCAGATGAGGAAATTCAATGCACCTCGACAGCCTGGGTTGGCTTGGAATAGAATAGTATCACTAACCTAATATGGCACACTACAGCTACTCCGTCAGGCAGATAAGGAACAAGTGGTTGAAACCAAGACAGAGACGATTCGAAGACCAAGATCGCAAAGTTGAAGTATATGCTAGCGCGGAATAGTCAGATATAAAGCACTGAAGACAGCAGTACAACAAATAGCTATTTACCTTACCGGCCGAACCTTCTCTCGAGTAACATGGAAATAGCGACACAAGCGATGTTCTGGATAAGTAAGCTAGTTTTCTGGCACGTGGTCGAGGTTAGTCAGAAGTTTTAATTACGCTTTGGATACACCCCACCAAGACAGGCAACTGTCGAGAATATTTTGCAGGAACATCACATTCATTATGAAAACGTGTAAACCATTACGTTCTGCTGGCGGCCGAGGCCACACGGTGTCCCACCACGCTCGCGAGATTCAACCGGCTCCATGCGCATACTGCTCAAGGACTAGCACCACTGCATCTGTTACTAAGTTTGGTGTGTCAAGATCAAGCCTTCGTTAGTCTAGTAAAAATGTTCCTTAAATGGTGATGGACGCCGCCGTGGACCAGCTAGTTGACTGATGTGTATACTAACACATGGGGAGCACTGTCATGGACGGATATGTGGTTAAGACTGTACCCGGAACGACAACAACTCGTACAGGTTGTACTATATTGAATAACAATTGTAAGATCCGCGGTACAGCTACGGAGTACATTTTGGATGTTCCGCAAACCCTTATACGACTGTGTAGAAAAGGTTTCTCGGGTGACCAATAAAAGAGAAGCAACCTAAGTCAACATACTGTGCGATGCTTATATTTTGTAGTCAATTAGTGTGATATAGTGCGACAGCAGAGCGTATGGATGATACATCCCAATCGGCATTATTGGTCACTCCATCGGCCAATGCCTGGAACTCATCGGGTGGTCGTAAAATATGTCATTTTAGATAGGCATGCATTAAAGTCCTCACAGGAACTTAATGAGCAGGTAACATGGCAACGAAATGGGACAGGACGATTTCAGCTGTAAAATGCTGATCTGTAAATTATGTAACGTCGCTACAAATATTGTATACCGCCAGAGGTGTGGAATTTCAGTAAGGTGTTATCAGTGGCAGTGGAAGGGTAGTTAACACGGTTAGTTTATTTTTAGAAAGGGTAAAACCTGGAGAAACTTGATCTTCCGAAGGGGGGCGTAGCTCAATTTTTCTCGGCGAGCGCCTGCTGAGTGAAGCAACGTTTTTCTACTAGGACGCCAATCAGACGCTAACCGTACCTTCGTCGGACACTCACTAGTCTCACACATTGGTCTCACTAGGGATGACTGCGATTACCTTTAATTTCATAGTTAGCATGCTGTGACCTGGCCCGACTGTCTGTTTCCATATGACTGAATTGGGTAATCTGGAAAGCAGGCAGTGATTCTTGAACACTGTGCAATATGAATCGTTTAATCGACGTATGACTATGCACGTCGAGTTACCTGGTCATCGGTAGTACTTCACCAATCTGTAAGCTGAATGGAGGTAGAAAATAGGCATTGTATACAATTCCTGAAATGGAAACGCATTGATATTATAATACTAACAACAGTTTGCTTCCGTGTGCTTTCATCGGAGTACCGAGATCCATACATTCTTGCTTTTATGATCAATTTCTACATTTTTTTAAATATAAGGGATAAATTTCTGTTTCCCGTCGTGATTTTAAACTGTTGGTTGCCCAGTCGCTGCGCAGTTGTGTATTAAATGCATGCAGCCATTTGAACACACATATTCCACGTTGGCAGTCGTTCCACTAACAGAAACCTCGTTTTTACCAAATTTTAGCTTAAGCAACGAAGCACTTCTTTGCTTCCCGCACTAACTTTTGTTCTCAAATTTATATATATATATGTATATATATATATATATGTATATATATATATATATATATGTATATATATATATATATATTGAAACATTTCAAAGGCAGACACTGCATCAGCAAATAGAAATATATTATTTATTGCAAAAAGAGGGACATAAAGGAAACTACTGTTTATATCCCATTATTTCAAATGAATTCACCTACTGCAGACTAGGGAAACGCTACCCTTGTCATCTGGTCGCGCCACAGCTGTTGTGACCTGGCATTTGCAACAGAGTTCGGAGATTCATATTAGACTGTCCGCGTGTTCCAAGTCACTGTTGTACTTTGATGAAACGGATCGTTTTCTATGTGCTGCGCTGTTTCACTACACTGAGGTAAATATTTAACGCTGCAGAAGAGTTAAGGGACGATACCTCTGTGGGGTTGTGGGATTTTGCAATTCAGATGACATCGATTTCGTATTAGAAGCCCAGCTCGTTAGCAGTCGCTAGGATAAAATGTTCTTTTTTCCCTATTGGCATTGGCTGATGGAAACGGAATGGCATTTAGGAAACGTGTTGTCCAAGATGTGATGTCCAAATCAGTTGAGGTCGATACAAGCAAGCGCACGTACACACGCAACTTGGTCATGTCTTCTGGGAGTGGGGGGGGGGAGCAGCGAATGAGCGACCGGCCTGTTTACCACCTGGACGGCAACCCACGCGGCACGATGCAAGCGCAGCTGTATGAATCACCAAATTGCATTGATCTTTGACCAGCTTCCAATTTCCTTTAGTTTGTACAGAATGGCCTATGATCAGAATTAGTTGGTGTGGTGCAGCAGAGGCATACAGAAAAGGAAACTGAAACAAATCGGTTCCGATGAAAGGAGTGGTTCTAGTTCATTTCACTCAAACAACTGATGTGGTAGAAGTAGTGTGCGTGGTCGACACAGATGCTGGAACATTCAGAGTCCAAGTAAATAAAGTGTGCTTGTTGGGGATTACTTCACAGTACCTTTCAAGATAGGTGATCTTCCGCATATACGGAAAAACACTAGCTGACTGTTCTCATCAGCACGCATGCATCAGATACATCAGGATCCCACCCCAGGTTCACTAACGGAGTTTACCGTCAGCAAACAGGTTATGCTACTAAACCATGAGTGTCAGCAGTGGACGGTCATGATTGTTAGCTTACTGCGATATAGCGACATGGGATTCGAACCCATGACCATCAGTGGCCAGTCAGCAGCTTATGCCACTGGGCCACGGGCGACAGCTTCGAACCTTCCTGGTTTACAAGCTAGCTGCAATATAAAGTGTTTTATCCTCCGCTGCCATACAAGTTACGAACGATGCAGAGGACAGTGCTTTCCCCGAAAGTCACGACTCCTACTAACAGTGGTTATGTACGACATAGCATTTGGAAATTCTTAGGGCGAATGGTTTAATGTACTTTTGATTAGGGAATTTTTGATGAAGTTAACTGTCTGCTCTTAGTAGATTCCAAAGTACGCGGTCCACCACTTGCCCGAAGATTTACTAGACGGCCGTTTCCACTTTTGGAGTCCCACGGTAATGCACATCTGTCGGATACATATGAATCTGAACGTCAGTTGTCCAATTCATGAACACTGCTGACAAGACCCAATAAGTCTAAATGGACACCTTATGTACTTATGGGTGGTGGAGGTTTATCTGGTTTGTAATCAACTGTGAAGGAACGCTTACTGATGTGTATATTGATTAGATAGTTTATGTGTTGCCCACCACTTACACTACACCCTACCACAGGATTTGTCCTAGTGGGAGCTATTTAGGCACAGGTACTCGAAGCAAAGTGAAGAATCCCGTTCCCGACATTTGATTGCTGACGCATTTATCGCTTTACCACGAGCAATTCTTGGTACAGTAGTTAAGAAATCCGTGCCTCAATTATGATCAATAAATTTGGTTTGGGACACAAGTTGCTGGGAATTAATGCTCGGGCACCCAAAAGAGAAACATGATAGAAACTGTTGTAGGACGAGGAGTTGATGGTGTTTAATTCGGTAACTGTGTACAGCGCCAAACCCATCCCAATTAGGCTAAACTAAAACAGATGAATTCAGTAATGCTTCTTAGCATGCGCACACAAAAATGTTTTGAATCCGAGGGTAAGTTGCATTCGCAATCCGTTCCCATGCAATTTGTACAATAGGTGATGTTATTTGGTTCATTACAATAAGATTACAAGCCGCATATGTGAGCTACCAGCCCGGTAAAGCGTCCGACGATCTTATTGTTTTATCGAACTCGTCACTGTTGCGCATTCCCTCGAGCCTCTGTTGGGGGTCGAAAACATGACCGCTACTGGCTTGCACGACTGGTTAGCAGCTTGTGCCACGAAGCCATGGGGGACACTAGCCGACCATCAAGGATGGAAATATAACTGTGACATAGCACGACATATCCTCCACTGTCATAAAGGTTACCTCCAGTGCAGAGGACAGTGGATGGTCGTCCGGGTCAGGACATCCCCTGACAGTGCCGTAAATCCAACCGGCATTTTTAAAGCTTGTAAGGCTTAATTTGTGATAATTAATGAGTGGATGGGTTTTGCTACAGTTTCATTTGGTTCTTTGCAATGGTTCTTGGTGCAACTCACAAACGGTCATGGGTTCGATCCCCAGCGGGGGCTTGAGGGAATACGCACGACTGACGGGTCTCAGTAGAAAAATCCGATCTTCTGGCGTTCTCCGGATTTGTAGCTTACGTCTATTACTTGTAAGCTAATGGTGATTAACCAGATGAAAGCATACCTGAATCCGTCTACCCATTAGTAAAACAGGGTTTCCTTGATATAAATTGTCGCCATAATGTATTTTTTTCAAATATTCTTCGAGTGCAAACTCATCGCAATTCGCAGTTATTCTTTCGGTACACATTAGCTAGTGCTTCAAGTGCTGCTTACGACGACATCGTGGTGAAGGGCATCCCAAACACGCATAGCTTTTAGACGTGGTTATCAACTGAAGGAGCATAGAACGTAATGTAATCAAGGAGAGAAAATTAAGCTGTGGCTATCTCCCACACCAGATGAGCTGGTGGCACTTTTAGACAATATTCTCGGATGATCTGTCTGGCTTCATATCACTACAATTTTTACCTGAGCTAGCTAATCTGATTTCAAATATTTTACCATAGATTACGCGAACATAACCAGCATGGAAGAATAGGTCGGTCGCAACGGTTGGTAGCAAGCACTCCCAGTACCGGCGTCATTAATTATTACTTTGTTGTTTAAGTGAGATTTCAATGTGTTTTATTTCAAGCCGACTGACAAATTGATGTATTAAAGTTTGATTCCTGTCTAATTGCCACTGGTTACCGAATAACATTTCGTGGTGCTTTGGATTCTCGTAGTTTGAAATGTGTAGTTGAAGAAAGGTTAAGATTTTTGATCTGATGCAAGTTCAACTGAGATCGGAACAAGACGCTAAGCTGTTGCAAATGTCCTCCTTTGCTTAATTTTGTGGCAGCACTTCATAGGACGTTTTGGGAATTCGAATAACCTAAAACAAAACCACATCATACCCTGGCCTATCAGTCACTACTCAACCCTGCCGCCCCCGGGAAGTTCATGCCAGGTCGGTTACAGGATGTAAGGTAGATTGAGTAGGAAATCCAAAAGACGAGGTGAACTCCAATTTAAGACTGATCCTACTGGAGCACTTGTGGAACTAAACTAATTAACAAATGGTAGCTGAGAAGAACACTCGGTTAAGAGAAATGGAAGGTTTAGCATTGCTATCCAAGAGCATCTAGTTGGCGATCAAAACCCATTAATCTCTAATCCAACAATCACTTACTCTGGAATCGAATTCCGGCGTTTCATAACTCGATGCGACCAGAACATTTTTGTCTTGGCTCAGTCAGAATGCGCTTGGTGCACTTTCAACGGCCGACGGCGGAAACTTGGCAAACTAGCGAGACAAAACAGCCTGTATAAGCCATTAGATGCTATTTCCTGTTGACATTAAGTCAAGTCAAATTCAAGCCAAGGTAAACTTCGCGTGTCCAGATGAGTTTGATTCCAGCCTTTTACATTATCAGCGGAAGGTGAACAAAAATGACATCGTGCAAAATATAAAACTTTGTAAATGCATACAGTAAAGGAGAAAGAGTTCACAGGTGTCACTCGAGTAAAAGGACCCACATATTTAGGTAATGTGCGCACAGGATTTGTATCCAGCCGTCAGAGTGGAGTTTGATGAATACGCTACTTCGATCTTGCTTACAACTGGTCAAATATTTTGTGGCAGGAAGCAGTTGATCGCAATTTGTGCGCAGTAGTATAAATATGGAAACTAATTCGGACACAAACGCTGTCAGAATATTCATATATTTCTGATATACCCGAGGTAGATAACATGAAGACGATGTTTAGCGAAAGGCAAAAAGCGATTCAAAGGCTCCTTCAAAGTGAAGATTAAGGCGCCTCTAATTCTGCGGCAGTACTTTGACGAAATTCTTTAGCTAAGCAAACGTTCTGAGTAAGTATGGCCCTATAAAATATGCACTAAGCTAGTTGTAACCTGCTGACTGTGCTGTTCATTTCCTGGCAAAGTGTTGTTCGGTTTCGGGTTGCAGTAGAAAATTTGCATTAGATGTTTCTGTCCAAGTGATTGGTGTACTGTATGGATGTCCGTAGGCATGTGGTTATCCAGGCTTTGTTTTATGTTCTTAATGATTGCGCGTCTTCTTGCGTCAGGTTACTTTTTGATTCCCATGACTGCTTTCTATTGTTTTTCCTCTGCATTTGCTGAGATCAGTGAGACTGCATGATGTCTGCAGCATGATTGGTTATTTGATTGTATCTTCAGCGAAAGATTCCGCTCCTGTTTGCTCTACATGATAGGTTTTCGACGTCAGGAAAGCAGCATGTTTCCGATTCGGCTTTTCCAGTGTTTTCCTCATAGTACCTGATCCATTAGTTACTTTCTACGAGTACCAACCTCACGGATTGCCATCAAGTCGACATGTCCATGACTGGTACAAGCCGTTTCAAGGCTAAAATGTTTGTGACATACCGAGGTCATTGACCTCTTGATCTACTCCTTACCTCTCATAGGCTACACAAACCTGAATTACATATATCTCACACCGTGCTTTCAAGTTTTGACGCAATCATCACTACAGAATGTAATACACGAGATGAAAGATTACCAGTTGGGTGGGGTAGATCGAAAAAGCACACGTTTTGCTATTAGACCTCATTTTGAAGTAAATGTTGTGTGATTGGATTGCAATACGCAATCTCAATGTTGATCTCCGTTCCCATTGAAGTGAACTTTGGTCTTTCGACCACAAGGACCGTAGCCGGGGCAGATAGAAATTGAGTGTTTTCAGCCCCCGAAAACGCTGCACTCCTACGACAAGTTTCGATGTCGTTTCATCTCATCCACTAGAGCTTGCAATCATCAAACACAAGTTTTCTTCTAATGCCAACGAAGATAATTATTGGGGTATTACCGGATCCAGTGATACATTTCACCATGTTGGATTGATGTCAACGACGAAACGAATAACTCATTAACTTAGAGAAACGGGCTATATCCCAGCATTAAAAGGGAAATGTCACATCAAATGCCGTGAAAATTCCTTCAGTTGACCACTTACGGGACTCGACAACAACAACATAAAGAGTTGGTCAACATATGGTGGTCCTATACGAAAACTAACCGTACCTTATTTTCTCGCTGAGAACAATATTACGTGAAATTTGGTTTCACATTCACCTGGTTGCAAATGTATTGGATGAGCTCCTGCATAACGGAAAAACACTCCAATAATATAATCTGTAACCAATCAAAACAAAGTGTGCTTTCCACAGTTAAAACAATTTTTGAAGAAAGATCCATTCGTCTGTTTATTTCTCTTATCACAAATATAACTGGTAAGAAGCGCTCTCAGCACAACTACGCTAAGTAGTATCAGTGGATAACTTTCTACAGCAAACGATTTCAGTTACATTAAAAGATGCCTTATATCATCAAGTACTGAATTTTCTGTGGTTTCTTTATGCCTTACAGTTTGCAGTTCCTCATCTTTCATCGGCGGCTGCTTTTCAGAAATTTACGTAAACGTCGATATCGCCACAACCTAAGAGGCTGATGAACGGGTATTGAACAGGTAAACCTAGAACCTTTTCATCCAGGAAGATTTATTTTCGACAAAGGCATTCATGGCTCCAGAAATGAGCGGTACAATACTTTGTTAAGTTGGGACGAATGCCGCGACATAATATTAAGAAAATAGCTCAATGAAAGCTCTCGGAACCCGGTCACGGACCGCATGCGTAGTACGTGTCAGTGTTTGTGTTGTTATATTGTCTTCTTTAGACTGCACCTGGCATTTAAACATTATACACACGTATGGTTCCTCGACAAGTGGAAATGCGCAGATAGGAAATATTCAGGTTAAGACACCTACTGATAACAGCGATTTGGTTCACCCGGGATGGATATATCCTCTATTGTTTAAGCTGTTCGGATAATACACATTAGAGGTTGCAGAGAATGCCGTTCGTGCATAGTTTTTGACGCGCGTTGTGTGATCACCGACGCAGTAGTTATCAAGTGTGTCTTCATAGGATTGGGCCATCCGGTGTGAATCACAGACAGCGATACCCATCACATAGCTAGTAGCGTCCCAGTTAATGAGGAAATCCGGTTTGATGTAGGTCCTTGGCATCGGATGTGTGGTTCCGGAATGACTGTACCTCACCGACGGCGTAGAATCATTGCGAATTGCTTGGCAATATCATTGTGCCGTTTGAAATGTACGTAAAGGGTAACACTACAAGATTGTAACATGTAAAGATTGCAGATAGCAACTGGGTGAGATTGGTCCGTGTTTCCTACTTGAACCGCGGCAATTGAGATCGGATGGGAAAGCGATGATAAGCCCATGGCACACCCGACTTGTGTAGAAAGGACGCCTGCGCGCAAATGAGTTGCCCTGATAAATAGACTTAGAAAGACTTGTGCAGGGTGTCGGAGCCATCGATGAGCAATTGGATGCTTTGGAGCCTGACGTAGAAGTGATCCGTCAATGTAGTAATTAGCTGAGTCTTCTGTGTCTACTTTGCTGAGACTTTATCCGTCACAGTTTGCCCGTCTACGATGATTGGCGAATTCGTTAACCGATGTATCGCCCGAGTACAGGGGTCACGAATGGCCTAGCTCAGAATGGCATTCCGGTTGAAAACGTGTCGCACCAATCTGCCTTTTCACATACATGGCATCATGGTTGAGAGATCGGGAATGCCCAAGCTGTGGTCATTGATGGTGCATGGAAGAAGACAACGGCTGTATCTTCAATTAATACAAACCATTTGCGAGCGTTCATCTTGATTAACGTTTCCAGCGTTTTGAAGATATGTAGATGTACTATTAACAGTGAAAGGGTGTGAATTTGCCGGGGGATAAGGAAAGTCCTCAGAATATCAGTCCAAGATAGTTACTTTAATGGTGCTTGAGAAGTTTACTGGAGTGGCCGGCAGCTAATCGAGGAAGTGAAACGGTAACTTGCCGAGGTAAGCAAAGGTTAAACACAGAAAAGCAAATGAATCCATCGGTTGCACTGTTGGTACATTCAGCCATCCAACTTAAATGTCAAAGGTGTTCGGTAATGCTCGTTCCCTACATTTATCGACGAGGCTACTTAAGGTATTAGTTTTCATTCGGTTTTTAGAATGGCCAGTAACCCAGCAGTCGTTGTTAAAATTCAGGCTTAGTTACTCTAGTGCGTCTTTGTTTTCATCAACCATGACCAGTTCGTCTGCTAATACTAGACAGTAGACTGAGTCTGAGGCGGGCTGTTGAAGGGTTTCGTCGAGCGTCATGATGAAAAGTGAGGATGAAAGTGGGTTGCCTTCTCTAACGCTTCGCGCTGAGTAAATTCGCACGTTCCCGGAATGTTGAGGTCGCGGAGGAACAGTAAGAAGATAGACAGTCAGCAATAAAATGTCAGTGGTATCTGATTCCCTAATTAGGGAATCGATTGTGATAAACGCACTGGTCTGTGTAATGTCTAAGGAGGAGGAGAGGGAAGAAATAAGAATGAGATGAGCGAATCATAAAATGAAGGATGGATGGGGTCTCAAAGTATCCGCGTTTCCGGAGAAAACTGCATTATGAACGGTCAGAGAACAAGAAGGAAGTCCGGTACTCAGAAAGTAGGTAGTACAATAGGCAGGGGAAATGGGATGTCACATATATTGGGTAAACATTTCGCTTAGTGTGGGAGACGGGATCTTAGGCCACATTATGATGAGTAGGATCAGTATGGAATAGGCAAGAAATCAAATTAGAAGGAGTGGAATGCAGTCTGGATCCATGTAGTTAAATTCTTTGGTTGTAATGCGGAGGACGTCAGGTGTTGAGCCCACCAACTAAAGTAGCAATAAGCCAAATTCTGATACGGAAATGAGTGTAAAAAAAATTGAGCTTGGACATGATGCTTACGCTTAAGGATCGATGGTCAGGCTCTGGTGGTTTAGAGAATCCCCCTGTTAATATTCGATGGCGCTCACAATTCGTTCTTTTTCTTGTAGATAGAAGCTCCGCCATCCACCATCGAGCACAGTTGCTGCTGTACCCGACCCAAGATGATAAATGTGTTGGATGTGCCTGAACTGGACTCTACGTCGTTGTTTACTGTTCTGAATGTTTTTAGTGTGGTTACACTGTTTGCATTGTATCCGAATGTGGGGAAACGACGTCCCTATACAGGAAATTGTTCTCGTCTATCGTTTTCGCCCCAAACCCACCCAGTTTCCGCTTGTAGTACTCAAGGTGCCGGTTGAGGTCTCTCTGGCAGAGAAATTTGGTGGAAAAATCTCACATTGATAGCTATGGAATCGCTGTGATGAAAGTGATGCTAATATAGGGTGCTGCGTCCTCTGGTGCTTCCCTATTGGCAAACATTGGAATCGTCTCAAGGATGGCTTTTTGTGATGCAGAAACTGAGTCTGTTGTTGTCAGTGTACTTCGGGGCAATTGGATAGTAGGCGAGCGTTGAAGCGATTTGCATGCTTTGGCGGTTCTGTGATCTCATAGGTAGGTTAAGACAACTGATTACGGATGCTGTGGAACGGGTGTTTACACCACGTGCAGCAAATAAGGTTGGAACTGGTAACGGAAGAGCGCAATACGTTCACTTGCTACGCATCGTTAACAGCGGTGCCTGGCGATTCAGTTGAAGCGACATAGGGTGACAGATCGAGACCAGAGCCGCGCGTCGTTCATAGGCCCCGATCCGCGGTTAAGGTGATGGGCGGTCGGGAAATTTTTGGTTTGTTACTAGGGAGTGGGGATAGCTATATTCCGTGAGTGGTCCCTCCGCGTAGGGCGAACTGTGGACAGGGTTAGTCAGTGTAGGTGATGAAGGAAATGGTAAAGATACTCTGATCTATCGGTCTAGCCTCGGCAGATGTTAGGGGTTGGTGCGCCTTTGGTTAACTGCTTACCTTTAGTGGGTTGCTGGTTCCTTTAAACAAAAAATCAAGCTCCTGATCGCAACATGTGCAATGAGTGGACGCATGTTACGAATGGGTAGGTGTGACGCGTGCTTGCTTGATGTAAGAATTAACATAAAACAGTCAAGCTCAATATGTGTACGAGGAACTGTTAAGACCCCTTTACAAGGTAAAGGCGGGTGCGTCTGAACACTGGGAAGCAGGAAAACATTACGCACACATTTATTGTATGTGCCAAAAGAACGGGCCGTTTTTGCGCAAATGCTCGGTGAACATGGTGCATGTCTAATAGGGATAAGCTAGCACACTTGCTTGCCAAATGTCCAGAGGTAGACGTTAATTTGTCAAAATTCGCTTACCCGCCACATGGGTATGACTGGCTTCAGTAATGACAGAAAGCCAGGCCAGCGGGTCTGCATCCTCGGCACTGATGTACTGACGTGTGAAGGACAATAGAACAATGATGTGGTATGGAGGAAAAAGCAGCTGCTTGAGAAGTTCCGTTGGATTGTTTGCGGGACTAACGTTGGTTCAAAACAGTTGCACAAATATAAAAAGGCCTTCGTGGCCTCACCAAATTATCCACCCAAACGTAAATATATAGCCGCCTAACCGGAGTTCGTGGGTGTGGTGAGCACAGTGTTTGTCTGAGCTATGTCGCCAGTCAATGCGTAGAAATCCGTTCAAGTAATGTACATGGTGTAATATCTCGACAAGTAGTTTTTTGAAAATGAGTAGCGTGAGCGCGGAAATGAGCGTCCCACGGTTGACAAACTTGAAGGGAAAATAATGCTAGCAGCGTACCCGTCGACTTTACTGCGTGGCAAGTTTAAACTTATGACCAGCTTTTTCGTGTTGCGACTAAGCTTCCGAACGTGACGGCAGCCGTGACCAGAGTTTTCAAGTTCGAGGACGACAACATGAGTTCACCCCGTAGACGGCGGTATCTTCCGCTAAGCAATGCCAGGACTCTCAGTCGCAAAATCCGTCGCAAACACGGTTACTGGAGCCCGCTCGAGAAATCGCATATCCTGCCGGTACATGGTCCACGTTTCACTGCCGTATAGAAGAACGGACAGCTCCATGCATTTGAAGACCATAAGCTTCTTGCCAATAGTAAGAGGATGGTTGTATCACACTCGGTGCTCTAGCTTCCCGAATGCAACCGCTGCCTTCGACACGCAGATACGCAGCTCACTGTGCATCTGCTGATCAGTCGACATCACACACCCAAACTAACAGAAGCGGTGGAGGTGGTTTCCAACACTTCCGCACCAATGCTGATTTCGGCAATATATAAGATTGCACTTCCGGTGAAATAAGAAAGAGACGAACATGTTCGCTTGAATTGATGGTGAGACCGAATTTGGTCGCTGTCGAAGCCAGAGCACAAGTCATGTGCTGCAAGTAAACCGCGCTGTGCGCAAATAACGCACAGTCGTCATCCAACCGCAATTTACTGACAGTTGTCTCACAGACTAGGGTACTTGCATCGAAACGACGGATGTTGAGCAACAAAGATCAATACGGTATTAAAACCAACTCCGTAAGAACAAGCCGCCTCAAAAGCACAAGGAATCCTCCCATAAAGAAAAATATTAACAAGTGCAGACGTTAAGATGCAGTTTGCCTCATAGAAGAGAAAACCGCAACGTTATCGGATGTCTGTCCACTCAGCTGCACCCTCGCTCGCATACCACTGTGCAGACATTCAATTAAACATAAAAACTTATGTGGGCAACCAAACTTACCCAACACCAGCCACAATGCTTTGCGGTTCACCGTATCAAATGCATTAGTGAATTAAACAAAAAGTGAGTACAATGGCTGGTGTCCTTCTCTGCAATTCTCCTGCAACTGACGACCCCCGCAAACCCCATATCTATACTGCTGCGACCCCATCGGAATGCACATTGCTCTTCCGCCACGTTAGGTTCCACAATCTGACTGACGAGGCGGTTGAGCAGGATTCGGGCAATCACCTTGCCCACACAACTCAGCAAGTTGATGCCACGATAATTCGAGCAACATTGCTTGCTCCATTTGCGCTTATACATGGGTAGAACAAGGGCGTCCTTCAGATCAAGAGACAATTCCACATCAAACCACACGAGTTGCACCAAGTAGTGCAGCCCAGTCACCAACGCGGGTGCGCCGTGATTCAATACTTCAGGCGGGATCTCGTCGCTACCGGCACACTTACCGTTTCGCAGCTGCGTAATTGTTCTTTGTGTCTTATCCAGTGTCGGCGTGTCCGCCAGTCTCGCTTTCACATCGTGCTGCTTGAGGCCGTTCGATGTAAGCCTGTCGATCTGTGAACGGTTGTTCAAGAGACAGTCAAAGTGTTTCCGCCAGATCTGCATTATGCCTTCAGTCTGTATGCAGGTAGCGCCTGAACTACTATCGATCAGCGTCCTCAGCGGCTCCAATCTCGGCCCATATACCGCCTTCAAGAAGCCAAAGAATTCCTTTTGTTGGCGACGTTCGCCGTAGCATTCTATCTGCTGCGTGGTCTCCATCCACCATGCATTTGTACTGCAAGGGAGCTCCTGGGTCAGTCGCCGTCGAAGTTTGCGAAACTGACTACTCTTCCCCAACTCACTCTGGTCTGCCACATGTGCAGCAAATGCTGCATTCTTCTCCGACACCAATGCGCCAATTGTTGCATTGTTCTCATCAAACCCATCAGGACGCTCACAATTTGTGCGCCCGATCGTCTCATCGGTAGCAGCTGTCACCTGATTGCAAATGTGGTGCCACAGGTCGCCCACTGTGGGTATACAGTCTAAATCACACAGGCGTGCAGCCATCGCCTTCTCCAGCTCAATACGTTTCGCCTCCGGTTCACAGCAGCAGTGTAAACGCATAGATTTATGAAAATATATGTACAGTTCGGTCCGAACTTTCCATTAATGAGATTTTAATTGAAGCAGGCAGTTATTGGGTGTTCCTCGCCCGAACTTAGTTGATCCTATCAGATAGAGAAAGCAGGCACCGAGGCCGCGGACATTGGGACGTTAATCAGGCGGTCAGCATGCAATGGCAAGTGAGGCATTTGCTTTACGTACCACAGTAAGGTGGGTATTAATCTATGACACTCGTTCACAGCGGTGTACCAAAACGCAACATAGTTATTAAACAGTACTATAAAAACGGTTCCATTTAAGGTGCATAGGAATTCCATCATACAGCTATTCAGCTATTTGGTTTTATGACGACAGAGTCATGGTCTAGAAAAATACGCGGTGGATGACCTGCAAGTAGCAGACTTGTACGTGAGTAGAGACATCAGTTTGTACCTCTCTACCAAATAGACCATGTTGACAAACATTACCTTATGGAAAGCATTATGGAAAGGAGAGCCTATGTCGGCCAGTATCTTTGAAGCCAAATTCTTACAATAAAGGATTTGGTAAGACGGGAGTAAATTTAACAATGTAAGCATCGGAACGTATCTATGTCGAGATAAATACTTCAATGATCTGTCAAGTAGCGTAAACAGCGAGCGGTATGTCCAATGGAGAAGAACAGAGGCATTGAAAAAGCGAAGAATATAAAACACGAACTAGAGACATGTCTCACAGTCGAGAAGCGTAGAACAACAATCGCCTGACTTCTGTGAAGGTTTCATTTACATGAAGAGTCCAAGATTATGCGTAGTTCAATGACAGGCCTAGGTACTTCTCAGATATAGAAGCGTAATCCATCTCCATCCGCATGGGGCACTGCACGTATTCAGCTCCTACGTGTGGCGAAAAGTGAGCATGACACTTTGATGGGTTGAAAGACAGATTATGCGCGTTGGACCAAATATTGAAATAGTCTAGAATGTTGTGTAACATGATTGAGCAGTCAGTGTTTTCGTTACCTACACCTGGGATGTTGTTATCAGCATAGTTTGGCAGGGTCGCATTTTCAGGTAGTTATTGAGCCGAAGTAACCAGGAATGATAAGATACAACAAGTGGGCTCCCTTAAAGACACAGGAATTAGTGACTAGTGAAGTGGAGTATCTACCAGTAATCGGACATTCTGAGCGCGTCCAACAAAATAATGACTAAACAAATGAACGATCTAGGGATATCTACCTTTACTAAGTGAAACTTTGAGTTGCCCTCCGCGGTTTACAAACAGGAATGCGTTGCTATAGTCAATAAAACACATTCGAGTTGCCGTGTTGTTACCCTAACTGTCATGACTAAACTGGACTTGAACGTGGTGCGATAGTTTGCCTACCTCGTCCATCCATTAGGCTATGTTTGGTGGGGTTCTTGGACCTCTTAAGAGCTACTCCAACCAGGATAGTTAATGTTTAGAGGTCAGACGAACTCAGTCTCTTGGCCCTCCAGCTTGGGGGTTTGAAGTGAAATGACGCCAATTTATATAAAACGAAAGCAGTGACACCTCTCCGCTGCCTTGCGGACAAGCTTTTGTGCCGAAGGCTTTGGTTGAGGACCCTAATCGTCCTGCTGCTTAAGTCTGGGCGCATTGACAGTACCTCAGGCCATGTACAACCATGAATACTTTCTCAACTTTCAACCATATGATGCATCGGCCGTCGCGCAGCGTATCAATCCTTAGCTTATCTGATGCATAGAGCCGGGCGGATAAACGAAAACATGCTAATGCTAAAGACTCCGTTCTTCCTATTCCAACTGTTTCTCTGACCACCCTTCAAGTTCCCATTACTAGCCTCCCACCGATAATGCCCAGTTTAATTAACAGCAACCGCAAATCACTAGAGTCATGCGATCTGCAGCTATTTTCCCGCTCCACCCACTGGACACTAATTGTCAACAGCTCCTTATAAGTTTACATTTTCCCGTTTACCTGGAGGCGTTCAACGTTCACATTCTAAGACAAATAGCTCAAAGGTCTGCACTCGCACGCCGGTTAGACACGCTGGGTATTGACTTGTATTGTGTGTCCAAAACGAGTATCAGTGACGCTTACGTGGTTGTTGCATTCACTGCATGCGGTTTGTTCTCTCGCGATTGAGATCCCTGATAAACAGAAGAGGGTAGTGGTGGGACCGCTTTAGGATCACACGATCAGAGCATGACTACCTCGGTTACAAAACAGTTAGGGATACTTGTACACTGAAAATGGTAAGAAACCTCAACAATATGACCTCTCTTTAGCCTCACTTTTTAAAAAGACTCCTAAGACACTTTTCTCCTACCTCAGTTGGAGCACTAGAGCGGGCAGTGGTAGCTCTATCCCGTGTTCCTTCGAGCATGGGGATCTAGTTTACGAATGACACCGACAAAGTCAGCCTCCTGGCGCGGCACTATTCTTCAGTGTAGTCGACAACAGCGTCGTTCTCTGACGGACCGGTGTGCACCCCCCTGTCTCTGTTAGAGCACATCGATATTAACACTGTCGTCGTGTTGAAACTTCTCTGTGAGTTGGATCCTTACTCATCGCCTGGTCCTGATGACTTGCACCTGTTTTTTCCTCAAGACTGTGGCCCAGTAGATTGTTTCACCTATCTCGCAGGTCTTCCTTCGATCATTTCAGTCCAGACTTCTCCCGATCGTTTGGAAGATGGGCATCATCAAGCTCATATATAAAGGATGGAACCGCCAAGACCCAGCTAGGTACTGGCTCATTTGCCTTATCTCGATAGTGTGCAAAATCATAGAACGGGTCGTGAAACGGGCAATTCGGTTTCATCTCGAGAGGTTGGATCTGATATCCCGTGCCCAGCACGGTTTTCGCAAAGCTCGCTTCTGCTCTACCAACTTGCTTATGGCTAGAGAAAATGGACAAATTCATTGCATTTTAGCAAACGCCTGGATGTTGTGTTCGTGGATTTCAGTAAGGCTTTTGATTTGGGCCCGCATGAATAGCTTCCCTTCAAACTCCGAGGAATCGGTGTCACTGGAAACCTTCTCTCGTGAATTTCCCATTTCTACACAGTCGTTCCGTGCTGGTAAGAGTGTATGAACATATTCCGATCCGGTACATATGACCAGCGGTGTCCTACAGGGCTCCGTCCTCGGCACCGAACTCTTCAACCTATTCATCAACGATCTACAATCTGAGCCTCTATCGGGTTGCTTGATTTATGCGGATGATCTAAAGATATGGAAGGAGGTATCCTCTCTAGAGGATACTGATCGATTACAAGAGACACTCGATCTTCTGCACAATTGGTTGATTCAGTGGTGCTTATCCACTAATCAAGACAAATGTTCCGTGCAGCCTATTGGCACTTCTGAATCATTCGGCGTTTACCACGTAGGTGATTTATTGCTCAAAACTGTCACTTCAGAGAGAGATCCAGGCGTGACTGTTTCCCTAGACTTAAGATCCACTCAGGACACCATGAAGAGGGTTGCCGCTGCCTACAGGAAGTTTCACCCATCCGAAGAGCTTTCTGTCGCCTTACACCGGAGCTTTTTAGACTCCTGTTTACCGCGCATGTGCGTCCGATTATAGAATACGGCCTCCCTGCTGCCTAACCGCTTCCCAACTTTGAGCTCGACCTGAATGAAAAGGTCCGACGGCGTGAGGCGAAGTTTGTCTCCGAGTTAGGTGACCTGCCTTATCCCCTTCGGCTTCGACATTTGAATATGTATTCTATGGATCACCGTCGCTGGCGCAAGGATTTGATTTTTACCCGTCGTGTCCTCAGGGGAGAGTTAGGGAGAGAGTTGCAAGAATTCTTCCACCTCAACTTTGGGAGTTCGACTAGAGGTCACCGGTGGAAAATATTTAAACCACGGAGGCTCAAAGTACGGTCCATTCTTGATCTATCCACTCGCGATGTGAATAATAAAACCGGTTACCGCCGCCCGTCGATGATGCACAGACGAAACATTGTTTCAAATGACTACTTCATTCCCACCTGTTGAATATGTCGGGGTCGTGTTGCTTCAGCAATGAGTTCGATAGCGTTTCCGGAGTTTCCGTTGCCCAATGAAGAGCACCCCAGCAATAATCGGGAAGCCATAGATCTGACAAGCGCTGTTCCTCCTGTTCTCTACTATCCAATGAACCAATGAATCAATAGTGGCTGCACGCAACCGGAGACGTTGACGGCCAACCATTGGTGAAGCTGGAGTGGATGGACATTGTTCTCAGCTCCAAGGCTGACTTATCGTTGATTGGATTAGTTGACGCCAGCAGCCGTTTGTGTGCAGCAAGTTTGATGATATTAACTAAGATTGATTCACCAAGTAGCACTAGAAGCTATTTGTTTGTGGTTTCCCGTTTATGCCTTCAACAATTGCCCTTCGGATGCTGTGAAGGACGCTTTCGACCACGAACTGAACACGCTACTACGCTGTGATACCAGTCCTGATCTCAAAGTTCTTCAGTAGCATTTCTAGGTGAAAAGCATGAACTTAACTCCGATTGACCCGACAACGACGAGCGTCTAATGCAGCTGCGTGCTTAGCACTAGCTGTTGCTTAGTGTTACCCATTGTAGATACAATAGCTATCGAGGTGCCCCATGGCGTCCTCTAGTCGCTGACCAGCGATGAATCCAAATAGATCAGGTTACCATAAGTTGCAAGTGGCGTATTTTCATTTCGGATTGTTGTTCTTTCTGGAGTAGATGCGTCAACTCAGCTCACCCCTTGGTACGCTGTAGTTTCTCAATGATCTTTACTCTGAGGTGTACCGAGCGTCTTTCTCGATTAGGAATGAATTTGTCTCAGTCCTCGCTCAGGGAAACCTACCAGAATGCAATGTGCACAGAACATTTGCTCTCTACTCCTACGGACACCGCCCTTCCGTGGAATAGGATCTTGGCCGCCAAGCAACATGCAGATGGCTCCGCTTGAGGCACTACCAATTGTCACCGCATCTGTCACTGGATGTCCGGGAGGTTGGTGAACCTGTTGGAATCCAGAAGAAACCTCCCAGCTGGCTGAGAACAATGTGACCAGAAGGACTAATTAGGCGTGAACTAAAGCGGAGCCGACGTGCTGATTGGAAGCCTGGTGGACCAGTCGGTCTCGAGAAATGGAGAAAGCGATAGCAGTAGACAATTATTGCACGTTGTTCCAGCTGATCCGCACCACTGGTCCTAGGATACCAGGCATCAATGAGACAATCAGAGACAGCGCGGGTACCCTGATTGACAATAAGCAGCACCGTATGGTTTATTTGGCGGAGCACTTCTGAGAGCAGTACAGATGTCTCCCTGCTCCTGGATCTCTTCCTACTCAGGTATTGCGCACTGGGCCATGGCCAGTAAGCTAAGTTCTCCTTCGGAGGCTTAAGTCCGAAACGCGATCACATCCCTTAATTATTTTCTGCTGCTGGTCCGGATTCTCTCGTACCAGCACTATTAATGGCAGGAGCTGAGGTCCTTTGCAATGCAATGAATTCCTTGTTCGAGCAGGTTTGGAGGACAGATACCATCCCAGCTGACTGAAGTAAATGCATTATAGTGACGCTATACAAGAAATGCAGTCACTAGAATGTGCTGACTACAGGGTTTTTAGCCTAATGCCAGTGGTGGCAAAATAAAAGGCCATAATTCTCGTTCGTCGCCACACCGAGGAACGATAATCCCGGATAAAGAAAGAGCAGGCAGTCTTCGGTTCAGGACTGGATTATATAGACCGCATGTTCACTCTGCGGCAGTTGTTAGAGTATGCCACCCGTACCACAGGTTGACAATAGCTGTGTTCCTCGACTGCAAGAGTACGATCCACCAACTCGATGGTTGCATTGTGTTTGACATACGCGTGCGGTAAGGTGTTCCTAAGCAATAGTTGAACAGTTTACGTGCTTTATTCCATTCGTACACAATTGGTACATTGGTATACATGTACAAAACCAATTGATAAAATTTGCGTACGAGTTTACGCAAACTTTCATTTGCACAATTACAAATTAAAGATCAAAATCTTCCGTTCACTTGCAACTGCATCAGCAACGATGGGAGCATAAGCAACGAAGTAAATTCATGCACTGCAAAGGCTAGAACCTGCCTTCCTGAAGCTGTCGCATCTGTGGCGTCAGAAAGGGTTTTCTCTCCTTCTTAAAGGCCATGTATACAAGATCACAGTGACGGCCGTCCTACTTTATGGTAGTGAGAATTGCCCTCTTCGTCTGCGGGTTTGAGGTGCTGTCAAGTCTTTGATCATCGTTGTCTGCGAAACATTGCTGATATCGGTTGACACCAGCGTGTCCGCAACGGTGATGTGTGTAGGCGAGCATTAGGCAATGCTGTGTTCCGCTAATGCCATAAAATTTCATGTTCGTCTTCTCATAAAAAATATTGGTTACATGGGATTTTGGAAGAGTTTTGCTCCGACGCTTTGGTGAATGGTGATGTGGTTTTCAAGGATTTATCCTAGACTATCTCTGGAGTGCAGTTAGTCATGAATGTCCAACTAGCATTTTTAAAACACACAACACAAGACTACGGTCACAGGACTGTACGGTTTGCTATAACGAATACCCCGATGCAGAGCAAGGAACAATGCAATATATTACTCATTATCAGGTTCTGTCCGCATTCGGTTAAACTGCTACTTAGAGAATTATGTCTGAGTGCACCCAAGAGCTAGTCTGGGAAAACTGATTAAATAGCAAGTCACTAGTCACCGAAGCATCGGAGCCGAAGACAGCCGCCATCCCATGAAACCAATATTATTCATGTGAAGCCAAACATGAAAGGGGAACACGTGGCGCCTTCACAAAAACAATCCTGATGCGGAACATGTGACAGCGTACGTAGCACTGAGCAATTAATATGTGCTGTTGATTCGTGAAGACAAGTTATCACACCAACGGGATCTAGTGAACCGATTCCGTTTGAACCACAAACTTCTTTAAAGACACGTGAATGCATTTCGAAAGTGGCAGCGTGGAATCTCACCACGCAGCACGATTGGTGGATATATACACCCAACAGAAAAGGCGACCAAGGTCTCACAAGCCCTGTGCTGGCCTACTTTCCAAGGGCTAATAACCTCAAATCTTATACTTGCTTCTGTCACTCTACAATCAGTGTTATCCAGCATCAAATGCATAGCAAAAATGGTTCTGAAAAGCTACTATTCTTGCGTACGCACAGCTTTTCTTGAGTGGATAACCTTCACCCTAAAGCACTGCAGGTAACAGTCATTAACCTACCTCAACCACTTGCCGGATTCTTTCAAAGTCCGTCTGATCTTGCCAATTACCGTCCGGTAACACTTCTCCCTGCACTTGCCAACGTCATGGAAGCGATCATCGTTGACATAATGATGGGCTACCTGGAAAGCGTCGGCCGTGCAGTATTAAGATCAATTGGTAACTTTCTCCGCAAACAGCACTTAAGGTTAGAGTCCGAACATCTCTACCCGACCATAATCGTGTGAAGTGCGACGATCTTGCGTAAGCCGTCACCTCAAAAATTATACTGTTTGCGGATGACGATAAAAGTTGACCGGCGATCAAGGAATGGACGACCACAACACCATCTATGTGCGAACTAGATGGGACCTGGCATCGACCGGTAAGGAAGGCACTGTCATTCAATGTGGTCAAGTGATACGTTACACACATCTGCCATAGACAAGCCTATAACTGCAAAACTGGGGCATACAACCTGCAGACAAGTCTTCAGGAACTTGACCTCGGTGTGCCGGTGCAGGACGACTTCGGTTATTCCAGACAGTCGGAATCAGTTTCAAAAGTGGTAACGAACATGTTGTTACCTTGCGGATGGCATTCGAAAGCTTGGCTTAATTCATCTTCTTTATACTGCTCAATACCTACTTGCGTTCTTATGTCAAATACACAACCCAGGCTTGGCACGTTTGTCTAAAGCGTGACTTTGCAGCGCTCGAAAATTCAAATGGTTAAGCTACAAAATGTGTCAAGAGATTGTGCAACATTTTGTACCAGCAGCGGTTAAAATCACTCGAAGTGTTCAGTGGACGCTACAGGTGGCTACGTGGAGACCTCATATTAGTCTACCAGATAAGGAACGACTTCACATACGCATGTCGCAGCTTACTGCAACTCATCCCGAACACCAGCTTCGGTGGCAATAGCCTGAAACTGAGTCAGCAACACAGTCGGCTTTTCAATAAGGCTGGACGAACCTCAACTCATAGCAACACAGTGATTCCTCTATAAGTAGCCATCGAACGCTTGGGTGCCTAGGATGTTTATGTGCCCAGTGACAGCCTGGATGTTAAGAATCCTATCCGATCAGAGGCATTATTGGCACCGTATCTAGTGGACCTATTTGCTCGTTAAGACATTTGCGAAAATAGCTATGTACATTAACAGAAATGTATTGGAAGGTTCATGCATGCTAGTGAAGCAAGCATATGATCCAAATGTCCGCCGAGGTTCTTTTTGCAGTGCAGAAGCCGCCCGATGCAGTTGGCGTGCACTTTCTTTCCTCGTGGTCGCGCGACATACCTTCACCACACTTTCTTGCAATTGGTCCGATGTACACGGCCTTCTTTTTTACACTCGCCGCGTCAGATAACCCCATAGAAAAATGTACATGAGGTTAATAACTGGAGAGCGAGCAGATCAATCCATTGGTCTACCGTGTCCCATCCTATGGTTACCAAAGTTTTCGATGAGGCATGCATACTCCGTTTCAGCAGGATGTGCAGGTGCACCATCCTGTTGCCACCAAGTGGTACGCCAAGCCACTTCGGCTTCCAGCTTTGGAAGCACAAGCGTCTGCAGCATTTCCAAGTACGACGATGCTAGGAAAATATAAGGCTTCAGTACTTCAAAACGACAAGCTACCGGTCACATTCTCTGAAAAGTAATTTGGGCTCAAAATTTTCTGGCTTGTTATTCCGGCCAAAATCATCAGTTTCACACTGTGGTGCATACGCGATGCGGTATATTTTCGTGGATTGCTGGTAGCCCAAGACTAATGTTTAATCGTTCCATGGAGATGAAACCGTGCCTCATTTGTAAATTTGACGGAACGAATATCCCTGTGGTCCAGAAACCAGCGACAAAATTCACGCCGCTTCTTCGGATAGTAGGGGAACAAAACCTGCACTTAACGTACACGGAAGCATGGAACTCTCCATTCCTGTAATATATGGAGCACATCATAACGGGTCGTGACACAGCGCTGTGCGATCCGAAGCGGGCTGAAATCGCGACTTTTAACGCTTCACTGACTACAGCGCAAGCTAAACCATCGTCCGTGGGGATGCGAGGCGGTCCAGTTCTCTTCATGTCACCCAAACTCCCAGTTTGCTCAAAATTCTTCCTTAGTTTAATCACGTACCGGGCGGTGGCGGGAAGCAATCCTACGCTAATTGTATTGTCTTCGTGAAGTTGGTGCGGCGTTTAGACGCATTCACCATACAGCCGAATAATCAGCCCGCGCTGAGTAACAGGCACGCTAGGTGGTACCGACCACATTGTCTGCTCGTGCTCCATTACATGTGGCAGTGATTCAATGACATTAACATGGCTTGCAATGCCTACCCTCCTTCCCAGTACCGGGTTGGCTGAGATGCCATCACCTGTGCACATTCACGCCGCAGGTTTGGTTGCTCGCTTTAGCTTGCCTACGCAGACTCCCCTGCGTAACCAGCGAGACACAGATACCCATCGATCGCTGCAACCCCTACGGTTAGCCATGACTTTCAGCACTCAGCGCGGATTCAGCTGACAACTACCCACTGCCAAAAACATATTGTGGCTGTCTGTACTCATCTTGCTCGATGACCAAAACAGGCCTGTTGGTGCGTCCTTCATCAACTTACGCGTGCACTCATCTAAGCCCGTCACTAAAACACTCGTCTGCCGAGAATCCTATATTTCCTCAACAATATAGTAAGAGAGAAATTCATGTTTCTGCAAGCGCAGGAGCATTGTGCGAATTTCGCTAAACATTAGAAGGCTATTGGATGGTGGGGACAACAACCGTAAAAAACCGGCGTTAACCATAAGCGAGCCACACTAGGTACATGAAAGTGGTCATCGGCCTTCTGCCGCAAACTAGGTATATGTACGCATGCTTCCTCAAGATGCTAGGATGCAATTTATCCAGAGAAAATAATTGGTTTGCGTTAATTGTACGCCCCTTCTAGGTGTATCCTTATGCCCCCATCCAAAATCTAAGAACGATGTGGATGCGCATTGTGCTTTTACGGAAGCAATTGAAAGTACAATGAACAATGATTTATAACGGGTAAAAAAGCACGTGCTTGACATGTCCCGTATGGTGCATAGCGTGACAAGAAAAGATAGCGAAGGGATAATAGAGTCGTCAGTTCGGGCGATTATAGATCTAACTGCACTGTCGTATAAAGGGAGTTTGAAATGAGAAGGTACGTACACAAAGCAATAAGGGGGGCGGTTATCGTTCACATCATAGGCGAGAAAAATAAAAAAGATGGCAAGAACAATGCTTACTCGTGTGCAGTTATCTTTGATCGACAGGATACAGAAATCCAGTTTCTACAGTAGCAGCGTTTATCGAATTTCATGCAAGGCGTTTGGAGTGACACATTTTCGAGTAGGATTATGGCACTATCCCCTGTCTGTTGTGCATTAGTGCCAGCATCTGGTGGTCATGAGCTATAGCACGTAGTGTAAATGTGACAGGGTATCGTCAAGGCGTTTTTTGAAAAGGGATAGGGTGGGTGCATTTATTACATGTTTCGGGCGGGTGTTCCAAGGCTGTGCCAATCGAAGGGAGAAATAGTTTCATCAAGAACAAGGCACCGAAGGTAAACAATTGTTTTCGAGGAATTCCTCGTCAGACGTGTACATTCATATGGATAAATAGCAACGGAAGTAACAGTGGTTTCGAGCAGTTCAAATGAAATTGGATCACGTGCCAACTGACGGCATAAACCAGCAATAAACCTAAACGATAGGCGCACACTAGGGCAATGATGTAGTCAAATGATTCTTTCCGTCCTCCGAATCGTCCACTTTTGCTGGCCATGGTAAATTAATGGCTTCGATCAGTTTCTTTTGTGAACACAAAAGCGGTTGATACAACCGAATACTGATTGCCTTAGCTGCAGCGAGGGTACGGAGGCGCAAGCCTTTCGATTGGAGTGGCGGAATCTTGTAGAGTATTCGAAAGGCGCGGACTGGATCGACTTCGTGCCCACATTCCAGGCGGCTGTACTTCGTGACTAACTTAAACTGGTGACCTCTTAGCGAGGTATTTTGACTGAGTATTAGATGGGAATGTCATGGGTGGTTGGGGTTTCTTTGGATCTGATACACCATTCTGAGATCGCACCTTAGACGCCGATTACTTCCACCGTATATTTAGAAGGTCTTCAGCCTGAGTGGGTAGGGGAGGCTGGTCAAACCTCTGACGCTCTTCGTTGCCCTAAGTTGTGTAGTATCGAGCGTTGTGAGATGGTGCTTGAGCGACGGCTGCCACGCTTGGATAGCGTATTCCGCGTGCGGCCTCACGTAGGCACTAAGCATTTTTGGAAAGATCGAATGTTCAAACTTCCCGAAAGCTCTGCGAAGAAGACCAAGATACTGGTTTGCTTTCTTAGCTGCCTTTTCAGTCTGCCTCAAACAACCGAGGTCATCTTGAACTATCACGCCGAGATCGTACTCGTGAGAAGCCCGCTGTAGAATTTGTGGTCCTACGTGGTGCTTGTGCATAATGTTTTGCCGTATACTGAGAACTTTTCACTTGGTGACGTTGAACTGCAGCATGTTCTCGATGGACCATGTGTACGCTTTGTCTAGGTCCTCCTGTAAGACTTTGTGATCCTCCACTGCAGCTATAGTGCGCCATACCTTTAGGTTATCAGCAAATAGCAAACAGTTAGAAGATAGCACACTCGCGAGATCATTTATGAAGACCAGGAGCAGGCGGGGTCCAATTACAGAGCCTTGAGGTACTCCGCACTGAACTTCGATGGATTCTGATAGGTTGCTTCGAACCCTCACATTCAAGTGACGTTGCAGGAGAAAGTCTCCTATCCAACCCAGAATAGGATCGCCGATTCCATATTACTGGAGTTTGTGGAGTAGAATGCGATGGTCTATGCGGTCGAGTGCCTTTGATAAATCCAAGTACGCCGCATCGACTCCTACACCAGCGTCCACAGATTCCGTCCAGTTTGCACAAGCAGTCAAGAGGTTAGTTGTACATGAGTGATTTTGGCGAAACCCATGCTGTTCCGGAACGAGAATTTGGTTGTTCTCCAGGAACCCCATTAAAGCTTTAGCTACGATGGTCGATGGACTCCATAATCTTGGAGATCACAGAAAGTAGTGTTATCGGGCGATAATATGCTGGTTCAGCACGGCTGTCACTTGTGTAGATAGGCGTGATGATTCCGTGCTTCCACATCCTGAGGATGTGCATCTCGTTCAGACATCATTGAAAGAAAATTGCTAATGGTCCTGCCAAACTCATGGCAGCAGCTTGCAACGCATTCCGGCGAATGCGGTCCGCACCCAGGGAGCTGAACTCGCGCAGAGGCATCAGCCTCTTCAGTACAGCTGCGAAGGTAAACGATATGTGATTAAGCCTTGATGGCGGCGTTGTCTGCTTAGGCAGGATGTATGGTGGTTGCGCGCTTTGGAAGGTACGGCCAAATTATTGTCCAAGAACGTTGGCCGCCTCTTGTGCGGTTTGGGCTAATCCGCATGCTGTGTGCAGAGTATGAATACCGCGCTTAACACGGCGCAAATTGTTTACGTGTCTGTATAGTAGTTTGGGATTGGAGCAAAACTTTTCCACTAGACCTTGTTTGTCCTTAAGTGTATCCTCCCGGACGAGTTTGACACAGTGGTTCCTTTATATTTTGTAGACATCCCAAGTATGGTTGTTCGGGGAGGCTATGTAGGTGTGCCATGCAAAGTCCCATAATGCCATGCATTTAGGTGTCCTGCTCCTTACGAAAGACTTCATCCTTTTAGGCCGGCATAGTTTGGTTTCAGATGTTCTTGCCACGAGCTTGGTAAATATTTTGTGGAATTCACCGCAGGCCACCTCGGGGGTTAATTCAGCTAAGAACGACCAGCTGGTTGCCTCAGTGAAGTCGTAGAGGTCGTCATAGTTGGTTCATTCATTCATTCATTATGCACATCAGCTAGTATGGAAACACCTCCGCCATTGTGCCAGAATACATGAGGGAAATGATTTGGCAGCGTCCGTATCCGGATTTGCCTGTCACTGTGATGTCCATGGGGACAGTCCCAGGACGCCTGCGCCTACAGAGGGACCATGGGTGGCTTGCGCTGCACCACCCATAGTTCCATCCACACACCCCATATCCGGTGTAAACCCGAAGGAATAAGACCGGGAGGCATGTGGATAAGAGCCAAGTTTTATCAACGGAGCCCGCCCACAATCCTCCTTGTGTCTGTGACACCCTACCGTGCGGCCGCACTTTAACTCGTCTCTCGCTTTCCCCTCCGAGGCGACTCCAATTCTCCCCACACAATATTGTGCTTGCGCTCGTTCGAACCAGCTCGACGAGCTCTACTCAGTGCTTTCCATCTCCTGGATCTAACCTGTGTGGTTTACCCTCTTGCTCCAGTTCCCAGTTTTCGGCATATTCTTTGCCGAATTCCACTTGTGTAACTACATCAAACTGGTCTTTCGGAAAAGATTTTGGTCTCATTCGAAAGAAGAAGTTGTGGACTCCCTAACTACGCGGCAACCATCCCTGTAAGTTGCAGCATAACAAACTTACAGCCTTTTTGCTCTGCTCGTCAACTGAGCAGCTCTAGGGACGCTTATCACCGCTCCACCTGCATCGTCGCTTAAGGCAGGCCGATTAACACGCGCTGCCGCTTTGTGTGGATGTGTGTGTATCACTGCGAGTCGATTGATCGCTGAATCTGACAGTCTGCGCTTTATAATCTCCATCCGCCTCCGCCTGACCTTGGTTCGGTTGAACAACTACCTATTCGTGTGCGTGTCCTGACCTGTTCCTGCGTCACCCCTAGCGCAAAGTACACTTATCAAGGTAAGCGCTTAGATAGGCTTTGCTGTAAACAACAAGAGTACGAGTAGCATACCAATGGTTCAACGTCGCCTACGTTGCGCAGACAACTGCAGTAAACTGCTTAAGATCAGTATTACCTGTTCTAGCTGCATTAGATCATACTGTCCGCAATGTATAGGCAACTCTGTCCAAGAAGTGAGACAGACAAACCAAGTTGCTGACACAATTTGGTTTTGCCTAACATGTTAAGTCATTCCAGTGGTCAACTGCTTATCTTTGCTCATGAAAAAATGCGGTAGAATGACTGAAATAATCGCGCAATTTGTAAATACTAAGATCCCTCCCCCGGAGGTAAATACGGCCACGATAATATCTCACCCGGCCAAAGTAAGCTCTGAGTGGAAACCGAAGAAAAGAGCTAGACGCTCCAATCACACTGCAGCGTCCGTGACTCTAAATCCACTGGGTAACCTCACTCCCATAAGTGGACAAGCCTCAAAAATGCCTGTTTCCACTTCTCCAACCATAGAGGCTTTACTTGGAGATTCATCCATGACGCCGACAGCGCAGAGCCGTAGGAAATCCGGTGCAGATAACAAGCAGGTAAGGTACGCATCGATTGTCTCGACAAACACACCGGGAGGGACACACATAAGTCCATTTTCAGTACCGAGCACGCGTGGCGCAAAGCAGCTTTCACCGTCAACTCCAGTGGTGCCCTCTAAACAACCATGAATTACCGGCAAAAAGTATAAAGCCAACACTCGCTAGACAAAACCACGATGCGCTAACTCTAGTGTGCACCAATGTTCCCGAATCCAAATCTGGAACAATAAAAGGCAAGTTGCAAGACGATCGCAATCAGTGAGGTTCCATCTGCGAGCCAATTAACATTCGGGTTGAGCCTGCAGTGCTGCAACGCGTAGCGCGTCACCCGACCTCAGTGCACTCTGGTAAACCTCGAACTCTTCGAGTAACACTAAACTCAGCAGATGAGACAGAGGCTGTCCTTCTCTCAACTGTTCGTCTTCGCAACTCACAGAGCGGAGTGCGCATATTATTTGATCTACCTTGGAAGGATCGCCCAAAAGAAGCATTTGACCAACGAGGCATTTCTAATAGGGATAGCAAGAAAACAATATTTGTTCAAGAGGTTCCCGAGTTTCTGCATTTTTCTGATCACGATGCGCAGACACACGACCGAGAGCAGTGGTGCTACATCCGCGAAGCACTCTCTGTTGACAGTGTTATTGCCAAATCCCTGACAAGAGTTCCGTTATCACCTAACTACAAGGACTGCGGTCCAAGGCTAATTAAAGTAGTACTACACTCCGAGGGAATGACGCAAGTTCTGTTGGACAGCTGGTTAAGGTTTCGAGCTAGGCTGCCAACAGAGATCCGGCTAAAGGCAGCAGGCGAACGATCAAAAGTCGGAAGCAATTCAACGGAACTTGCAAACGCAGTAAATTCCTTATCTGCACAGTCCTGCGGAGAGACCAACACAACCGCGCCCACGGCACACAGGAGGACCGAGCACAGCACCAGTGAAACTTCTGTTCAGGAACGCTTAATAATGCCATGCAACACGACTGAAATACATAAACCAAAAACGATTAATTGCCGGCCACCTAACGGCCGGCTTAAAAGCGAACACAAACTTGACATCTCTCAATGAAGTCCTAACAACAAAAGCTCTACCTTGCATGTTAACAAACGCCCAAGGCCTTCTAAGCAAGTTGATAGAACTTAGAGAAATCCATGCCTCACAACCACGGGACCTTGTCATGATTACAGAGACATGGTTAAACCCTGAGATAACCGATACTGAGATCAATTTACCCGGTATGTCACTGCTTCGGACCGATAGAACCGGAAGGGGTGGCGGTGTGGTTCTTTAGTATAATACAAACCTCCGAGGTGAAGTTATCGACCACCCGGAAATCCGAGCTCCCGATTCGCTTTGGTGCCGCCTATGGTTGCGAAACAAAGACACATGTCTATTAGCCGTGATTTATCGCCCACCAAACCCAACTTCGGAAATGGACCCCAAACTGAACCACGTTTTCCAGTTTGCTTTGAACAAGTCCTACACCCACATTCTTATCGCGGGAGACTTTAAAGTGCATGACATAGAAACGCCGGCAACCGAAGGTACGCAGTTTAAAGCCCGCTTCCAAGAGCTTATTGCTAGCCACCCTCTTTACAACCACGTAACCTCCCCCATCAGATTTCGAACTGCTAGCAAATCGTCGATAATGGATCTTGTGCTCACTAACGAAGAACTCATGGTTAGTGGGATAGCTACAAGCACACCACTGGGTCGTAATGATCACGCTACTCTACTCCTTGACCATATTTGCTATGCGGAATACCCTGAAAAAGAGGAGGATAAAGTGCATACTGTCACACTACAATATGTTGTCTAAGCTTGTTAAGGATACATCTTGGACTTTCTTAACCGAATGCCCCCCAGATGTTGCCTGGGAAACATTTACAAGGACGGTTAGTACACTGGTAGCGCACGCATCATAGCAGAAGTCCTTCCAACCTAAAAACAAGCGTAATTCATTTCTAAGGAGCAGAACACGTAAATGCATGTCCCGGAGGGATTTGGCATGGCGGGATCACCAGGACTTCCCGAATGCCAAAACCTGGACTACATACATGACCCATCGTAACTTCTGTGTGAAACTGATCCGCGAAGACAAGGTCACTCATCAGCAGAAGTTTATGAAGCGATTCTACACGAATCGCAAACTCCTGTACAGGCACGTTAACGGCCTTCGAAAGTTGAAGCGGGGGGTTCCAGCACTAGTCACGGCTGAGGGGTGCACGCGATCAGCAATGGAAGCAGCTGATCTCCTACGGCTTCATTACTCCCGAACTTTCCAGGGGGTAACGAGCACAAACATTCTCCTCATTTCTAGTACTCCACCATCTGGTTTAGAAAACATCACCTTCACTGCGGAAGCTGTGTTGAAGACGTTGTTATGCTTGCGTATCCACAGTTCTCCCGGAGCTGACAACATCCGACCAAAGGCTCTACAGGCAGTAGCTAGTGATCTAGCAGCACCACTGGCTATTTTCCATCAGCGATGTCTAGAGGAGAACCGTATTCCACCAGTATGGAAGCGAGGAGTCATCACTCCTATTCATAAAGGAGGTAGCCGCACTGATCCTGCCAACTACCGTCCAATAACACTACTTCCCTTGCTATCCAAAGTGATGGAATCAATCATCGCAGATGCGCTGATGGAATACCTGGAAAGCCACAATTTAATAGCCCCAGAACAACATGGCTTTCGTCAAAAGCATTAGTGTAATACTAACCTATTAATTGCACGTAATAGCTGGACTGAAGTTGTTGATGATGGAGTAGGGGTCGACGTCATCTACATGGAGTTATAAAAAGCGTTTGGTCGCTTAAGCCATCGCATTTTCCTTCACAAGCTTCGGAATTACGGCATTGGCGACCCAATCCTGAGTTGGATTGACAATTTTCTACAAGAACGACTTCCTCCTCGCAGATCACAACGCATCCGTCGAACAACCGAAAGAATACAGATCGATCCGAAACTCAAACGGTATGTTCAAACTTAAAGGGGGGATGTTACGGGGACCCAACGTCCCTATAATTATTACAGGCTTAAATTACGGAACACTGAAAACCCGGTTTGCTTACGCAAACCCTTCCAAGGAGAAACCCCCTTCATCACCGTTTCGTGATATAAAAATGAGGCTGTACAACGCTAGAATCGCCTTAGCTTTGGCCAGTAAAAGCGCCTGCGGCAAAACGCCTTCTTGTTCTTGATTCTTCTTGGGTTGGAAAGTCGTGCGTAGAAACTTTGCGTTCGGCATAGGAACCCGTTCAACTTGCGTGAATTAATCTTTCGCGGCGAAGTTCCGAGAACACACAGACTTCGAAAGTTGTCAGTTACTGTGCTGTGCGAGAAAATAATTCTGAGTCTTGTTCGTTCATTCCACTAGGGGAGTTGGTATCACACTGTTAGAGCCTGACGTATTCAAGTGGCAGTCTTCAACAGGCTCGTTAGTAGTTAAGTTCATGCATTTCAACTAGAAAAGCTACTGAAGAACTATGAGATCAGGACTGGTAACACTGCGTAGTAGCGTGTTCTGTTCGTGGTGGAAAGTATCGTTCGCAGCGTCAGAGCTGTAATTGTTGAAGGCGTAATCGGTAACCACAAACAAAGAGCTTCCAGTGTTGCTTCGTGTATCAATGTTAGTTGATGTGACCAAACGGACTGTACAAAAACGGCTTCTCTGGTGAAGCTGCTTAGCCGAACAAGCTCCTCGTGGCGCCAGCTGGGTTGTTCGGGTTTATCCCTTTCCAGCGAATTGTTCGCTGGCAGTATTCTAGGACGTGGTGGAGTTTTCACCTGGCGAGCGTTCTCCCCATAAAATGCTACAAAATGTCTACTAAAACACTGTGACGTGACGGTCATAAATCGCCACAAAATAAAGTCACTGCATAGTGGATATCCGGATAATCCTTTCCAACCCACAGACACCACTCTTCTATGCGCACATTGCTGACCATGCCAAGTATTCAATAGTGGAGCAGCACAATTACGAGCACAAAATACACAGCTACACGGTTGGCGGCATGCGGTTTCGGATTTGCCTGTCACTGTGGCAAGCCACAGGACGCCTGCGACTACAGAGGGACCATGGATGGCTTGCGCTGCACCACCTACACACACCCCATATCCAGTGTAAACCCGATGCAATAAAACCGGGAAGCATGCGGATGGGAGCCACGTTTCATCAACGGAGCCGGCCCACACTCCTTTACAGGCAAACACAAGCACACTGTATTTGGGAAATCAAGCGCACACAAGGCGTTGGATGGACCATAGTCCGCTCCACACCGAGTGTATGGAACCACTCTTTGATCCTAACACGGCCACATAGACCGTGCACTCCGTCCCCTCCAGCAACGATCAACTGTCTCCTGGAGCCAGTGTGGACGAGGTAATGGGTAATAGACAGGTAGGCACCTTGTCGACATGCACATCAAGCGCAGCCTTACCGGTGATATCAAACAACAGCCAATCACTTGAGAGGGAGAGAGATACAAAGAAAATAACTGGATTAATGCATAAGGACACGGTGACATAAACCTTAAGTTAATGAGCATATGAAATAAGTTGTTTACATGCATATATATCTTCCAATAAATAGCCTACAATAACAACAACACTTACCTCAGATCCCACTACCTCGCGCATAAGGCAACGCTAGCCAAATAGCCACAGTGCAGCAACAACGATCCAGAACCACGACACAGTACTCCGCGCTGCGATCATTCACCATCGCCCATCCACCATATAAGCTCCAAGCCACAGGAAGCAAACACCAGTCGAACAAATCTATCCAAAAGAGTTCCATGCACACAAGTGCATACATACCCCGCTACACAAACATGCACTGTTATGGCAAACATATCGGATTTTTGCACATTCTTGATCACTTTTTTCGTCAAAATGATCATGCCTGTAAAGGAGTGCCTCACCTTGTCGAGAATAAAAGCTTTATTTGTTGATTTATTTATTTATGAGTCAGCGTTGGTGCTGAGAACAATGTCCATCCACTTCAGCCTCACCAGCTGTTGGCGCATCAATGTCTCCGGTTGCGTGCAGCCGATAGGGAGAGGCCAAAACGAGTGCAGTGAATTCAACAACCACCTGAGCGTCACTGACCCTCGTTTCGGACACACTATACACGTCAATACCTAGCGTGTCTAACGGGTGTGCGAGTGCAGTCCTTTGACTCATTTGTCTTAGAGTGTGAACTTTGAACACCACCAGCTAAACGGGAAAGTGTGGCTTTATAAGGAGTTGTTGACGATTAATTTCCACTGGGTGGTGTAGGAAGGTAGCTGCAGATGGCATGACTCTAGTGACGTTACAGTTGCTGCTAATTAAACTTGAAATTATAGGTGGAAGGCTAGTAATGGGAATTTGGAGGGTGTTAAGAGAAGCAGTTGGAAAGGAATGAACGGAGTATTCTAGCAGTTGCATGTTTTCGTTTATCCGTCCAGCTGTATGCAGCAGATAAGTCGCCGCTTGATACGTTGCGCGAATCTCGATGCAGAATATGGTTAAAATTTGAGAAGTATTCGTGGTTGTACGTGAGCTGAGGTACTTCCAGTGCGCCAAGACTTAGACAGGAGGACAATTAAGGTCCTCAACCAAAGCCTTTGGCTCAAAAGTCTGTCCGCAAGGCAGCGGAGTGGTGTCATTGTTTTAGTTTTACAATAATTGGCGTCATTTCATTTAAAAACCCCAAGCTGGTGGGCCAGGAGACTGAGTTCGTCTGGCAGCTAACCATTAACTAACCAGGTATGTGTAGCTCTTAAGAGGCCTAAAGGCCCCACCCAACCTAGTCGAATGGGTCGACGAAGTAGACATACCGTCACTCCACATTAACATCCAGTTTAGTCATGAGGGTTACCGTACAAATTAAGCCCACTCGAATGCAGTTTCTAGAATGTAGTAACACATTCGACTTTGTAAACCACAGAGCGCGGCTTAAGTTGTAATTAGTTAACTAAGATATCCCTCTGTCGTTCATTTGCTCAGTCATTATTTTGTTGGACGCGCTCAGAGTGCGCGACTTCATGTTAGATGATTCTCTTCACTAAGCACCAAGTCTGGCGTCCTTAAGGGAGCCATTTTGTTGTCTTTTATCATTCTTGATTACTTCGGCTCAATGATTCTCTGAAGAAGCGACCCTACCAAAGTATGCTGATAACAACATACTAGGTAGGGGTAATAAGACCACCGACTGTTAACAGGTTGCACAACATTCCAGACTATTTCAATGTTTGGTCCAAAGCGCATAATCTATCTTTTAACCCATCGAATTGTCATGCTGGCTTTTTCGCTACACGTAGGAGCTAAGTACGAGCAGTTCCCCATGCTGATGTCGATGGATTACACTTTTATATCAGAGAAATACCTAATCCTGTCATTGAACTGCGCAAAATCTTGGACTCTTCTTGTAAATGAAACCTTCACAGAAGTCAGATGGTTATTGTTCTACGCTTCTCGACAGTGAGACTCGTCTCTATTTCCTGTTTGGGTTCTTCGCTTATTCGATGCCTGTTTTTATCCCCACTGGACATACTGCTTCCTGTTTATGTTAATTGTTCGATCATTGAATTATTTGTTTCGATGTAGCAGCGTGCCGATGCTTACTTTTGTCAACGTACTTCCGTCTAAGCAAATCCTTTCTTGTAAGAATCTGGCTCCAAATATATTGGCCGATATAGGCTATCCCTTCGATAATGCTTTCCATAAGGTAATGTTTGTCAACATTGTCTACTTGGTGTCGAGATACAAACTGATGTCTTTACTCACGTACAAGCCTGCTACTTGTTGGTCATCTGCCGCGATTTTACTGGACCCTGACTCTGTCGTCCCAGAACCAACTAGCTGATTCGCTATATTATGGAATTCCTATGCACCCTAAATGGAATCGCTTATATGGTACTGTTTAATAACTGTGTTGCCCTTTTGTACACCGCTGTGATCGTGTGTCCTAGCCCAGTACCCACGTCCCGTGGTGAATAAAGCAAATGCTTCACTTGCCATTGCATGCCGACCGCCTGGTTAACGTCGCCATGGTCGCGGCCTTGGTGCCTGCTATTTCTATTTGATACGAGGAACACCCAACATCTGCCGGCTTCAGCCAACATCCTTGTGTAAGAAAACATGGTTGCAAAGAGATCTTTTTCGGTAAGTAACATCAGGCAACTACGTTTACAAGGATATCTGGAATGCGCATAAGCTAATGAAAGCTGTATCCAAAGTTGGAGAGAGTCTGAATTTATTCCGACAAAGGTTGAATTGGTCGGGCCCATTGGTGAAGCCTGTGTGGTTCGTGTATGCTGAGCTTATTTGACCGCATTTCACACAGTTCGCTAACCACTTCGCGAAGCAAATTGGGTCAGCATAGAAGTGATGCCACCTTTAGTCTCATCAATGTTCCATGCGGATTGATCTTTGTCACGACCACGGCAGCTTGAGAGTTTGCGTTCACTTGAGAGGTATCGATTCCAAAATCTTAAGGAGGCGTCCCTTAATCCCATTAAGATACCGTTGGATCTCATTGGTCAGAATTTCGTGTTCACTTTAAACCAGAGGTTCTGGGATGAAACTTCTGATAGTTCCGGCACTGCCTTTTTGTAGCAAACCGGGACAGTGCTCAGCTATCCTTGTTAACAGACGCCTGGTTACATGTCCAAAGTACTTAACACCATAGGTGTTAGTAAATTGATATACCAGGTACCATTCGGACTTGGCCGGTAATCTGTCTTTTAGACGCTGAGTGATAAACTCCCAGTGATGGAAGTTAACAAGCTTCACTTCAACGCCAGTCATAGTTCGTATTGTGTACACTCCATTGAGAATAGGTAAAAGTTTGTCGTTCTCGTTCAAGGGTTTTCTCTGCCAAATCCCTACCCAGTGCAGACACCATACATTCGTGTGAATTGAACTAGCTTCTAGTATTCAGTGGCTGTAGTATTATTTATCACAACTGGACTCTAACCGCAAGTACGTATTGCAACTCGTGGCGAATAAGCAAGAAGACGCGTCAGTCTGGCGCACAGTATACTGAACACTTGACGGTTTACATGTGAACACGGAACATTAAGGTGTATCCTTGAGTGCGTATGTGCGTGCTTATCTACGTGTGTGTGTAGGGCCAATCAGGTTCACGGTCATAGTGAGCGATCATTGGTTGAACATGTAACATTATTCCCTACGATCATGATTCCCGCAACCCAAGTTGTTGTAGAACTTCTTGTGATCAGAGTTACGGGTAGAATCTTGTTTTTTTAAAACATTTACTGCTGCAGAATTGCACTGATATAGGATCCTCTGCGCTATCCAGTGATTCAAAAGTTACTCCTACAGGACCATTTCTAGCGAAGCGACGACCCGGTTTGTGGCTTTTCATTGCCCGCACCCATCCGTGACAGCCGTTGGCATCCACCCAATCCTAGGCAAGTTAGCGAGCCTAATCCTACACAAACCAGTGTCAATCGGTAAAGAAGCCAACCTGCGCGTGCTTTTGCATCATTCTCGTGACAAACGTAGCGACAATAACCGAGGTAAACTGCTCAACTCTAACAGCGATGTTGTGATTCGCTCACCGTCAACCTCATGTAACCGAAAAGGTGCAGTGGTCGGTTGCCCCAAAAGCCGGCACTGAAACTGATCCAACTAGGCGGCAAATGCGGAGGATTGAAGTGCTCCGCGTGTACAGGACTGGTCTGACATTCTCAAACTGCAACTTCACATTTCACACTAGGTGTGGTGGCGTAACTCGGCTGCAATTAAAGAGTCATAAGGAAGCGACCAATGCGCTCTTGCTTTACCGGGTATACGAAGCAATTCCAATTGCTAATTGTGTATTTTCGTTTATGAAAATACACGAAAAAGTAGCCGAAACACTTAAGCATATGCCGGGTTTCAGTTCTTCGCCACTGGGATAGAAGAAACTCGATTCTATTCACAACAGCCCCCTCTGAGCCTCACCTCTAGGTGAATGAGTAAATTCAGTCTTGCAGACCATCCCGTAATATCCGCACTATACAATCCGACATATCCTAATCCATTAATTGGGCAAGTAACATTCGACGTGCTTGCCATTATTCTCTCATGGCAGACTTACCCAGAGATTCAGTCATGGCACCGATAGCTCCGAACCGTAGGCCATCCATTGAAGAAGAATAGCCGACAGCCTACGCATCGGTCGCAACCATCAACGCACCGGGAGCGACACATGTCGTTGCATCCTTGGTGCCGCATACGCACGGGGCGACGCCAGATCCAGTGGCGCATTTTAAACAGTCCAGCTTGCCAGCAACAAGTCTCAGATCGACCATCGTTAGACCAAGCTACGGTGAGTTGACTGTTGGGTACACTAACCTACCCGAGCCCAAATCTTGAATAACAAATGGCAAGTTGTTAGATGATCGCAACCAGTACTAATCTATCTGCAATGCGATGGATATACGAGTTGCGTAGTACGTCATCTGACTTCAGTGCCCTGTGCTGAATGTCGAATTGTTCGAGTAGCCCTAGACTCGGCAGATGAATTAGTGGCTGTCCTGTTCTCAGCAGTTCGTTTTTTTAAATCACCGAACGGGGTGCGCATATTACCCACCAATCCTTGGAGAGATCGCCCAATGTAGTGGGTAACCAGGGCGGCCCACCTAATAGCACTGGCAAGAAAACCATTTTTTCATAGTCTTCCCGAGCTTCCAGATTCTCCTAATCACGGAGCGCAAAAACGCACGACCGAGAACAGTGGTGCTGCATCCGCGAAACCTTTCCTGAACAGTTATTGCCAAATCGATGTGGGGAGTTCCGTCATCACGTAACTGCATGAGTTGTAGTCCAATATTGATGAAGTGGGATTACTCTCCGAATGAACGATGCACGTTCTATTGGCTAAGCGATCGTACTTACGTACCAGGTTGCCAATAGAGATTCGGCAAATGGAACCAAGCTCACGGCTACGAGTTTTCAGCAATTGGATGGAACCAACAACCGCCGTAAATTTCTCGTCTCCACAGTCATTTGAAGAGCTCGACACAACAGCACCTAGGGCACACAACAAGACAGAGCGAAGCAAGAATAAAACATGATCAGGAACACTCTGCAATGCCAACGATCCTGCTTGAAATCGACGAACGGACAAGCAACCAAGAAAAACGATCAAAGGTCCACCATCTAACGGTCAGCTTAAAAATAAACACATCTTTGACAATCATTAACGCATTTCTAACAACAAAAACACCATACATTTTGTGCAGTAATAACAAAAGTCTTCTTAGTAAGTTTACCGAACTTAGAGAACCGCATGCCTTACGGCCGCTGGACCTACTCATGATTACAGAGACCAGGCTACGCATTGAGATAACCGATTCTGAGGTCAATGTACTCGGTTTGTCGCTACATCAAAAAGACAGAACTGGAAGGAGTGGTGGTATTATACCTTATTATAACACTAAGCTCCGATGGGAAGCTATTGATCACCCGGAAATCCATTTCCCTGATTTGCTTTGGTGCCGGCCATGGTTGCGGAACATGTCTGCTTGACATAATTTACCGCCCACCAAACTTCACGTCGGAAATAGACTCCAATCTACATCCCGTTCTACAGCTTTCGATGACCAAGTCCAACCTTACGTCCTCATGGCTGGATACTTTGCTAAATAACTAACTGAACTTTTATTATCGAAAGGTTGGCTGTACGTCTCATTCGGCATGATTTTGAGGTTACGAGCACTGATGAATTGTCAAGGACAATTAATAAGTTAATAAGCAACTATGGTCCGACTATCCCTTATTCTGAGGACGCGCGTGTTAAATTCTACACTCAGTCATCCTCCGGTATACGGTCTCTGACGAGGAGTGACCGACTATTTCTGCTGAATTATTTCAAGGCGCGAGTTGCGCTTGACGCATCAATGTAGACAGATGTTATCAGCTTGCATGGTATAAGTTCAGCGAATGCGAACGGTAACAAGCTGCTTCCAATGTGGGCCACTCACGGCCTGACGAACACGAACACTCGGTTTGCACCGAGTGCGAGTGAATTAGCAACTTGGACGCACCCACGGAGTGGTCACGCTTAAACGTAAGTCAGTGAAACATGCCTGAACTGCGTGGAGTTCATTGTGGCACTGAACCAAATTTGGTCCGGATAAAACAGTATATCCATGTAGGGCAAACGACGCACTGTGTGCCCGCCGTGAACCAGTGGTGTACATTTACCGTGCTCACTTTCTGTAATGTGGCGAAACGCATAAAGCGAGAGAAGGCGAAGGCTGCACTCCCATGTGATGTGGAATGCATAGCCACATTAGCGACCTGTGGCACCACATTCGTGACCAAGTAATAGTTGCTGCCGAGAAGACAATCAACATGCAAACTGTCATCAACCCGATAGGGTTGATGAGAACAATGCGACTATTGGTGTATTGGTGGCCGAGAAGTATGCAGCATTTGCTATGCACGTGGCAGACCCCAGTGAATTGGGGAATTATAGTCAGTTTCGCAAACTTCAACGGCAACTGACTTGAAAGCACCGCCGCCTTAAAAATGCATGGTGGACGGTGAGTGCGTATCAGGTGAAATGCTACGACGAACGCCGCCAACACAATGAATGCTTTGACTCCTTGAAGACGGTGTTTAGACCGAGGTTAGAGATGCTGAGGACGCAGATCAGTGGTAGTTCAGGCGTAGCCTACACGCAGACTCCAGACATGATGCGGATCTGGCGAAAGCACTCTGATCTTCTCTTGAACAACCGTTCGGAGATTGACTGGACAGTTTTGAACGGGCTGCAACGAAACGTGATGAGGCAGTGTCTTTTCGACACACCGACGCTGGATAGGACGCAGCAAACACTTCATAAGTTGTGAAACAGCAGGAGTGCCGGTGCCAACTGGACTCCGCCAGAAGTGTTAAACAACGCGGATCCGCATTTTAAATGCGCTGACCTACTTGGTGCAACGCGTGTGGTTTGATGAAGTGCTGCAGGATGCTCTTATGCTACCCATGTATGAAGTCGAAAAGAGCAAGCAATGTTGCACCAATTATCGTAGCATCAACTTATTGACTTGTGTGGGCAAGGTGATTGCCCAAATCCTGCTCAACCGCTTCGTCAGTCAAGTTGTGGAACCTAACGTGGCGTAAGAGCAACGTAGTTTCCGTTCAGATCTCACTGCTATAGATAAGGTGTTTGCGGCTCATCGGCTGCAGGATAATTGCAGTGAACTACACCAGCCGTTGTACTCGCTTTTTGTTGATTTCACCAAGGCATTTGACACAGTAAATCACGAGCCATTGTGGCTGGTGTGGGGTAAGTATGTTTGTTCGAGTAGGTTTGTACTTTTGTTTGAATGTCTGCATAGTGGTATGCGGGCAACTGTGAAGGTGAGTGGAGATTGATGACTGTAGTTGTCTCTGGTATGAAGCAACGCTGTGTCTGAGTTATTGCCCTGTTTAATATTTACCTTCATGCAATGATGTCTTATCTGTTTGATGCGGCTTGTGCTTACGGTGTTTTGAGGAGCACCGTATTGATGGTGGTTTGCTGAACATCCGTCGCTTCGGTGCGACAACTCTAGTTTGTGAGACAACTATGTGTAGGTTGCTGCTTGCAAACGATTGTAAGTCGTCTGAGCGTAGCGCGGATGCGTTGCAGCACATTAGTACACTGGCTTTGACAGCGGCCGAGTACAGGCACTCCATCAACACAATTAAGACTGTTTGTCTTTACCAGCCTTCAGTCGGAATGACGTCCGTGGGCCCGCCGCAAATCCAGATTGCCGCCGAAGTCCTGGAAAGCACGTCGATGTTTTGCTACTTTAAGAGCGTAAAGACCACCGACCAGCAGATGACGAGCGAGTTGCGCAGCCGCGTATCGAAAGTGGCAGCTGCTTTTGCCAAATTGGAATGCTTTGTGTGGAACAACCATCAACTCACTATTGGGGCGGGGCTGCTGGTTTATACGTCTTTGGTGCTGTCCTTTATTCCATGCGGCAGCAAAACCTGAACGCTTTATTGACATCATGTCCGATATATGGAGCGCTTCCATCCTCAGGGTCTGCATCATATTACGAGCATCTACTGGAATGACCGAGTTGCAAACAAGTAGGTGCTCGGACGCAGTGGCATGTATGCATTTAACTGGATGCTTCTGCTGAGGCATCTGAGGGGGCTCGGGCCTTTTCGCCGCGTGGATTTGACCTGTATACCGAAACGGCTGCTTTATGTCCAACTGAGTGCAGGAAAACTGTATGTTGCAACACCAAAGTTACGTTACCAAGAGATGATCAAATAGAGTCTATCAAGTTCTAATGTTGATTGCAACTTTTGGAAATCTAAGGCGATTGATCGGCGTGCATAGCGAGATCTAATCACGAAGGCAGTTGCCGAGGTGCCATAGGAAGCCCACTTGCCTGCAGTGAAGAAGCGGCAAGTGCGGAAGCGACAAGCGCCGATGGGCTGTACTCCATCGACCTCGGGTGTATGATTCTGTAGCACATGCGGTCGCGAATGTTTGAGTCGGGCAGGTTTAGTGAGCCACGAGCGACGCCACTTGGGTCCACCTTAGAACCGAATACGAGCGCTGCTGCTAAAGTAAGCAGTACCAGCGCAGCGTTAGTAGGTACGTTGCATTCAATTTACTAACCGCGTGTTTTCGTGCGGGGTTTATTTATTTTAGTTGGTTGGTTTGCTAGATTACTTTAGTGTTATTTTAGTACGTCATTTTAAAGTGTGCCTGAATAATTTCTTAATTGACACATTTCGTTTATGCAGAATGTTGATAACCTTGCTTAATTTTTTTCTTACATGTCTGTCTCGATCCTTTTCGCTGCCATCCTGTATCTATCATGGCTATTGTGATAATCCATTTATTTCATATGCCAATTTTAGCGTCATTTTCGATCCATTTTATTCGGCAAATGAATTCATGTGATTAGCTATTGCTTGACATCCCCGATGTGGCTGTGCTTGATGTACATGTCGACAAGGTGCCTATCTGACTATTACCCACTATCTCGACTATATTGGCTTCAGGAAACATTTGGTCGTTGCCGATGTGAACGAGGTGCGCGATCCTCTTGTCCGCGTCAGGCTCGAAGACTGTTTCCATGCGCTCAGTTTGGAGCGGACTAGGTCCCAGCTACCGCCTTTTGTGTGTTGATTCCTAAAATAAAGCGTGCTTGTGTTTGCTTGTGAAGGAGTGTGGGCCGGCTCCGTTGATGAAACCTGGCTCCCATCCGCATGCCTCCGGGTCTTATTGCTTCGGGTTTACACTGGATATAGGGTGTTTGAATGGAGCTGTGTGTGGTGCAGCGCAAGCCATCCATGGTCCCTCTGTGGGCGCCGGCGTCCTGTGGCTAGTCACTCTGACAGACAAATCCGAAACCGGATGCCGCCAACCATGTGTGCCCCATGCTGAGGCTGATGTCGAATTCATGATGCTTCTTCACCGCAGTTGGGCTAAACCAACTTACACTTAAACTCGGTCTTATTAATGTGGATAAAATTCGTTACATGGTATTTGGTTTGCCCTGCGTACTTGATGCCTTTTCCAACGTACACACGTCGCTCGTGCAAATTGCGGTAAACTTGCGTAATTTTATCGCGTGGTGTTTTTTCAATAACTTTGGGACATTTTATACTTACCGCGGATTCACATTTGACCAATTTCTTCCATATGCTCATTTAGCGATTATTTATGTCGTCATATGTGTTTACTTTAATCGATATCGGCATTTCGAAAGATTGGCTGTTGTTTGACATCCCAGGTGTGGCTGCGCTTGATGTGCATGTTGACAAGGTGCCTACCTGTCTATTACCCACTACCTCGTCCATCTGGCTCCAGGAGACATTTGGTCGTTGCTGGAGGGGGCGGAGTGCACGGTCCTTGTGGTCGTGCTAGGCTCGAAGAGTGGTTCCATGCAGTCAGTGTGGAGCGGACTACGGTCCAGCCACCGCCTTGTGTGCACTTGATTCACCAAATACAGCGTGCTTGTGTTTGCCTGTGAAGGAGTGTGGGCCGGCTCCGTTGATGAAACCTGGCTCCCATCCACATGCCTCTCGGTATTATTCCATCGGATTTACACTGGATATGGGGTGTGTGGATGGAACCGTGGATGTTTCAGCTAAAGCCACCTATGGTATTTCTGTGACTGTCCCCGCGGATGCCACTGTGACAGGCAAATCCAGAACCGGATGCCGCTAACCAGGTATGAATTTATCTTGATCTGTTGATTAAATGTGCTAATGTGACGCTACATCCAACATTGTCTTCAGTCAGGTCGTCGGTGTGAGAAAAGTGTCGAAGAAATTTTCTTCTTTGAGGACTGACGTCTATGGACTGAGGGATGTCATCCGGGTAATCGAGGGGCAGTGACTTTCTTTAACCCTGAGTCACATCCGTCGGGTAGCGGTGTTGTTAAACGGATTTCTGAGGCTTTGCACAAGGAGAAGGCTTGCCATGCGGTAACCCACCACATCCTGGAACACTGTCGCTTAACCATTCACTGGAGTGTGATTAACCCGAACCACAACATGGAAGTGCCAGCAACTGATGGTGCACAGGTTAGAGCCAGTGTGCAAGAGCTAATTTCCAGCAATCCTCTGTACAACCAGGGGATATCACGCACCAAATTTCGAACTGCCAACAGGCCGTCGATACTCGAGCTTGTGCACACTAACGATGAACTCATGATTGACGGAATAGTTGCAAACGCACCACTGGGTGGCAGTGATCACGTTACACTATTCTTTGAGTATGTCTATCGCAGGGAATCTACTGAGGAGGACGATGAAGTAGATATTGTCACGCACTACAACGTGTTGTCCACTATTGTTAAGGGTACACCCTGGACTTTCTTAACCAAATACCCCCAGACGTCGCCTGAGAAACGTTCACAAAGACTTGTAGCGCACTGATAGCGCACGATTGGGAAGAGAAGCCCTTTCATCGAAAACAAAAAATCAAGTCATTTCTGAGCAGCAGAACACGTAAATGTATATCTCTTGGGAATTTGACATGAAGAACTCACAGAGACTCCCTGAGTGCTGACACCTGGGCTACATCGGTGGCGCATCCCAACTTTTGTGGGAAATTTATCCTTATCAGCAGGTGTTGATGAACCGATTCTGCACGAACGGCAAACTTATGTATAGGCGCGTTAATGGTCTTTGTAAAGTGAAGCGCAGGATCCGAGCTGTGGTCACAGCTGATGGGTGCACTTGGTCTACAAAATAGAAGCACCCGATCTCCTACGGCTTCATTAATCTCACACTTTCCAGAAGGTAACGTGCCCAAATACACTCCTCATACCTTTTACTCCATTGTCAGGTCTATAGAGCACTACCTTCACTACAGAAGTTAGTTGCAGAGGTTGTTCTACTGGAGTCAATAACATTTGACCGAATGCTCTGCAGGCAGTAGCCAATAGTCAAGCAGAACGACTGGCCGTTTCCTATCAGCGGTGTTTGGAGGGGAACCGAATTTCACCAGTAAAGTAGCGAGTGATCATCTATTCATAAGGGAGGTAGCATCACGGACCTTACCAACTACTGTCCAATAATGCTACTTCTGTGCATTCCTATGTTGCGGAATCAAGCATCGCAGATGCGCTGATGCAGCATATGGAGAAGATCAGTACAAAAGTGCGAAGCAACATGGCTTCTGACAAAATTGCTCATGCCCCACGAAGGTAGTAATTGCAAACAGTAGATGGACAGAAGCAGTTGATCAGGAAACATAAATCAATGTCTCTTGTATGAACTTCTTAAAAGAGTTTGCTCGCTTAGACCATGGAATTCTCTTTCATAATCTTCCGAACTACGGGATTAAGTACCCAAGCTTGTGCTGCATAAACAATCATCTACATGAACGTCGGTTGGAGGTGAGAGTCCGTGTATCCCTGTCCAATGCAATTCAGTTGGATTGCTGTGTAACACAAGCCTCAGTGCTTGGGCTTCTTCTATTCCTAGTTTTCCTAGACAACTTAGCCAGATAAATTGTTCTGATTCTTTAAGTTTTGCGGATAATACCAAGACATGTAGAGGGATCAGAGCATCGGACGACTACGAATGGCTCCAGCGCGATCTTAACCAATTTAACACTGGTCAGTTCAGAATACCCTGTCATTCAATGTAGACAAATATCGTGTAGCTCAGTTACGCCATCCGCTTGACCATACGTATGTGCTTGGGGCACACGGATTGTAGACCAGCACCCAAGAACCTGATCTCAGTGTGCTCGTACAGAGTGACCACAACTATAAAAACACGTTGAGGTGGCCTTCTGTGTAGGGCATTCGGGAGATTTGACCCATCAATCTTCCCAATGATGCACAATTCCTACGTGAGCTCACACGTTGAATACGCTATGCAAGATTAGTAACTTTGATTGAAGCGTGACGTAGAGGCATTAGAGGCACCACAACTAATGGCAACAACTAATGTAACGGGCTTGCGTTATCACTGTTACCCCCGGAGGTTGAAGTTGCTGGGAGTTTTCAGAGGATACTACCGAAGGCTGCGCGGAGATCTCATATTAGCGTAGCAAATATTGAGTGAACCCAGCCACGTATTCCGCCATTTGCTGAAACTTAGTCACAACACACAGCTCAAGCGTAACTGCTTAAAATTGTGGGAACAACAGAGCCGTCTAGTGTGTCGACGAAATTGCTTTTTCCTTCGAGCCTGCCAACCCTGGAACTCTATCCCAAAATCGGTCCTCCTACCCTACATTGGACATTTTCAAAAGACGATTGAATGTTACTCTTATCTCTCAGCATTTCGTTACCTAACACACGCTAATGTGTATTACATTAATCATGCTCCTCTACCGGATTTACATGTCACATAGATCCAAGGAGGAGGCGCAGAAGTGCGCGAACAAATTTTGTTTCCTCACACTTTATGTCAACGAGCACTGCATCCGGTATATTTCTGTATGCTTGAGTTAGACTTTTACTTAACATTAACACTACTTATCAACGCATGTAACTCAGCAGAGGCTCGGTAGACCACTCACATACCTTTTGATTTTAATGTATTCACACCTAACGTCCTAAGGAACATGTGAAGCACCTGCTTTCATCGGATGACAAATCATAGTTCACTGAGATTGCGCGTCGTAATCCATCCACACGCTATGTACTTCAAAATTATCCTCCCATCAGTCCTTAACCGTTGTGACAAGCGTTTCCTGTCGCCACCCGGTAGCTTTGGGGTAGCGGTCACCGACAGGTTGCTTCTAACCATCACATTCAGGTGACGTTGCAGGAGAAAGTCTGCTATCCAGCCCAGAACAAGACCGTCAAATCCATATTTCTGGAATATGTGCAGTGGAATGCGATGGTATAGATGGTCGAATGCCTTTGAGAAATCCAAGTAGGCCGTGTCGACACCTACACCAGCGTCCACAGATTCCGTCCAGCTTGCAAGAGCGATCAACAGATTACTGGTACAGGAGTGATTTTGGCGAAATCCGTGTTGCTCCGGAACGCGATTTTCGTTGTTCTCCAGGTACCCCATTAAAGCCTCAGCTACAATGGACTCCATAACCTTGGAGATCACAGGAAGTAGTGTTATTGGGCGGTTATTTGCTGGTTCAGCACGACGGCCACTTTTGTAGATAGGCGTGATGATTCCGTGTTTCCACATCGTGGGGACGTGCATCTCGTTCAGACACCGTTGAAATAAAATTTCTGGTGGTCCTGCCAAACTCATGTCAGCAACTTTCAACGCCTTCGGGTGAATGTCGTCCGCATCCAGGGAGCTGAACTCGCGCAGATACATCAGTCTCTTCAGTACAGCTGCGGAGGTGAACGATATGTGATTTAGCCCTGATGGCGGTATTATCTGCTTACGCAGGATGTATGATGATTGTACGCTTTGAAAGGTATGGCCAAGTTGTTGTCCAAGTATGTTGGTCACCGCTTGTGCTGTTTGCTCAAAGCTGCATGCTGTGTGCAGAGCAGGAATACCGCGCTTAACACGGCGCAAATTGTTTGCGTGTCTGTATAACAGTTTGGAATTGGAGCTAAACCTTTCCACTAGACCTTGTTGGTTTTTCATTTTATCCTCCTGGACCAGTTTGACACAGTAGTTCCTTTGTATTGTGTAGACATCCCAGGTATGGTTGTACGGGGAGCCTATGTAGGTGTGCCATGCCAAGTCCCTTAATTCCATGCATCTACATGTCCTCCTCCTTAGAAAAGACTTCATCCTTCCAGGCCGGCAGAGTTTAGTTTCAGATGTGCTTGCCACGAGCTTGTTAAATATGTTGTCGAATTTTCCGAAGGCCACTTCGGGGGGCAATTCAGCTAAGAACGACCAGCTAGTTTCATCAATGAGGTCGGACACGTCATCATAGTTGCTTACGACACGATATTCCTCGGTACGCTCTATTGGATAATCCGCGTAGTACATGTAACGAAACACTAGCGTCGCACGATCACTGCGACCCAGAAGAGTATCGCTTATCACTCTCGACCATCAGTTCTTCATTGGTGAATATTCGGTCCAATATGGAGGGCTTGTCACTTCCCCTGAATCAGGTGGGCGTAGTGACGTGGTCATAAAGCGGGAAGTCTGAAACCAGATCTTACAGGTCTGCTTTGAATTGCTTTCCTGGTGTGGCCTGGGATTCGAGAGCATGTAATTTGAAGTAGCCGGCGAATGGAATGTGACTGTACTTCCTGTTTATCACTTGCCTCAAGGCAGCCATCAAATTGCAGTTCATCTCAGGAGTAGATGACGGTGGGCGGTAAACAACAACCAATAGGCTAAGATCGTTCCCTCTTAGCCGGAAATTGCAACAAATGAAGTCAGGTACGTCGGTTTCCGAATCGTTTTTGGGTTCGCATTGCATTTTATTATGAAAGTAGAAGGCTACCCCACCACCTTTGCTAGCTCGATCCTTCCGGACAACGGACCTGCCTGTTAGCCCAATTTCAGCATCCGTTATCTCAAAGCGCAACCACGTTTCGGTGACAACAATGATGTCTCAATCTGCTGACGCGTATCGAAGTCTTAATTCAGCTAATTTGCCAATTAGACTTTGGGCATTTGTGTACATGCACGAGAGCTTCTCGGAGACCAAATGTGTGTTAGATTGGATGGATGAAGCAAGTGGGTTTACGCCGACCAATAAAGGGTCGGCGACTAATGGTTTTTTGGATGGCTTGCAGTCTCTAGAGAGGAATTTGGTATATAATCAAGTGTCAGATGCCCCGGATCCTGGTGGTTGATTGTACACTGCTGTGTCCCTCCGGATATTATGGTTGCTGTTGAAACGGTCCCCGAGTCGGGTCTTGCAGTCGGCTTTTTCATTAAGAGTTGTGCCTCTAATGACTTGTCATCAGAACGTGCTAGTGTTCTCGCTGCTTTCAGACGAATTTCTGTTGGCAATCTGTAACGGATTTTAGTGCAATTCTGTATTAGGATTTTTGTCCTTTGTTCTAATTGTATCACAAGTTTTAACAGCCTGGGACCGCACCTATTATAGTGTGATGATACGGGGATCCTTGTCAACGAGGTGGCCACGACATTTTCGAGAGAAAGAGCCTCCCGGATGTAGTGTCATTGTTTGCATCTTGCATCTGAGCATCGTCGGAAAATAAATCTGTAAGCGCAGGAACACCACGAGCAAGCACTGTTTTCTTATCGGGACTTTTTCTGTATCTCTCTCTGTTGGCGGGATCAACTGAACGTTCTTTCCAAGGGATTTCAAGCTGTATGCGAACTCCACTTGATTGGTTGCAGAGATGATTCGCAGATAGCAGAACGGCGTCTGTCTCGTCCGCTGAGTTTAGCGTTACCCGAAGTAACCGGGGTTAACCATAGTACAACGCGTTTGGGTGGCGCGAGATTCTTTTTAAAGTCGTCGGATTAGCATGAACACTGATCGACATACAGATCGAACTCGATTGATTTCGATCGTCCGTCAATTTACCCTTAATTATATTGGATTTGGGTTCGGGGACATTTGTGCACACAAGGTTTAGGGCACCGTGGTTGCGCCTGGTAGCTACTGGTTTTGAATTTTGAGCCTTAGTATCCGGTGATTTGGTGAATTTGTGAACGGCACTGATGGGTGTCATCCGTGCTGCGGCAGTTTTGTTATCTCTAGTCCAAGCACAAATGTTACCGGTGCACTTTCCGGTGTTTGCTTGGCGGCAACCGATGCGTACGTTGCCGGGTTGTTCACTATTGCTGGTTGACTGTAGCTTGCGGTCTCGTGTGCAGTGAACAGAATACTAGGTTCAGCACAATGTACAGAAGCTACGGCAGTCGCGCTGCAGGCAATGTTTTTACTTATAGGAGAGAGAGTGAATGGATTTGGTACTGCTGGATGCACGTTAGTTTGTCTTTTGTTCTCCTTGATCCTCAACATCAAGTTTCCGTCTTAGCTTACTCTATGGCTTTTGCAAGCACTGACACATTAAAATGTTGGACACCCCATACTTATTCCTTACCATTGCAACCCGCCTTGGGCGGGTAACGATTTTCAGCACGAACGTTCGCTCATCAAAACTTCTGGATACTCTGTTTTTCCCATCCAAGCTAATAAATGACAAAGTTTGTTGCACAGATGGCCAGCAAGGCTTGTGATAGTATGGTTCATATAATGGTTCACGCTCCATTTGGGCAAGGATCTTAGTACGCCAGAATTGCAATTCACTGAGAATTAGGAATGTTTCTCTTTAGTACCCCGTTTCTACCATTTCAAGCGATTTACAGATTGTGAGTCTTCAGGACATGTTACTGCAGCAGTTAGATTTTGTTTACGGAAGTTGATAAATTAAGTGTCCATGGATGTGGAATTACTTTCACTCATGTGGTAAGAATGTTTATCGACTACTGCGATGCTAATCGTTAGGTTGTCCTGGGACCACAACTGCTAGATTCTGCCTCAGGTGGGGTTAAAGAAGAAGGCGGTTTGGGTCACCGAACAATGGTGGAATGGAGGCAAGTATCACAGTCCCTCGCACGTCATATGCAAGTGAGACCATGCCAGGCGATCTGATTGCATTCTCATGGAACACGCTTTTCTGCTTGCCTAAGGCTGACAAGAGTGTGTGCCGATCACGGTCATCACAATGTGCTGGTAACGCCTTGGTCGATATATATATAAATATACATATATATAGAAACCAGTTGGCTACTGGCAATCATTCCAAAACAAATGCAAATGGTACGCTATAGTGTCCAAAGCACGCGCAGTACGTTTCCTCGCAGCCTACTGGAGTTGCACACGGACCTCAGGTAACAGCCTTAAGTTGCAATTAGGCTCTTCGTGGAAAGTGTAGGATACAGCCGTTGGCCAGTCATCACATGCGCACGTGAACCACTACTCTTCCCCAGGCTCACAATTGACTACCTGATTGAGTTGACCGGCAGGGTGACCCCTACAGACCACATGCGTAAGCGATCGAGGTATCGCTGAAGTTCGATACAATCGTCGTGAACATCAAACATTCAACACATCTCCAGATCGTCAGCCAACAAGGCACAATAAGACGGAGTGACCAGTTGGTACTTTTCCTGAAGTCAGAAAGAGTATCAAACTTGGAAGCTGTCGCGATGAACTCCCTTTTAATTCTAAAGTTCCGCTTATGATAGACTGACAATCTCACCAAACTTGACGCACATGCAACCCCACGTACAGTGTACATTAGAGGCACAAATATCCTCCTCAGCTTTTCCGACTGACTTTTGCATGTCGCATTCTATTCACAAGATAACGGCTTCAAAATAAACCCACTTATCTTTATCAATTTTGGAAAACAATTCCAGACTTTCGCCTTTTTGAAGCGGCTTACTAATTTTAACGTGAAACGAACTGTGTCCATTGGATTAGCGTTCATATTAAATGTCACGCTCGATTTCAGACTATCTCTATCACCTATCATTTTTTATCTAGCACAACCCTGTCTGATCAGCCCAAGGCTGGCTGGTGAGGTTTGGCGAGCTGGTCTATTATTTTCAACTTGGGGTAATTCCGGTGTCGACACCAAAAAAATTCTCCCTTTTCAATGTGTCTCACTAGCCTGTCAATTTTTGCCTAATCACTGAGGATGGAACGTGAATGGGAGGAAAAGATGGGGACTTCTACAAAATGTGCATTCTTTGATCCATTAATATCACACGGGTAATTTGGCTGCAAATGCGCATATCGTTCAACGTTAAAAATACTGCTCCAAGCAACGCAGTCCTAGTTTCGTTTAAAAGGCTGTGAGACAGCCCATGTTTAATTCACTTCAGGAGTCGAAATGCAGTGGATTCAGTTGCCCGAATCGCAATAAACAACCACAGTAATAAACGGTGATTGTAAGCAAATGGAATGCAAAAAGGTGGAATTTAAGAAAACAATTTCGTGGACATAATCGAAATGGGAAGAATCTTGAAAATTAGGTGTGAACTTTCCAAATAATGTGCCCCACTAACTGCACTACTACGGCATGTTCGAAAGGACCTCAAACCATTGATGTGGACCATCCTGAGGTCCTTGTTTACGAACACGGCCCCTACCAACCTGACCAAGTCCTTCAGTCGATCACTTCATGTATTGCTACCATTCCATTGACTGGCCACCCCACGATTTCACCCAATTGGGTGCACCGAGTGAGGATAATAGACGCCGCGGAAACCGATCAATGGAATAGAGAGAACATAGCTTAGCCACGGTAAACGGTTAAGATTCAGCAAACACTCAGTTGAGGTAGCCGTGGGCTTATTGTTAAAAACTAACTGGCGGACCTTCGCATTGCTAACCCGTTCCCACCAGAGGTCAGCATGTGGAATGAGCCACCTAACGTAAATCGATTAATCACTGAAGTAGGCAAACCATCTAATGATGTTAAGATCCGGTCCGGTCGCGATGGACGACAGTAGGCTTTTATATGCAAACACTTTGCTCACAAATGATAAGATTGGTGCGACAAGCAAGTAATGATGTGCTATCCTAATAGCGAACGGAGCTCAGTAGTACTCTTTGGCACAGGGACTTCCTGAATAGGTGTTAACTTGACATCCGGAATTGTAAACCGTTCTAACAATCCGATATCCATGATACTATACAAAGCAAGAAGTACACTCAGTCGGACCTCGTCACCTTGATTCTGATTATCTTCAACCATCCGGAGACAGCGGACAGGATTCGAGAATTTTTTGAAAATGAGCATCCAGAGATGAGAGTATCACACAATTAGACACACACAAAATTTATATCCTTTAGCAACTCATCCATCACATTGGGGAACAGGTTCCAAAGGGCAATTGAGTGACGGGCAAGTTCCCATATTCATGGTGATTGCAGCAAACTTCCAAGGATGTTTATCCGACTGTAATTTGAATATGTTTGTTTGAGACTAGGTTTGGTGAACTGCTTGCCACCTACCTGTGTCGCAGAGTATACGTATCATAATAGTCCTCTTGTGGCTACTGCAGTTTTGTTCGAATGCATCATACTTGGCCACAGGAAAAACTGTCGTCGCTTAGACAAAATTGTTGTGAGGGATTGATACGATTCTGGGATAGTTACTCACATTAATTCAAGTCAAAATAGGCTTTGTACACATTGGAAGGTAAAGCTTTTGGTGTTTATCAACGATCTCACACAGGCAAGTACATCTAACTTCCTGCTGTTTGCCGATGACCTCAAGTTTGGCGCAAGGTTCAAGGGAATACCAATCAGCAACTGCTTCAGATTGATCTAGACACGGTACATCAGTGGTCCACACAAAATTCATAGCAATTCAATGTGAGTAAATGCAAGGTGCTCTCCATACGACACCAGAGTAACCACTGTTACAGACTTGAAACACATGTGCCTCAGCGAGCTGCCACAAAACCCACCTTTTGCGTACTGCTTCGGGATGATCTAGGTTGTTTCAGGCAATCCGCGAAAGTCCCCAACACTGGTAACCACCATGTGGGCCTGTTATGACGGGCGTTCTGAGAAATAATTCGCTCTATTTTCGTGAAGATGCTTAGTGCGTATGTTAGTCCTCATGTCAAGTATGCAATTCAACCCTGGCACCCATGGCTAAAACACGGCCTTAGTGCACTGGAGTATCCCTAACGTCGAGCATCAAAGTAAGTTATTGGAATGCATCACCTTTCATACGAGGAGAGGCTGGAACGACTGGGAGTATTCAGCGGACGTTACCGTCGCTTACGATGTGACTTGATAATAGTGTACTTAAGTCTACAGGATCCACATTATGTGGGCCGCTCTTTACTGCAACTCAGCAGTACTACCAACTTGAGAGGTCACTCAGTAAAACGGACAGAACAGTACAGCCGTCTGCATTGCAGCAGGAATTTCTTTTCCGCCCACATGTATCCCCGGTGGAATGCTCTTTCAGAATCGGTCATTACTGCACCATTACTACCCAAATTTAAATGACGTAGGTTGGTTCACTTAATTACTTTGTTACGTAGTACTACATCTCCATCACATTCCTGGGATATAGTTTGGATTTATTTGCTGTGTTACATGTTTGTGCTGTGAAACTACAAGGCTCGCAAGACTACAGCGACACAAAGGACAAGTCCCTCTTTTAAAGATAAACAACCTGCAGCTTTTGCATTTGTCATTAACCCTGCAAAACCATCCAACGGGACATGTAAATTATCGCCCCTTAACCCGTATGAATTCAATGCTCATTGTTCATTGTTTGTGTATTAAACTAGCATTGTGGATGGAGAAATACGTGAAGCCAACAGATAAAGCAAATAAACTGCCTAATGCAAAATGCATGCAAGCATCCATAAATCAATCAATTGCGCATCCTACTGATGAATTTCACTGGTCAATAAGTAGTCATGACAACTACGGTAGGGTAGAATTGTGGTATGATAGTGTACAAGAAAATGAAACTAATTTTAGAGCTTGTAGGCGATTCAAGCAGCGCTTTCAAAAGAGCCTCATTTCGGGGGTGGTAATTGTCGCTTAGAACCTTAAAGAAAAGCCAGTACGAGCTTCTACATGTTTTTTGAAAATAAAAAGCAAGAAGGGTCTCTTTAATCAGTCCACTGCAGATAAAAACAAGTGTTAACAGCCGTACCAAATATGTGTAGTCTTTTTTGAGTAGCCTAGCAAAATTGTTGTAAAAAAGTAAGACCAGTGTGACAGAATGCATATACCCACATAATTTAACGACAAATCAGATGGTACCGAAATCATCTCAAGTATGAGGGTCTAAAAGGATATCTTTCTAATCTTGTTTAAAGTTCCGGCGAGGTGCGTATACCAAAACAGTATTTGGAATACAAAATTTCTTAGGTATCTGACGGTTGGTGTTTTGAGTATGAGTTGATCACTTAGAGCCATCTAGGAAGTGGCATTCAAAACAACTCTCAGCTTATTAGCCCGAAGAAAGGCGATGTTACGTCACAAAAATTTAGAAATGCTTACAATGAGAGACTGGGAATGCTGTCGCAACACAAATTCATCCAGACCATTATGAAGAGTTGATGTCTCAGCGTTAGAGGCTATACATCCCATAACGACGTAATCGGCATGTTTGCATCCGTTATTGATAGAAGGTGGAGGAAGTTTTCGACACAAAGAAAACAGAAGCGAAAGAGAATCGCTCATGGTAAAACATCACGATTGCAGCAATGCGTATTGGACTTTGTTCCATTAAACTGGATGAAATGGGTTCGGTTTTTAAAGTACGAATATAACAATGGTTTATAACCGGTAAGAAGCGCAGGCTTAACATGACCCGTAGGTTGGTACCACAAGATATTGAAATTCAAATAATACATAAATGAACCAAACAAATTACGCATGAATAATGCGATCGAGTAATTACGTAAGAAAATATGGTTGTGGGACCGAAATAATACAAGTGCAACTAAATAAAAGTTTTTAATGATTAATACTCATAGCAACTAAAAACAGATTGCTTAACCGTCTGCACAGATTTACATGCATCAATTTGGGTCATACTTCCAAAGTGGCTAGTTAACCAGAATAAATCCAGTATCTCCGTTCAACATAGTGTAGATGGTTCAATTCCATATCCAATCGTTTTGAAAATGACTAAGTTGGGGGCACATACAACTAACTTTGGAAGCGCGATCTAAGATCGGCAGACTCAGAGGGAGTAGTAATTCCGTCGACAATCAAGACGACTGTGTTGTTGACTCGGTTCCAGGCGCTTGCGTTTGAGGTTTGTGTTCCGGCTGAGTTCCAGTAAGTGGCGACTTGCATCAGTAGGGTCGCGCAGTACCTGATAGACTAAAATAAGATCTCCACTTAGCCGCCGGTAGTGTCAACTGAACACTCCGAGTGTCTGCACTCGTTTCTGGTACGGAGGGTTGCGCAACCCGTTGACAAATTTCGTTGCTCGATGTGTTATAGAGTTTCGAGCGTTGCAAGGTCACGTTTAACCGTTTATCAAGCCTGGGTTGTGTATTCTACGTAAGTCGCGTGTAGGCATTGAGCATCAGAAAGTAAATGGATGTATACAGACTCCTGAATGGCTTCCGCAAGAGACCAACATGCTGGTTTCCTCGTTTGAAGCGGACTCTGACTGTCTGGTATAACCGATTTCTCCCTGTACCAGCACACCGAGGACACCTTCCTGAAAGCTTGTCTGCGGATCGTATGCCCCAAGTTTGTAGCTGTAGGCTTGTCAATAGCAAATGTGGACTAAGCGGCATTTGTCCATATTGAATGGCAGTGCATTCCTCACCGATCAATGACGGGCTATATGGAGGTCGAGCCGGAGGATCACGTGGCCTTCCAGTCTCTTGATTGCTCGCCAAATGTTTACGTCGTTCACGAAAACTAAATATTTTGGGACGATAGCTTTTGCTAGATCGTTGATGAAAACGAAGAACAAGGAAGCCCCATATACCGAACCCTGCGGCCCACCGCTCTCCACTCGAATGCGGTCGGACAGATTTGTTCGGATTCTAACCTCCAATTGCCGTTCACGGAGAAAGTTATCAACCCATTCAAATATTGGATCACCGACAAAGTGGAGCTGCAGTATTGCAGTAGGATCCGATTATCTAAGCGCTCGAAGACTTACTAAAAATTTAGTTAAATAATCTCGCTGCAAGCATATGTATGAACCCCGCTCGTGAGCAATTTGTTGAGCAGGTTTGATCTGTTGATGCTAGCGTTAGCATTTGAATGGTTAAGCAACTGGATCTCCACTGCTCTGTAGGTTTCATCCAGTGTAGATGATACTGGATGCACAAGATACGACACAACATCCAGTGGGATCGGTTAGGTTTATAGGCAAACCGGTATAACTTATCTGCCATGGTGCCTGTGAAATGCTGAGTTACAAGTAGTTTCTGGAAGATTTTTATCATTGCTGAAGTATATGCAATCAAAGGATAGCTTTAAAAATCCTACTTGGCATAGGCATTATCCTTACAGATCTCAAAATATCAGGGATTGTGTCACACCAAAGACAGCGATTGAACAGCACGATTTAGGATACCGGGAGATAATGTGCGTACTCTTTTAGAACGTATGGTGATAAGACATGAGACCTAGCAGCCCGTTAACTTTAATTTTCGCGATTCTTTTAGATATCGAGGCGCTCAAGCGTGACAGCAGCACCACTGTCAGTGAAAGATGGCAAGAAAGAGGTGCTCAGTGGGAAAGAACCAACCTCGGCATTGAGTTTGTCCGCATCCACCTTACCAAGATGCCTTAAGGAAATTAGCCACGCAGTTGCTTTAACACCGCCAAAGTTTGTGGCCATCGTGATAAAGTAAAGCAGTTTCAAAACATAAATGATTTAATTGCACTAACTCTGACTGTCAAAGATGGCCGTTTAACCTGGGCAGATATCATAAATTTATAAGCCTGTTCTTTCTTGCCTTAGTGGTTTCCTTATCGGCGGAGAGAATATGACTACGCATAGATAGATCAAAGCAGAAACTGACATATCCGGCAGTTTTCGTACTCCAATGAGGGGTATCTGTCCGTGCAAAATGAAAAGTCAGTTGAAGCCAGCATTGCATGGAGTTGCCGAGAGGAGCCCGTTGGAAGTAGAACACAACTAAGTCTTTTGTGAAATCAAAATCCAACTGTGCGTCAAGTCTGGTTTCAAAATATACCGTCTTTCTGAGACCAAACGTCGTGATGAATGTCGCACCACTTTTGTTCACGTCGCTGTCAAGGATGTAAACAGAGCATTGGCTTTTTAATTCCGAACTAAAAAAGCAGACGTTGTTTGTTAGTTGACATCGCTATTTCGTATTCTTATCAATCACAAAACATGCAATAATGATGGGGTAACAAACAGTGCTGAATGAGATCGTGTAGAGCCAAGCACTTGTGCTACCAAGGTAAGTCTATATTCACAGGTAGCTGTTTTTGAATGTTCAACAGCGGTCGTTCAAAAACGATAACGGTGGCCTCCAGCAGCTTAAGCATATGGGGCTGCTGATCGCGCATTAAGTATGTGAACGACTCATCAGGATTTTCTCAGTGCCCAGTGGTAAGCAAGTGCGTTCTGCCTTCCTAAACAACTCGCTTTCCTGGTTTAGCCGACTCGGTTGTCACAGACCCCATCTGGCTGTTCAACAAATTGAGGCTGTGTTTATTGAAGCTGACACCTGGACACACCTGGACACCTGTGCACAACCTAATTGTCTCCACAACTACAGGTGAATTTGCGTATGCATTAGGACATGCACTGCCTTGTCCTCGGTGTCCTATGAGATCATATAAGCGTAAGTCTCGCAGAGGTGAGCAGTCGCAGTTCCACCGCATTGTACGCTATTTTTATTGAAGGACTTCTTCGTTTCTCGGTGACCTACATAGCATGTACATCTCTGAAACATAGCTCAATAAAGCTCGGCATCTTTGTGACTGTTGATGCGCAATCCTGTTTGGTTGTTTCACTGAAGCGTCTAATACAATTCAACGATGCAACTCTTCAGAAGAGCTCCAGGCCAAGGGTAAATATGGGTAGGCAGAATGCAATCGACTGATCAAATTCGGTTTAGACTGCTTAAACTGTCTCGAATGGTGCCAAGAAAATTATGTCCGTCTTTCCATAGGGGAGGTGAGAGATCAAAACAGCTCCTGAGACGACCACTTATGTTGTACTGCTTGCCCGACCATGCTATTATTCAAACATATACTTCTCATATTCCCAAAATGTAACCAGTCAGCAAAAGAAGCCGAACAAAGAATGAATGCTAAGATTATATCACTGGAACCGGGTATACGCCAGGACAACACAGCAGCATGTAGGCAAAGCAATGCTTTTTAAATCTGCTTTGGCAAAACTGCGGTCGACAAGGTTCATCTTGTCGTTATCTCTTTCAAGTTTAGAAAAACGCCAGTCAAAATTAGACTGGGGCTCTGATGGTCAAACGATACTCAGGACCACGAAGCTCAGGCACTAACCTAAACGTGTGTTTGATCAAAATCCGCTGGTCTTAACCACTTGTATCATTGATAAGGATGGGACAGCCGAACACGAGACTTCTGCATTTGCAGCTCTTGGGTCCTTGGTCGAGTTCAAACCCCCCGGGAGGTCGGTCACATATGCCGAGACCGTAGCAATAGTTTACCGGGATGCTACATTTCAGGTAGCCAAGGTTGTATTTACCGCTAATACGAATAGAGACACAATAGAGATACCTATCATCGCTGGGTATAAAGCCAGGATCAAATATCATACGACGATGCAGTTCAACAAATGAGGGCTCCAACAATAGCGCCCCGACTGTCACGTGCACAAATGTCCCCGAATCCACCGCAGTCATACTGCTGGACAAGTAGTTTGACCACCAAGAACAGTGCAACTAACTGCATTTTGATGAACGTAAAGGTCAAACCCACGAGCCTAGTAGGAGTTACTCCTCACCCAAACTCTGTCGAACAAGGAATCATTAGAGGAACAATGTAATCCGCCACTAATGTAATAAACGTTTTACTCCCTGCAAACGCGCTGCAACGCGGGTACTAAAAAGTACGCATCTTTCCTGTAGTCCGTTAAATCAAGCGACAATCAAAAAGAAACCTCCCAGAAGAACACAACAAGCAGGATCGTCTAAACATAATCTTCATCCATGGCATGCCGGTGTTTCCTTCCCAAGAAAGTCAAGCGATCGGAAATTACGATTTGGAACCGGTGGCCGAGAAACACTAAGCTGGACAACCTGGTGAAGCGATCAATGAAATTACTAAGGATGCGGCCAAAGAATCATAAAACTCCTGATTCAGTCACAGCAGACAGTCAAGTATGTGTTAGTCTACTATTTGAGAGTTGCTTAAGTGCTACTGAAGCTTTGCAAAGATCAAACATAAGCCTACCTGAAAAAGCAAACTTACCGACGAGTGCAAAGAGGATTCACTTCCCCAAACATTAGCATGATTCGGCAGTATGTCCAGAAGAGGAATGAGATGTAACTTAGTATAACCAAGCCATGGAGGATGTCTCATCATCTAATAACAGTGGACTCTACGTCGTTCGGCATTCTACCATACTTGAGTTCCTTAACCCACTGCTGGCTCCCGTAGACCGCGAAGGTATCCTGCCTTTATAACAATGCTCAAGGCCTTTTCAATAAGCTAGCCGAACTAATAGGTCGCCAAATTTCTAAGCCATGCGATATCATCGGTGTCATCAAGATTTGGTTACACGCTGTAATGACGAATGCTAAAGTCTCGCTGCCAGGCACATCACTCATAGGAAAAGGCCGCTAACAAAAGTAGGAGGGGCAAGGCTATATTACCGAAGCGACCTACAGTGTGGTGCCGTAGAGAATTCAGATTCACATTTAGCCGATTTTCTCTAGTACCGCTTTCATGTGCATGGAAGTGAAACCTACCTTATAGGTTTGTCATACCGCCCCCCAAACTCTACACTGCCCCGTGGAAATTCGGATAATTCTATCCAACCCACTGACATCACTCTTCTACTCGCATACTGCTGACGATATCAAACATTGAAGATTGGAGCAGCACAATTACAAGCACAAGCGACACAGATACATATATATATATATATATATATATATATATATACACAACTACATGCTTACATACTCCCCTACACAAACATACACTGTTATGGCAGACAAATCGGATTTTTGCACATCATTGATCACGCCTTGTTCTGTCAAAATAACCATGCCTATAAAGCCGTGCCTCGCCTTGTCGAGAAAAAAACTTTATTTATTTATTTATTTACTGTCAACGCAAAGGTTTTAAGGGGGGGGTCTAAGCTGAAAAAGGCAAAAATTGTGTGTTTTTCATAGCTCGATATATATGTCTAGATATAGTCAGATCTTCATGAAATTTTGCAGGGAATATCATTATTTATCATACAAATAATATATGATAGAGAAATAAAGATAAATGTCTTTATTATTTTTTATCTACATTTTAGTAAGGTACCTAAATTAGAGATGCCGAATTGGTTGCTGTGGCGTTCTGGGTCCCATCAAAAAAGTATTCTATGTATAGAGCTAAAATTTTGTGCAGTTATTTAGATATAGTTCAGCTTTAGAATAAACTATACTCAACTCTGTATCTGAATTAAATCTTCCAATACTGATGTTCAGATTTGCATAAAAATCTGAACTGAGGTTAAAAGTTGATCACAAGTGTAGGACACTTAAAATTAGTTTATTCCATGCAGAAATTAAAGAAGAGCATCTCCTCCAAATTTTATTGACTTTGGACCATTAGTTTTGAAATTATCCTCAGAACGCTGACGTAATAGTGAAAAAACGCAGTTTTGAGAAAAATGGCTTTAAAGTTGAAGTACATGAAAAAATGATTCATTTAAACTTTCCTGGCATATCGGTAATTTATACAAATTTTGGTGATGTCCCATGATATGATTTACGTAGAAAACTAACCTGGACTAGTCATGGGCACCAGCAAGATAGAAATCTTCGATGTCTTCACATTCCCTTGAAGCCGCTACTTTCCGTGCTCGTCGTTCAGCTGGCAGAATTCCGGCAGCTGCTGCATAAATTCTTGTTCTGTCTAGTTCATTACAACACAGTCTGGTATACAATCCAGTAGACATCCCCAACTTCTCAAATATAGGCAGCCTACCCCTCTGTTCTTCATTGAAAACCACTGCAGCATCAGCAACTGCGAGAGTAAGTCTTTGCCTTCCAACAAAACCAGCCTTTGGACACCTTTGCCAAATTAAATTGTAAAAACTTTTATTTGTATTTTGTGTTCCTCCATGGGCACACTTAGGCAGTAATGTCTCACTGGCAGGAGTTTCAAAAACAGGCCTGATAGCTTTGCACACATAAGGAGGGAGAGCATTCCTGTCATAGTCTCCAGCTGGCTGCTTCTTGGAAGGACACCAGTCTCCACAGTTAGTGTGATCATATATCTTTTTGCATCTGAGGCACATTATTAGTGTTTCTTCTTATTGCAGCCCCATAATGTCCTTGAATGTTTAACATTGCCTTCTTTGTCAAACAACCTCGCCCACCAATTCCTTGCACACTCTTGCCATTGTGTATAAAGGTCTCTTTTCAGCTCAGTTACCTTATTGGTTCTATTAAACTGCATAGCAATGCGGAATTACCAGATAGTCCTTGCAAAGCCGAATCGAATGCAACTTGAATGAAGTTTCTAGGATGTCTACAAGCCGAGAAGCAACATTTTAAAATTTACGCATATATAATGAGCTTGAATACATAGAAAAACAAGTCACACATGCCTCATAAAATGCTGAAATACTGCATTATAAAAGATGCTAACAGAAAAATGGTTCGCAGATTTATATTCTAGGATGAATGCAGTTGACATTTGTATGGTTTTCCAAAATGGTCAAAAATTACGATTTTTCAGATTTTTCAGCTTAGACCCTCCGCTTAAAAAGCGAAAACACAACCACATTCTTATCATGGGTGATTTCTGCCTGCACTGTTTGGAAACCGCTGCTACAAACGGAGATTCATTCACAGCAGATCAGCAAGAGCTTATAACCGGCGTTCCACGTTTCAATTACCTTCTTATACCCACTCGTTTCCGCCTGGGTACTTGACCATCTTTGCTTGATCTTTTGTTCACCATCGAGGAACATATGATTGCTGTATTTATTGTAGAATACCCTTTGGGTCACACTGATCATGCAATCATCAGTTTTGCCTTCATTTTCTTTGCGGAATATGGCCACTAGAACACTGAGATAGTTCGCACCACTAAGCGCTACGACCGCCTATCCCAGCTTGTCTGTGCAGTAAACCATTCGTTTGTCACCGAATGCTACCCGGAAGTCGCTTGACTCGAAATCGGCAGCAAATGCAATATATGGTTATTGATGTCTCAAAGACATTTCAGTTGTTTCATTAGTAAGCAGCGGAACTCAAAAACTGATGACTGTACACAATGCAGCCTGACGAGACTACGGATCATCATATACAACAGATAGTTGGAACAACTACGTAGCCCAGCGTAAACACTGCACTCGACTGCTCGGTGATGCCAAGGCCTCACGTCCGTAGTACATGGAGAAAACTTGCAACACTAACCACCACCTGCTGTACAAGTAGGTAAGTGGCCTACGAAAGTTGAAACAGGGAATTCCTGTTACTTCGGGCTGCTGGCAATCCAACTAGAACAGTTATAGAAGCAGCACATGGGTTGCAGACGCAATATGCTCCCACTTTTCAGATGGCTTCACCAGCAGGCTAACCTGCGGCTTTGTTTTCTTGCCTCCGAGTCTAAATCACATCTCTTCTTCCGCGGAAGAGGTCTTTTAAACACTGATGTCTCTGCGCAACCACAGCTCCTCCATGGTTGCCACCATTAGTACAGAGGCATTGGGAGCAACAGCAAGCCAAATGGCGAAATGTTTGGCCCAGTTATTTCAGCGCTGCTTGGAACAGAACCAAGTTCTTGCCATGTGGATGCTTTGTATAATAACTGATTCACAAAGGCGTAAGTATGAGCCTTCAATCTACCCTCAATACCTTCCGTACTATCCGATTTAATGGACTCCACATTGCTGATGAGTTGGTGCGTTATTTAGAAAATGGTAATCTTATTGCTCCTGGGCAACACGGCTTTCATCGACAGCCATCGTACACAACGCAACTGTTAATCGCACGGAGTAGCTGGACCTAGTCAGCTGACGATGGAGTGGTCGTTGATATGATCTGCTTGGATATATCGAAGAAAAAGGACAGCTTAGGTAATCGGCATCCTTTTTCAAACTCCAATATTACGGGTCAATCACTCTCTCTTAAGCTGGATCGCCAACTTACTTCTGCAACAAAAAATAATGGTCAGATCCGGGAGTTCCTTATCTGACCCCATGCAAGTCGAGTGTGGTGTGTCTCAGGGCTCAGTTCTGAGGCTACTATTATTTTGGTATTCATTAATGACCTTGCACAGACAATGCCTTCATGTTTCCCAATGTTAGCTGACGGAAACTTCATCCGTCATCCCACTGGCTCAGGTAACGACACCAGGAAGAATGGCAAACATCGAGTAAGTGTACATCCAAAAGGGCTCTAAGCTGATGGTGTTTACGGGTCAGGAGAATGTAATCGATTAGTCAAACTAGGATTAGCTTGCTTGCTTTGTTCACAGTGGTGCCATCCGAAATGTGCTACCTCATCCCAGCAGCAGGGGCGAAAAATGAATGGCTCTCAAGATGTCCTTTGTTTCTGTAATACCTGTTCGACCATCCCATTTGTCAAGTGTAAGCTTGTCTTAGTCCAGAAACAGAACCGGTCGGCAAAAGCCAAACAACGAATGAGCACTAAGATCATCTCATTGGAAGAACGTCTGAAGCATTTAAACCTAGGGACATTCCCCCGAAGGATTGGTTCACAAGTTGTTGCTCTTTAACCATGATCAGCCATGTCCCGATCGCCGTTATCTTCCCCCAAATTTGGCAGAACACCGGGCGAAATTTGACCGTAACTCGGAGCGGCAAAGAGTGTTCGTACCAACTGAAATGAGGCACCAACTTAAACGTGTGACTACTCACCTGCATTGCAGCAGGAATTTATTTTCCCTCCACGTGTGTCACTGATGAAATGCTCTTCCAGAATTCGTCATTTCCGCACCATCACTACCCATATTTAAAAGACGTTTGGATGACCCACTTACCTACATTTTGTTATACTACATCTCCACCCCACTCCTGGAATATATTTTGGATTTATTTGCAGTTAAATGTTTGTCCTGTGAAACTTACACGGTTCACAGGACTATAGCGAAACGAAGGGCAAATTCTCTTTTAAACGTAAGCAACCTACTGATTTTTTCGTTTCGACAACCCTGTAAAACCACCCAATGGGACATGTAAAGCACGGCTTCTTAACCCATTTACATTAACTGTGCATTGCTCATTGACAGCAAGATATGGCACAAGCTTCAAACAGATGTCGATCGAACATTAGTTTAGTGTGACCTAGATACAGTACCTTAGTGGTCAACCTAAGGTTAACCTAAGGTCGGGACCTTGAGAGAAGTTGAGCGCTGATCGCTCAGTTGTGCACTCATGGTTTTTAACTGTGGTTCAGCAACATTTTGTCGCAAACCTTTGGATCCATACTTATTCGTCGTGATTTTAAAAGCTCTACTTTGTGATAACCGTTTCCCGAGTATACTCTAGTGCATGCTATCTTTATCATGAATCCTAAATTCCGGGCAGTGTTTCGCCGATATCCAAGCGCCAAAAGTTGCCTAACTCCAACCATCGGAGACATTGTTTGGTCTCACCCGATAGACCATTTTAATGGCTTTCAGAAGAACCGCCACTCGTCAAATCCAAGATTGCTTGGTGAAGCTACAGGTCTCAAAGCAAATTCAACCGACACGATCCATAGGCTTACACACGAAAATTCTCAATCACACCTTCGTGTATTCTGCCCCACGTTCAAGCTGATACATTCGACTGGCACGCCAACGAGGACACTCTGCAAGCACACAAGTGCAATGTGAATACTGTGACCTTACTGACAACGTCGTTAACAGAATGACTTTTTACCATAGAGGGTGAGTCATTCAAATGGTTCGTAACATTTGCTCAACAAGCGTGATTCCCAGTCTGCCACAGATTAAAAACCTATGTGGATCATGTTCCAAACTTGTTATGGGGGCAATTTATGCCGTAACTGTTGCAAGTTTTTCCATACGAGACGTCTCCAAATTAAACCTAGCCATGCCAAGTTATTAAACAAACCAGACTCACTATGGTTCTGTGTGGAACGCACATCGATCCCACTGATAAAATGCGTGCTCCTATTATCTCAGAAGTATGACCAGCTACTAGCTAAGTTTGAGGAAGTGGTGAGCAGTAAAATCACTACGGTTGGGGTAAGCATAGCGGACTGTGCAAGCAAATCTTCCCCCTTGGTTACTGCTCCTAACCCGCGAAGAACTGTAACACCATAAGCAACACGATACCTAGAGTCCAGAACATATGCAGCTGTTCCAATACCACACGCAGCTCACATTTGACTAAAGCCGTTCCCAGTTCGATCGGAGTAACTACACGTAAGGTTACTTCCAAACTCCAGACGGAGTGCGTAGAAAAAGAAGCTGGTACTAACGACAGTTGAGTTACGCTTGGCTCCAAGAAGAGCCGTAATTTAAAATTAACATCACTCCCAACTGGATGAGAAATTGAGGAGCGGAGCGGAGCTTTCCTAGTGCAAGCACCATGGGTTTTCTGCGATACTTCTCCGAGTACTTCAATCACTAACCGTGATATGTCGAAAGGTGTAAAGAAACAAATACCTGTACTGAGCGTACTGTGCTCCAATATTCCAGAATCAAAGTCGACATCAATAAGAGGCAAGCAGTTGGATGACCTTAACCATTGGGATATTATTACTAACCTAATCGGAGTAGTACTGAAACCTGTACACGTAGTGCGTATTACACGATACCCCAACTCTAAACATTTCGGAGAGCCAAGATTTCTGCGCGTTGTGCTGAACTCCATCACTAAGGTGGAATCCGTATTACTGTCGACAGGTAGACTCAGAAATGAACACTGCTCCATCCGTATCTTTCCAGACATCCTATGGGGCGATCGTTGTCGAGTTAACCGTAACTTAGAGGACTACTGGAAGGCAATTTCAACCAGAACCATACCTCTTCACGGGTTCCTGAAACTGAAGCATGTCATGGGCATGAAGTAACAACCCATGATAAAGAACAGTGGTGTTATATTCGTGAAACACTCTGCTTGGATGATGTGTTAGCGAAATCCGTGTCACCACTGCGTACCTCACCGAACTACAAAGGAAGTGGCTCGAGAGTGTTGAAGGTGGTCCTTCAGTAAAAACATATGGTAGAACGGATGCTAAAAAGCTGGTACATGTTCCGTTGCAGGCTGCCATCTGAGGTTCGGCTGAAGGCAATCAGCGATATGCCTCCTGGAAATGATGTGTCACGCAAAGCACCGAACGCGATGGGATCTATAAAAGAACAATGCACCAGTAGTGTGCCGAATGAGCCCATACAACCTGTAGAAGATGATATTGACCAGACACGTTACACTGTACGCCGAAGATTAGACACGGGACTAATTACACGGATGATAAATAAGACGTCGAACCCTTCACTAAGTACACATCGAAAAAACGATTAGTCGCCGACCACTCACTGGTCGGCGAAACTTCACGTATGAGTTGTACAACCTCAGAAACATTGCTTAAATCTGAGAAACTTTCATGTATGTACACTTACGCCCAAGAGCTCCTCAGTAAAAGTAATGAACTTTGACTACATCAGGTTGTGAATGCTTGGGACCTAATCTCTATTACCGAAACTTGGTTACAGCGATAGGTGACTGATGCTGAGATTGAGATAGCCGGAATGTCACTCATCCGGAACGACCGCTCCAGCAGAGGAGGTGGGGTCTTACTCTACTACTGCAGCGATCTACAATGTACAATAGTTGAGGACCTGGAAACACACGTTACCGACTCACTCTGTTACCGTCTCCGACCATGACACAAGGACGCATGTCTCGTAGCTGTCGTTTACCGCCCCCCAACAACAACTCCGGAAATGGATTCCCGCTTGATCCGGGGCCTGAACAGAGTAATACCCACTAGGTACAGCCACGTTCTCATCTCCAGGGACTTCAGTCTACACGATCTGGAGGTTTTGGCATCGCCCAATGAGCAGTTCAAAGCAGACTTGCATGAACTGATGGCTATTATTCCCTTGTACAATCATGTAACCACGTTTACTAGATTCAGGACAGCAAAAAACCGTCTATATTGGACGTTGTGCTCACGAATGAAGAGCTCACAGTTGACAAGTTTTTGGTGGATAGTCCATTAGGTCTCAGTGACCATGTAGTAATAATGTTTAACTATGTGTGTTATGCAGAGTACAATAGTGCACGCCTTCACCGGAGGTGCAATCTTCAATATTGCCGCGAATCAGCATTGGTGCTGATGCATTAGAAACCACCCGTTTCAGCTACCTTGGGAGTGTGATGTCGACTGACCAGCAGCTACACAATGAGCTGCGTATCCGCATGTCGAAGGTAGCAGCGGCATTCGGGAAGCTTGAGTACCGAGTGTGGAACAACCATCAGCTTACCATTGGCACAAAGCTGATGGTGTACAAATCCATGGTACTGTCCGTTCTTCTATACGGCAGTGAAACGTGGATGATGTAGTGGCGGGATGTGCGATATCTCGAGCGGTTCCATCAGCAGTGTCTGCGACGAATTTTGCGCATCGGTTGGGGCGCCAGAGTTGCAGACACAGAAGTGTTGCGCCGAAGTGGGAAGTATGCAGTGGACTGCATACTTTTACTGAGACACCTGAGATGGCTCGGTCATGTGTGGCGTATGGATTCGACTCGGATACCGAAACAACTTTTATACGGTCAGCTGAGTATTGGGAAGCGGCACGTGGGGAAACCAAAGTTACGTTACCAGGACATGATCAAAGTTAGCCTCACACGTTCTAACCTTGATTGCAGATCATGGGAATCGAAAGCGGTTGATCGGCGTGTATGGCGCGATCTCATCACGAAAGCAGTTGCTGAAGTGCGGGCGAAAGCCCTCATGCATGCAGAGAAGAAGCGGCAAGTGCGGAAGCGGCAAGCACCGATGGGTTGTACTCCATCGACGCCAAGCGCTTGGTGCTGTAGCACATGCGGTCGCGAGTGCCTGAGTCAGGCAGGCCTAATTGGCCATGAGCGAGGCCACTCGGAACTACTACCGAAACGACGACGGGTGCTGCAGAGAACGTAGGCAGAACCGGCGCAGCGTTTGTAGGTGCGATGCATTCGATTTACTAACCGCGTGCTTGCATGCTAAGTCTATTTATTTCAGGTGGTGGGTTTTCAATTCAATTTTGCCCTAATGCTTTTCTTTCTCATATAAATGCCTAGTTATGCTCTCTTCTATTCACTTGCACACGTCGCTTAAGCCACTTGTAGTTATTTCGATAACATTTTCGTGTTTGTAGCATTTCCTTAAAATAAACCTCCTGACCTCGTGAACTTACCTCGTATTCTTTTGTAAACGTATTCTTTTGTAAACCTCTTATTTCATATGCTCACTAATTTAAGATTTATGTCACCGTTTGCTTGCGTGCCAAGTCTGTTTATTTCAGGTGGTGGGTTTTCAATTTGTCCTAATTCTTTGCTTTCTCATATAAATGTCTACCTGTACTCTCTTCTGTAAACTTGCACACGTCAATTAAGCTAATTCTAGTCCTTTTCGAAAACATTTGTGTGTTCGTGTCATTTCCGACCTCGTGAACTTATCTCGCATTCTTCTGTAAACAATTTACTTCAGATGCTCATTACTTTAAGATGTCACCCTTTCCTTATGCATTACTCGATTTATTTTCTTTGTTATCTTTCTCTCATGTGATTGGCTGTTGCTTGATATCCCCGGCGTGCCTGCGCTTGATGTGCATGTTGACAAGGTGCCTACCTGTCTATTACCCACTATCTCGTTCATACTGGCTCCAGGAGACAGTTGGTCGTTGCTGGAGGGGACAGGGTGCACGGTCCTTGTGGTCGTGTTAGGATCACAGAGTGGTTCCATGCAGTCAGTGTGGAGCGGACTACGGTCCAGCCACCGCCTTGTGTGCACTTGATTCCCCAAATACAGCGTGCTTGTGTTTGCTTGTGAAGGAGTGTGGGCCGGCTCCGTTGAGGAAACATGGCTCCCATCCACATGCCACCCGGTCTTGTTCCTTCGGGTTTACACTGGATATGGGTGTGTGGTTGGAGCTGTGGGTGGTGCAGCGCAAGCCATCCATGGTCCCTCTGCAGGCGCAGGCGTGCTGTGGCTTGCCACTGTGACAGGCAAATCCGAAACCGGATGCCGCCAACCAACCTATGCAGAGTATCCATCTGAACACTCGGAACTAACTCACACAATCACACGCTACCACGTATTTAAAGAATTTGTCGACGCATCTGCTTGGGAATTCTCAAACAACTGTCTCCTTGACAACGTTTGGGCAGGGTTCGGTAATAGACTCAGCTACATCGTCAACAGAGCATCAGAGATCAAGCCCCTTCGTCTTGCAAAAATGCCTTCAATTATAAGGAGTAGGGCTCGAAAATGCCTGGCGATAAGGGATGCAGCATCGCGTGCTTTAAAGATTAACCCCGACTCAGAGACTTGGGGCAATTTTCTTACCCATCGCAACCATTGGACTGCGCTTGTCCGTGAGGACAAAGTAACTTGTCAACAGTGCCTATCCAAAAAATTCATAGCGAACAACAAACTACTATATAGGCATGTCAATAAGCTTCGGACAATACAGCATGGAATCCCTCCAATTCTCACGACAGGCGGTAGCGTACACAGCGCCGAAGAAGTATCTAACGTCCTGCGGCTACAATAGGCCTCGATTTTCGTACTCGCAACCTCTACTTGTCCCATAATCTCATGCGCGTTACCGACACCATTGTTTACAAATGTACTTTTCAACCCATCAATTGTGCTAAGGAAGTTACACTCACGGCGTGTGCATAGTTCTCCGGGAGCAGACAACATCCGCCCGAAAGCACTGAAGCCTGGGGAAAATAAGCTAGCTGAACCACTGTCACAGTTTTTCCACATGTGCTTTGATGAACAACAACTCCCCATTATGTGGAAGTGTGGCATTATCACCCCTATTTTTAAAGGCGGTAACCATTCAGATCCTGCAAACAATCATCCAGTGCCTCTCCTCTCTGTGCTCGCGAAGGTGATGGAAACAGTCATCGCTGAGGCTTTAACGGTCTACCTGGAAAAATGCAACATCTCGGTAGCGGAACAGCATGGCTTCCATCAACACCGGTCATGCACCACCAACCTACTGATTGCACGATATAGTTGGACGGAAGTGGCTGATCATGGGGTCGGAGTCGATGTCATCTATCTGGATCCTCCAAAGCTTTCGACCGCCTTGATCACCGCATCCTACTTCATCGGCTACAGAGCTACGGAATCGGAGCCCCTGTGCTTGGCTGGATTGGAAACTTTCTTCACCAACGGAAGCTTCAAGTACGTGTTAGGTGATCACTCTCTAATCCAGTTGAGGTGGATGTAGTGTCCCACAATGCTCAGTGCTGGGACCACGTTTATTCCTGGTGTTTATCAACGACCTGGCAAGAGTCATCTCCTCAAATTTCCTGCTTTACGCCGATGATGTCAAGATATGGCGGATGATTAGTAACAAGCCAGATCACCATCTGCTCCAACATGACCTAGATTGCATCTGTGAATGGTCAACGCGGAACATGCTTCAATTGAACATAGCTAAGGGCAAAGTGATACATCCGCGTCACCAGCCGGTGAGCGCTGACAAGCTTGGAGACCACACCTTGGAGAAGGTCTCTCACGAGCGTGACCTGGCTGTATTGGTACAGGAAGATCTCGGGTTTTCAAAACAAGCACAGAAGGCGACGAGAACCAGCAATCAACATTTCGGCCTGTTTCTCAGAGTCTTCGGTCGGTTTGAACACTCAATGTTTCCCCCAAATGCTTAACGCCTAAGTGCGACCTCACGTGGAATATGTTATCCAGGCGTGGCAGCCGTGGCAGAAACAGGATCTCGTTGCTGTCGAGACTCCTCAAGTAAGGGCAACCAAGAACGTCAGAGACATCTTTCACCTTCCCTATTAGCATGGACTGAAACCTCTTATAATGTACAGCAGTCGATATCGGCTTTCGCGAGGGATCTCATAATGGTTTACCAAATTCCTTAGAACCCAAACCAAATTTGCCGTCCGCTGCTGGAATTGAACCACAACACTAAACGAAGAGGTCACCCTCTGAAACTGACAATTCAGTATAGCCGGCTTGAATGCCGTAGAGATTTCCTTTCCCTCCGCGTGTGTCAGCCTTGGAAACCCCTCCGTAATTATGTCTTCTCTGCTCCCAATCTGACGATATTTAAAAAACTTACTGACGATGCATTGTTTCATCTACCTTTCATTTTATGACTTGTTATCCAGGAGCTACAAAACGCAATGAAACGGTGTCTTGCCAAACACCTAACCAATGCATTTATGGATTTCTACGCTTAATACGCGAACATCTTCGCGAACTTCTTTATGTTGAGTCCACCATAACGCTTTTCACTTTAACATGCAGTTCATTTTTCGCAATAATTTCCATCCCACGGGACTTGTTAAGCAATGCTTTTTTACCCTTAACAAACCATTGTTCTATTGTTCCATTGTTACAGCACTACGTGTGCAATTGCAAGTTACTCTCCATAAGACGCCAGAGTACAGGCTCGGAACGCAAGTACAACAGCGGTCATCTGTCGAACGCGAGCTAGGGGTGCTGGTTCAAAACAACATGTTAATCGCGGCAATTGGAAAAGGCATCGAAAACTGATAACCAATAGGCCGGCCTATTACGACGGGAGTTCAAACAAATATACAAGGCTTTATCTTGGAATAAAGTTTGAACTGACTGGGAAGTCAAACTTTCAGAAGGATTGGTAGAGGACAGGTTAATATCTTTGTCATACTGTTATTTCGCAAACGTGTGCATCCAACGGCAGCATGACGTGAAGCCAGCGATTTCATATGTTGTCCCCAAGTGGACGGTTCACCGTCACCTGGTCCCTTTCACTCAATTCCTGCACAAGCGAAAAAGGCGCAATAGGGCAAGCGATCAGCTGACATGCGCAGGATGTGACCGAGCCATTTTAACTGACGCAGCGAAACCAGCTTATTGAAGGGAATACCTGCATTCCATGAGACACAACTTTTAAAGGCTAACCAAGTAATCCACTAATCCCCTGGTAAAAGTTATTTCGTACTATCGTCCACTATGCACGGCAGAGAACCGCTTAGTATAACAAACACATTCACCAGTAGCTAACTAAGCCTTCAGACTGAAGCTCATTGTGTATGTTCGCCGCATATCGCATGCGCAATGCAACCCTGACACCCATGACTGAGGCACGAGCTCTCCGTAATGGACAAGCCTCATCGTCGGGCTTCTAACTACGTCACTAGAATACGCCACCTTAAATACGAGCAGAGGCTAAGGTTTGAAATTATTCAGTCGGCGGTATAGCCGACTAGGAGACGACTGGACAACGGCATGCTTAATTTTACACAAGCCAAATTATGTACCCCGTTCTTTACTACAACTCAGCATTAACACCAATCTGCGATGTCACTCCTTGAAAGTAGCAGAAAAGTACAGCCGTTTGGAGTGCTGTAAACACTTCTGTTCTATGCACTTGTATGAACGACGGATCTCTCTCTCTCTCTCTGATTCGGTTGCTTTTGCACCTACCTCAGTCATATTTAAAAGCCGGTTGGATAACGCACACCCCCAGGTACATTTTGTTCCTTGACACTCCTCTCTATACTGTTGCCGGAAATATCTTGAATTTATTTACTTTTTCGCCTATTGAAACTATGAAAATATTTGGAGTGCAGGACTACTGTCCATGATTTTGACAGTAAAACTATTAATGACAATTTTTCACTAAGCACTTCGATAATCCACTAGACCACCAAACGGAGCTATTTAACTCGTATAAATCCATTTATAATTGTTCCTTTTTAGCAGCCAGCCATCGCTACTCCAGGAGAGCAATCCAACGCAGAGTTGCAAGATCTGGTTTCAGCCTACCCTATTTATGGCCACGTCACTACGCCCAGCAGATTCAGGGGATCTGACAGGCCATCTATTTTGGACCGAATATTCACCAATGAAGAACTGATGATCGAGAGAGGGATAACCGATACTCCTTTGGGCCACAGTGATCATCCAACGCTATTGTTTCATTACATGTGCTACGCGGATTATCCTAAAGGGCATACCGAGTAATATCGTGTCGTAACCAACTACGAAGACCTGTCCGACCTAATTGATGCAACAAGCGGGTCGTTCTTAGCTGAATTAACCCCCGAGGTGGCCTGCGGTGAATTCGTCAACATATTTACCAAGCTCGTGGCAAGGACATCTGAAGCCAAACTCTACCTACCTAAAAGGATGAAGCCTTTCGTAAGGAGCAGGACACGTAAGTGCATGGCATTAAGGGACTTGACATGACACAACTACATAGCCTCCCCGAACGACCATGCCTGGGAGGTCTACACAGTACCAAGGAACCACTGTGTCAAACTCGTCCGGGAGGATAAACTGAAGAGCCAACAAGATTTGGTGGAAAAGTTTTACTCCAATCCCAAACTGCTATACAGACACGTAAACAATTTACGCCGTGTTAAGCGCGGTATTCGTGTTCTGCACACAGCATGCGGGTTAGCCCAAACCGCACAAGAGGCGGCCAACATTCTTGAACCACAATTTGGCCGTACCTTCCAAAGCGCGCAATCACCATACATTCTGCCTAAGCAAATAATGCCGCCATCAGGGCTTAATCACATATCGTTTACCTCCGCAGCTGTACTGAAGAGGCTGATGTCTGCACGAGTTCAGCTCTCCGGGTGCGGACGGCATTCACCCGAAGGCGTTGAAATTTGCTGCCATGAGTTTTGCAGGACCATTAGCAATTTTCTTTCAACAATATCTGAACGAGATGCACGTCCCCACAATGTGGAAGCACGGAATCATCAAGCTTATCTACAAAAGTGGTAGCCGTGCTGAACCAGCAAATTATCGCCCGATAACACTACTTCTTGGGATCTCAAAGGTTATGGAGTCCATTAGAGCTGAAGCTTTGATGGGGTACCTGGAGAACAGCAAAATTCGCGTTCCGCAACAGCATGGATTTCGCCAAAACCACTCCTGTACAACTAATATCTTGATTGCTCATTCAAACTGGACGGAATCCGTTTACGCTGGTCTAGGAGTCGACGCGGCCTACTTGGATTTCTCTAAGGCATTCGACCGTTTAGATCACCGCATTCTCCTCCACAAACTCCAGAAATATGGAATCGGTGATCCTGTTCTGGGCTGGATAGGAGACTTTCTCCTGCAACCTCAACGGAATGTGAGGGTTAGAAGCAACCTATCAGAATCCATCGAAGTTCAGTGCGGAGTACCTCAAGGCTCGGTACTTGGACCCCGTCTGTTCCTGGTCTTCATAAATGATCTCGCGAGTGTGCTAACTTCTAACTGTTTGTTATTTGCTGATGATCTAAAGGTATGGCGCACTATAGCTGCAGTGGAGGATCACACAGTATTACAGGAGGACCTGGACAATGCGTACGCATGGTCCATCGAGAACATGCTGCATTTCAATATCACCAAGTGCAAAGTTCTCAGTATACGGCACAAGAGTATGCACAACTACCGCCTATGACCACAAATTATACAGCGGGCTTCTCACGAGTGCGATCTCGGCGTGATAGTTCAAGATGACCTCGGTTGTTTGAGGCAGACTGAAAAGGCAGCTAAGAAAGCGAACCAGTACCTCAGCCTTCTTCGTAGAGCCTTCGGGAAGATTGACCCTTCAGTCTTCCCAAAAATGCTTAGTGCGTACGTGCGGCCGCAAGCGGAGTACGCTATCCAAGCGTGGTAACCTTGGCTCAAGCACCATCTCACCGCGCTCGATACTGCACAACGTAGGGCAACGAAAAGCGTCAGAGGTTTGAGCAGGCTTTCCCTACCCACTCAGGCTGAAGCCTCTCAAAATATACAGTGGACGTTGTCGGCGTCTAAGGGGCGATCTCATAATGGTGTGCCTAATCCTGAGAGACCCCAACCACCCATGCAATTCCCTTCTGATACTCAGTCAAAACACTTCGCTAAGAGGTCACCAGTTTAAGTTAGTCACGCAGTACAGCCGCCTGGAATGTCGGCGAAACTATTTCTCCTTTCGGGTGGCACAGCCTTGGAACGCCCTACCGGAACATGTAATTAATGCACCCACACTATCCCTTTTCAAAAAACGCCTTGACCATACCCTGTCACATTTACACTACGTGCTATAGCTCATGACCACCAGATGCTGGCACTAATGCACAACAGACAGTGGATAGTGCCATAACCCTACTCGAGAATGAGTCACTCCAAACTCCTTGCATGAAATTTGTTAAACGCTGCTACTATAGAAGCTGGATTACTGTATCATGTCCACCCAAGATTGTTGCACACGAGTAAGCGTTTTCCTTGCTACCTTTTTATATTTTGCTCGCCTAAGATGTGAACAATAACCAATCCCCTGTTGCTTGGTGTGAGTACATTCTCATTTCAAATTCCCTCTGTACGACGGTGCAGTCACATCTGTAAGAGCCCGAACTGAAGACTCCATTATCCCTTGGTTATTTTCTTTTTGTCACGCTATACTCCCTACGGGACATGTCAAGCACCTGCTTTTTTATTCGTTATAAATCATTGTTCATTGTTCAGTCTGCCGTTACGAGTTCTCTTGATAGTACAACTGGATATTTTGCGTACATTAAAGGAGCCACTTTTTCAATACATCCGTAAATGGCCTAAGTCGAATGTATCTTTTTAGATGAACTTGCACAGAAAGTCACAAGTCTCATTCAAAATGATACTGGTGAAGAGTGACTGAACATCACTGGAGCGCATTTGCTTTCCGGTCACATTAACATAGTCAAACTCAAGTTTTAAATCAATCACTTTAGGCGCTAAAGCTGATGAGAAATTGCCCGTAAATTTTCCTGCTTAGTCCATAATGCGTCTAGGGCCATGTAGATGCTTCCGATGGTGAATAAAATCCACTCAGAAATCTCGGTTAGCGCTCATTTAAATGACAGCTGATTTTGTGGTGTTGAGTATGTAGACAGCAAGGTAATCGAATTACACCGTACTTGATTGGAGGGTTATTTTAAAGTACACGTTGTGTGGATGGATTTAGATGCACAATCTCAATGAGTTTTTTGATTCCCGTTGAAGTGAACCTTCGTCATACGATCACTAGAAGTGTAGTTGAATCACATGAAGATTGGATGTTGCGCGCCCGAAAGCACTGTAATTCTCTCTGACGCGTTTCCATCTAATTTGATCTCATTAAATAGAGACAACTTTCAAAGTTTTTTCGAGCGGGCAACACCCAATTTTCATCTGACCCGCCATAATAGTTGAACATAGGTGATAACACTACAACTGCCAGTTCTTGAAGCACCATTTCGAGAAATATCCTCAGTAATTGTTAAAGTCTTAGGTTGTTTCACGTATTTCGATTCTACATCCCTATGTTGGTTTGGCCTGCGGAACTTTTCTTTTACCAGAGCTGTGAAAACTGTGAATGGTACCATAACTGTAGTACGGCAAATAACTACACACTCGACAATTATCTACACCATGGAAATCAGTAAGTACACTATGAATGCCGAAATGATGGCTCGTTTTGAATTTTGAATGCTATTTATCTGACCTTGCGGTAAATTAAAGGTTTTGAGCTTAACACCGAAATCTGACGATCAGGCAAGTTAAATAGAATCTGTTGTAACCAACCACATTCCCTATTCGTGTCATGGTTGGCGGCACCCGGTTTCGGATTTGCCTGTCACTGTGGCAAGCCACAGGACACCTGCGCCTACAGAGGGACCATGGATGGCTTGCGCTGCACCACCCACAGCTCCAACCACACACCCATATCCAGTGTAAACCCGAAGGAATAAGACCGGGAGGCATGCGGATGGGAACCACGTTTCATCAACAGAGCCGGCCCACACTCTTACAGGCAAACACAAGCAAGCTGTATTTGGGGAATCAACCGCACACAAAGCGGTGGCTGGACCGTAGTCCGCTCCACACTGACTGCATGGAACCACTCTGTGATCCTAACACGACCACAAGGACCGTGCACCCTGTCCCCTACAGCAACGACCAACTGTCTGCTCGAGCCAGTATGGACGAGGTAGGCACCTTGCCAACATGCACATCAAACGCAGTCACGCGGGGGATATCAAACAACAGCCAATCACTTGAGAGAGAGAGAGAGAGACAAAGAAAGTTACTCGATTGATGCATACGGAAACGGTGACATAAACCCTGCGTTAATGAGCATATGAAATAATTTGTTTACAAACGGATCCTAGATAAGTTCACGAGGTCAGAAAGTATACTTGACGGAATGCCACGAAAACAAAAATATTAGGAAATCGAATACAATTGGCTTAATTGAGGTGTGCAAGTTAATGGAATAGAGTACAAGTAGACATTTATATGAGAAAGAAAAGCATTAAGGCAAAATTGAAAACCCACCACCTGAAATAAAAAGATTTAGCATGCAAGCACGCGGTTAGTAAATCGAATGCAGCGTACCTACAAACGCTGCGCCGGTTCTGAACACTTCTCTGCGGGACCCGTCGTCGCTTCTGTAGTGGTCCCGAGTGGCCTCGCTCATACAAATGCAAACACATACATACCAATACAAATACTTTCATTTCATCAGCTCCTTGAATTGAGAAGTGATTTGCAATTCAGTGAAAACTGGGATATTGGGGCACCAAATATTCTCGTCCTAAAACATTGTCACCAACTGAAACTCACCAACGTATGCACAATAGGTGACGTGACAATGCTCCTTCCTACGCCACTGTTAAACGTTGGGTGTAAGAATTCAAACGCGAAACGAAGAGTATTGAAAATGAGTTCAAGTCAGAGAGATAAACAACCGCAGTCAACAAAGAAATATTGACCTGAGGGCACATATGATTATACAAGATGGCTAAACAGCAACTCATCAGATAGCAAAGAGATCGGCTATCTCTCAGGAGTTTGCAGAAAATATTTTGACGTTGACGGCCATATCATCAGACTGCTGAACAGGATCGCAGTAGGCATCTGTAGTCAGAGACCAATTTTGAACTACTTGAAACGAAAGCCGATAAGATATTTGCAAGACTCAGCACTAGGTATAAGTACCGAACTCAGCACTTTCAAAAACATGAAGGCATGCGTTATTTCTTAAGCAAACAAGGCCAAGATTACGCCGTCAGCTAGCAAAGTGATAGCTGCTATTTTTGGAGATTCACGAGATGTGTGGATGATCGAGCTCCTTGAAAGCGTTACGGTGCGCTTATGAAACATTTCCGCGAAAAGTACAAAGAAAGTGGCCAGGAACTCTGACGAAAGGTTATTTTCTACAGTGGCAACGCTGCAGCCTGCACCATGTTCATTGCTCAGCAAACAATACACGATTGCGGCTTCCAGCTTCTTCCTCATCTACGCCATTCACCAGATGTGGTTCCTTCTGGGTTGCACCTATATGCAAACCCGAAGAAAGCTGGCCAATATTTTTTCAACGACACTGATGTCATTAAAGCAGCCTTAGAGTTTTTGAAGAAAAATCTGAAGGGGCGTTTTCCACTGGGAACAGGCTCTTAGGCACCGCTGGATCGTGCGTTGCCCTCCAGGAAAAGGCATTTAAGACTCGTATCTAGTTTGGCGTATTTGAGATGCAAAACTCTTCGTACAACCCACATGTGTTCATTAATCTATGTGCAGACACGGTGTAGTGCGCTTGATTCCCCAAATACAGCGTGCTTGTGTTTGCCTGGGAAGGAGTGTGGGCAAACTCCCTTGATGAAACGTGACACCCATTCGTATGCATCCCGGTCTAATTCCTTCGGGTTTACACCATATATGTGGTGTGTATGTGGAACTGTGTATGGTGTTGCACAATCAAATGCAAATATCAAAGAAACGAAGAACAATGTCCAGCGACCTGATGCGTCACAGCCTCATGGTCTTTCATGCACCTGAATATTATGATTCCAACATCAGCTGCGCCATAAACATGACGTCGAGTTTTGCGAACGCTGATTGATAGACTGCTTGATGTGGATGAGGGCGAGCTCAAAGTGAAACAGATCGCTGGTCTCGGAAAGAAAACTGAGTGCAAAAATGAATTTTGTCCAAGAGTCAAGTCCTAATTTATTATTGTCCAGCCTTAATAGGCTGAAAGGTCAAAAGATCCATGTACGCGCTGACTTCGACCAAGCAGACAGAGAGAAACTCAAGTCTGAGATGACTGAACTAAAGCGACGCACGGACGATGGAGAAACAGATCTCCGTATTGTAATTTTTTGGGTACTTTCCCGGATTCCTCCGCGAATCCGGATGAACAGGTTTCTGATGCTTCAGGGGCGCCCAGCGGTTTCTACCGCGGCCTGCGCTTTGCCTTTACTAACGTCTACAGTCTGATGAACAAACGCGATGAGCTGTTCTACTTTGTAACCTCACAGCAGCCAGATGTATTAGGACTTGTTGAGACATGGTTAAACTCCGACGTAACCGCACAAGAAGGGGAAACCAGCCAATGCTCGTGCTTCCACTGTGATAGACCATCAAATGATCGCGGTGCCGTACTGCTTTACATAAAGTCTTTCTTGTGTGGGAGACTAGTGAAAGCTTACCGAAGCGCTGATGGTCTATGTGAGCAGTTATGCTGTTCCATTCACCTAAGACGCTGCGAGTTGCTCGTAGGCGTGATATATGGCAGTCCTCTGAGACGCTGTTTGGACGGTGGCTGCATGTCCGCAACCACATGAGTTGTCAGCTGTTCCTACTTACGGGCAGTTTCAAAGTACTCCGAATACAGTGGCCTGAGGCTGAAATTCTCCCAGGCCATTGTGAATTCGAGAAGTAGGTTACGGAGTTGGTATTTGAAACCGGGCCACACAGCACAACAACCAACCGAAGCACATAAATGCGCGCGACTCCATCGGGTTTAGACCTGCTTTTGACCATCTGTGAGCAACGTGCGCATGAAATTCAAGCCTTGGAGCCCCTGCGAGCGAATGATTACTGGATGATCATAGCCAGCTTGGAACTGCCGCTGCCGTATTCTCCTCCACTGAAGCCAGCCTTCAACTAGTAGAAGGCGGACTTTAATGGCCTCACTCGAACAGCGAGTCTGATGGATGGGCCTTTACCAGAGGATTCGTCTATTGAAACCTTTTGAACTATGATTAAACAGGGAGTGAATGTGTTGTGTGCCCGATTGTTACTCCCTCAAGTATCGGAAAGTTGGGATAGTCAAACCATATTGGTTCGACAAGCAGTACAGCAAACTGGCCCGAGGACAACGCAGACTATGGAACAAATTCGTGTTATCCGGTTTGAAAGTAGACTACAAGGGGTACAAGGTACAGTGGAATCTCTGCAACAACGCGAAAATAAAAAAGCGCAGACGCTTCAAAGAACAGATTGCAACCGCCGCAAAAACTGCTCCCAAGCGGATCTTCGCATACGTGAAGCGGCGCCTGAGGCCTGCAAACATGTGCCGGTGTTGAAAGGTTTAGATGGGCAGTTACTAACCTCAAGCACAGATTTTGCATCGGCAGTGGCGATGCATTTCGCATCCGTGTTTGCAAGTGGCCAGGTGTCTGTAACGAGTTCGACGAGTACCGCTCCCGCTGAACTAGACAGCCTGGATTGTAGCACTGAAGATGTACGCAAGCTTCTAGCAATTCTTGACGAGAAGAAGCCTGCCTGGCTAGATAGAATTCACCCACTGATCATCAAGTCCCTATCGGCCATCATCTCGCCTTCTGTAACTGAGCTGTTCAACAGGTCTGGAAAATTACTGGACTATTACCGGGCGACTGGAAATGCTCAGTCATAAGGGCAATACCGGAAGGTGGTAACCCAAGCAAAGTAGCTAACTATCGGCCGATCTGCCTGACCGCTGTTTTAGCAAAGATACTCAGGAAGATCGTAAAGAAGAATCTTCAGCAGCTACTCCAGTCGAAAGTCCATTGACGCCAGCACAGCATGGTTTCGTGAAAGGCCGCTCGTGCATCACCAAAGTACTGTTGACCAGACACAAATGGTTACATGCGCTGAACCAAGGCAAGTCAGTCTATGTCATTTACAGTGACTTCAGTAAGGCATTTGACAAGATAACTCATGCAGTGCTCCTCGACAGGCTGAGGGCGTGCGGTATTGGCAGCATGCTGTATTAAAGGATCAAAGATTTCCTTCTTGATCGAAAGTGGCGGGTCCAGATGGATAACCATTCGACCAACTAGTATTCATCGAGCAATGGCGTACACCAAGGCACCGTACTGGGGTCGATTTTGTTTCTGATCCATCTAAACGATGTGTCTCAGCTACTCCATTCACCTTGTGCGTTGTTTGCAGAGGACTTGAAGGTATGGAGAGTAATCCGCACACCCAGTGATTGTGAGCTGCTTCAGCAGCACCTCGACCGTCTCTCCACAGGGCCTGCAGAGGTCAAGCGTCTGATCAAGTCCGTCAAATCGCAATTCATGAGGCTGGGTAAGTGTGAGCACAGTCGAACTTACACTGTGGCCGATCAACCCTTGCTTCCCGTGCCTTTCGCTCGAGACCTCGGTATCCTCTCACGCTACGACCTAAATTCCATGGACAAGGCTTTACCAAACCAGCCTTCGTATGCTTTCGGACTTCTGACGCAGCTTCAGTACTTGGTCCGAAGAGATTGCCCCTGGCGTCTTTGTCTCAATAATAAGACCTATGATAGAGTATGGCTTTCCCGCGTATTGTCCTTTCACGCAGGGCGAGGTAGAAAAGTTTGAGTGAATGCAGCATGCTGCCACTGGGCTGATTCCCAACTTACGAGGTATACCATATGAAGACCGGTGTAAGAAAGTAGGGCTCTACACCCTAGCTTATGGTCGACTGAGGGTTGACCTCATTATGACACACCGGATATTACATCTAGGAGTTTATCCCGATGTTTCATCTGCGCACAGCAAGTAACGCAAGAGGACACCGGTGCAAGCTCGTCGTACCGGATTTGAAGCGGATCGCTCATCAACTCTGTTTCGAACGCAAAGTGGTGACTGAATGGAAAAACCTGCTGCAGCACGTATTTGAAGCAAGGTCAGTGTCTGAATATAGGAAATTCCTGGACAACCACTTCGCCGACCAAAAATATACCGAGCACAACACAACATAACGGGTCTATGTCTCTGAGTAACATAAGATGCAAATATACAAAGGGACCACCACTTTCTGCTTCCAAACAGCAATCAGTAAGCTACCCATGGTCACTCTGTATGTGCAGACGTCCAGCGGCTCTCCCCGTGGAGGCCCCAGTGACAAGCAAATCCGGAACCGGATGCCGCCAATTACATATATATATACATACATACATATATATATATATATATATATATATATATATGTATATATATACACGCTTGGCTGCATCCGGTTTTGCATTTGCCTGTCACTGTAGCCAGCCACAGGACAACTGCGCCTACAGAGGGACCATGGGTGGCTTGCTCTGCACCACCCACAGCTCCAACCACAAACACCCCATATCCAGTAAAAACCCGAAGGAATAAGACAGCGAGGCATGTGGATGGGAGCCACATTTCATCAACGTAGCCGCCCACACTCCTTCACAGTTAAACACAAGCACGCTGTAGTTGGGAATCAAGCGCACACAAGGCGGTGGCTGGACCGTGGTCCGCTCCACATTGAGTGCATGGAACCGCTCTTCGAGGTTAGCACAGTCATAAGAACCGTGCACCCGGTCCCCTCCAGCAACGACCAACTGTCTCCTGGAGCCAGTATGAACGAGGTAGTGGGTACTAGACTGGTAGAAACCTTGTCAACGTGCTCATCATGTATAGTCGCACTGGGGATATCTAACAACTCCCAACCACTTGAAATGACGACATCAAATAAAAATTTTTTAATGGTGCATACAGATATGCCGGTATAGCTCTTCAATAAATCAACATATGAAATAAATTGTTTGCCCATGACTTCGCTAGAGGTTCAAGACATCAGCGATTATATTTTATTAATATATCTCAAACGTGAAGTGTTATCGAATTTAACTGCTGTTAACTTGCGTGGTGTGTGCAAATGAATAGAATATATTTCAGACAGACATTACTGAGGCAATATAGCAAACCCACCAACTGAAATAAAGAGACACATCTTTCAAGCATCCGGTTAGGATATCGGATGCAGCTTACCTACAAACGCTGTGCCGGTTCTGCCTACGTTCTCTGCAGGACCGTCGTCGTTTCGAGTGGCTTCGCGCATGGTTAATTAGGCCTGCCTGACTCAGGCACTTGCGACCGCATGTGCTGCCACACCATGCGCTCGATGGAGTACAACCAATCGGTGCCTGCCGCTTCCTCACTTGCCGCAAGGCAACACAGGGCAACATACATTGGGAGCAACTACATGATCCATTCGTGAGTCTTCGCTCCTCCGCTTTGGAGAGGGTGGCGGCTTGGCTGCCTGCTTGACCTTTTGTCTGCATTTCCGTGACTTGCACCTTTGCTAATGCTCCGGAGTTACTTGATCGCGGTTGTGTTGTTCTGCCTGGGGTTACTCCTTGATGCACTAACAACGGTATTTCTGTCTGCTTTAGTGGCCTTTCGACAGATATCCTCCCTGTTCTTCTTGGCTCAGGCCCATTATCGTACTTCGCTCGCGATCGGCTCTCCGCTCAGGTTGCGGGAATTACGTTGCGCTTCTCCTTCAGTAAAGCAAAAGAAACATCTTAGAACCACAAAACAGCGTTATTTTGCAAAGATGGAAAAGGAAAATCAAAGATTTTTCTCTGGCTACAAGGGAAGTCATGAGTTGGCTACACTGTATCAACTTCAAAAGTTATTAAGTAGATTGGAATCACACCGAACTGAAGGGCACATTTCGGAAGAAAGCCGAGCGCTTTCACATTCCGACAATCGAAAGCAAATTTTAGAGCTAATTACATTTAGATGAGCGTTCCAGAAGGTTGGCAAAAGATCTACGGGTGTGACTACGTCCATCTTAACAGATGACCCTGCTTTTATTTACAATATTTTATTCGGAATTTCGACGTCTCGTAATGTTACCACCCACGTAACGCCAACTCTTTTACCAAAATAGTGTTCGACCGATAGTTTGTTGACAACGGGATTTATCCATACAGAAAGTTGATCATTAGTTTCTTAAGGTCATCATTCTACGGCAGCCCTGATCGCACTCCGCTAGCCCAACTTAAATATGGTGACCCCAACTTTCCTAACCTGCTGCAGAACCTACTCAAATGGTCGGTGTGAGCCAGCTACGTTCCAAGGTATTGGGAGCATACCGTAGTAGTACCACGTTTCGTTTTCATCCTATCTCGATGGCCGTACTAAAGCAATTAGATTTGAAATCTACGTTTCCTCTCGCAGCACGGTAACAAGTGGGGTTATCCAAGACACTGTCTTTGGCCATTTAGTATTCTTCGTGTAAATCAACGAAGCCGTTGATGTAGTTACCCATCGTGACCACTAAACCTTCGCCGATGACATTAAATGTGTGCACCTTCGATGCTGGGGAAGGAGTCGATGCCGCTTACAACGATTTCGGTTAGACTTTTGGTTGTTTAGAACAACACATCCTTCTTTACAGGTTTCGGAGCCATGGGATCATTGAACTTGTCTTTGGCTGGATTCATTCATTCCTACTCCGACGACGCTTGAGTTTGGGAGTGGCGTATCCGATCCCATAGTGGTACCCAGTACGGATACAACAACTAATCCTAGTGTCCATAAACGACCTCGCGGACTACTGACATCTAGCTTTCTATGCTTTGCGGAAGATGTATGATTTTGCGAGCAATCAAGGTGGCATAGACCGCATAGCGCTGTAAGGCGATCACAACAAGACTTACGAGTGATCAGCAGAGTGGATGGTTGTCATATGTAAAGTAATGATCATGCACTACCAGAGCACCTACAAATATTGATTAGGAGAACACGTCTTGCAACACTCTGCTCTTGAGGTGATCCCGGGATGCTCGTGCAGGACGGTTTCGGAATCTCATAACAGGCCGAGAAATCAATGAAAAAGCCAGCCAACAATTCGCTTTACTGCAGAGGGCGTTTGGCCAGTTCAATCCTAGCTTTTCGCGAATGTTAAAAGATTACGTGAGGACACATGTAAACTACACCATCCAGGTGTGGCACCCTTAGCAAAAACGAGTTCACTGCTCTTGAGAAACCACAATGGATGCCGACAAAAAGGTTGTAGGGTTGCTCCACCTCTCTTAGTAGTTGAGACCAAGTATTCAAAACTATGTAGCTATCAATATCGTCTTCTGTGAGATGGTCTCATATTGGTGTATCAGAACTTCAGGGATCTTAGCCCCCCCCCCCGGCTGCTGACGCTTATTGCATCTCAGCCTTAACAGATCACTGAGAGGCCGCTGTTCAAAGTTAGCCACTCAGTACAGCCGGTTGGCATGCCACCGGAACCTTTTCTCCATTCGCTTATACCTGTCGTGGAAAACATTTCCGTATTCTGCCATCTCTTCTCCTACGTTGTCCGAATTCAAAATTCGACTTGAGGATGCATTACGCTACCTGCATTATTGGGCAAAGTAAACAAACATTGTGTTAGCATAAAATTTGTGGTAAGTCTACTGCTACCAGTTTTTCTTGATAAACTCATTTTGGATCTCATTCTTTACCTGTTGAAACTGTTAGGAGTTTCGCTTTTTCACTCCTGATACATATATTGCTCTATCAGCACGCTGCTCTTTTCGGCATACACAGTGATCTATATGGCCTTAATGTACGGCGCTACAAGTCGAAAATAGACATTTGAGTCGAAAAGAGCAAGGTTCTTTCATACCATCGTGATATTCCATTTAGACCACTGAACATCATTCTTAAACCGCTTACTAGTTACTGTAGAACGTGACTTAGGATTGTATAATTTCATTACATAACAAATGCACAGTACACCGTCGCAAATGCTTTGATAAAAGCCATGTTCCTCAGACTGCTAGACTCAAAAGACGCTAGGCTTATATTGTTCAAAACCTGTACACGTCCGGTGGCAGAGTACTGTTCTGTAGTCTGATGCAAAGCAGGATAGCGTAACATATTGGTGCTGAATGGCAGAGTTGAAATATCGAGTTTGGGTTCCACTCGAACACCTACCCAAAACGCTGCAGTATGCTGGAACTAGACTCGATTTGGTCTAGGAGGCTGAAAGTTAACTTGTCTGTCCTTTACGACGTGATGCATCATCATCAATACCCGTTAGCTGAGCGTGAGAAACCTACCACAGTTAACGTGATACATAGTTGGATTCGTGTACTCAGTTATTCTTCTCAAATATAACACATTTCTCGTTACAAAATACGTAACAAGGAAATCGCCCTGTCAAAATTATACTCTCACACCAGAATACACGAAATTAGTCCTTAATTAATAGGTAATTGTCTAGAACAATCATTCTTTACTGTACAGAGCATATACATAGTTCCACATGTGTTCTGTGCTCAAATTAATAACTTTCGCAAGATGGACTATATTTATTAGATTACTGAATACCGTATCACTCGAGCGACTGCAAGTTTATTCTATACAACTCCAACGAAATATAAGCAAAAACGTTAAAAATACACAAAATTATCTATTTCAACACTGATAGTTTTGCTAACTATCATATAATGTCGCGAAAAAGGAATAAATTATACTAAAGCGAGACTCATAAGTGTGAGATGTCCTTGTCAGTGTTAATCGCTTTCGAAATCTAAATTTGGGGAAATTTTCATCCAACAATGGTTTGAACCGCGGCCCTGAGGTTGCTCACACTAGATAAATACATCAATACAACAATAAATGGGGAATTTCTTGACATTGCGAGACACAGACCGATTACGTGCTCTGATCATATTGTACAACATAATTACATAGTGAAGAAAATTGTCTAAGTGTAACAATGTTTCATCTGAGGTGTTGGAGTTGGTTATCTACTAAAAGTACTGCAAGACAGAGCTGATAGTAAGAATAATTGTAAGAATCGTTATCAGTTCAAGTAAAGTAATACGGCCATCTGTAACAAGCATTGACCACTCGCCGTTCAAAGCACAGCGGATGAGAAATGCGCTCTGGATCTGGAACCACAAGCTTTTATTGTTGGCCTTGTGTGCAGCAAGGTGTTCGCAAGTGGCCTCAGCATGGCGAAGTCCCCTAGATGTAGGATATGATATGTCATGATGTCGATTCGTACCCCATTAGAGACTAGCTTGTAAAGTCCCAGGCGTTCGCACCAGTCCTCATATGGTAAGAACCGTAAACTAGGGATGAGTCTAGTAGCGACTTGTCGGATCCGTTCAGTCTTCTGCGCCCCGCCTCGAGTGGTTGGGCAAGGGACAGGCGAGCCGGATTCTAGCATTGGTCTGATGATGCGAGTAACGATCTCTGCATACCAGATGCAGAAACTGCGTCTGAGCACTCATAGTATACACAGTCCGTTGAGATGTAGGCTGCTTGTGTTGTGCACGCAATTTAACCCGTGAATTGACAGTGCGCCTAAGCTCTTCACGGAAAATGTGGGATGTAGCAATTGGCCATCAGGACTGTAGATTAGGCCGTCGCTACCCGTACCAAGGCTAATAAATGTCAACTTGAGTGGGTTAACCGGGGGCGGACTTCTGCAAACCACATGAAAAGGCGGTAAAGATCGTGCTGAAGTAGACCACAATGCTCGGACGGGCTAATCATTTTTCACTTATTTAAGTTGTCTGCAAAGAAGGCGCACAGCTACCGACGAAGTTGAGGTAGATTGTTGACATAGATCAGGAACAGAGTGAGCTACAGAAACGTGCGTTGGGGTATGCAACTATTAGAGGGATATCATCCGGTTGGAAAGGAATCGACTTGTCTCCTCTACTTTCGTCTAACGAGTGAGCCGCCAACATCGCACCTTCTCAGGTTACGAAGGATGACCACTTCATTCGCTTTGCTGAGCGCTTTACTAAAATCGATGTAGCTCACTATGATTCAGTTCCCCTGGTTCACTGCCTGCAATCATTCATGTTTCGTCACCAGAATGCTGGTCATCCATGAGTGGCCTGATATTGAACTGAGCTTTGCGGGCGACGGGAAAAAGTTTATCCGGAATTGCTGTAACAAATGCTTCTTCATACTCTTCTCAGAAACTTTGACCAAAAGAGAGAGACCTACTGAAGTGGGTTACATGATATATAACATGAACTCAACTGGAACAGAGTTAGATGAACGACCAACGCACTTCCACTTCAGTGCAACGTCGGACACTAAAGCCCTTGTCTCAATCTGTTCAACAGTTGTTATTAAATTACCGTAGTAGGTGGCTGCATTGCTTACCATTGGCCGGTGCAAGCCTCGACACACTGGTAGATTGGACGTCAAGGCTGCAGCCTACATCTTTCGTAAGTCAATTTGATATCACCGCCAAGCTTCTGTTTTACCATTCGCTAATACAAACACTGGTTAACTGGCAGCAGCATGTGCTATTTTGTCCCGCTTACGTTAGAAAAGTAGAAATTTTTTGCATAATTCTATCAAATTTATTTTTTAAGCAGGTTTTATACTGGTACCATCCTTTACAGGTAAATCAAAGGCTGTTTTGTTTCTCTCCTTAGCATTTTCTCCTCTTCCTACCTATCGTCTGACGAAGTACAATTCAGCCAAATATCCCGACGCAGAGAATTGTGTTTTTATGACCAAACTTGCCCGGAGAAACCTTGTTGTATTTGACAGTATTCCCGCTAAATTTGTTTGCTTACACTGGATTTCTGTTTCACATCAAGGTTGTTTCGCAGCGCATTTATCTCCCTAGGTGACTCACAAATATTTTGATTTCATTGTATGAACCCCAACTATCCCGCAGCACGTGTCAAGCGCTTGCTTTTGACCAGTGATAAATCGCTATTAGTTTTTCATTTTTCAAGACCTGATAGCACATTTCCATACACTGTGACCGATCCACATATACTGAGTCGTGTTTCGAGCTGTCTAGAAATAAATTACTAGCTATTATCTTTACTGATAATTCCTCTTATTTGATATTCTTCCTTAATTCATTGTTGGCCACGACTGAACTGATCTCCAGTAGTGACGAATGGAAGCTATTAAGCTAAACAGTATACCAATACAAATTGTAGCGCCACTGTCTCAGTTGTATAAAAAGTGCCATTGTCGAACAAGCCGACTGGTGAAACTGACTGGACGAGTTGATCATCTATAAGGTATACGTTTGACGATAATCTTAAAGATATGACAGAGAGGTGATGACTTACTTGTTATTATGTCGCATAAGCGCACGGTCAGATGGGACATGGAAACGTCAATAAACTCGTTCGTGATCATACAGGGAAGCAGATTCCTCGGAGACGGTTTCAGTCATGACCGTCTTATTACTCCACTTGCATGTTTGGCTATATTTGCAGTTATCATTGCAAATCTCTTGATATGCTAAGTTCTGCGACTTCAGTTACACCAACAATTCGTTTACGAAATCTTCTGTCTGTGCCCGCATTTTTCCTGACAGGCCATGGGCAGAAAGACAGAAGCGGAAATCCAACCCTAGTTCGTCACGTCAAAATGAGATGAAGAAAGTGGTATTGGTTCATGGTGTGCCAGAATTGAAGCATGATGATAGCAGTGAACGACAAAAGCATGACCTCGAAGAATGGAGGTACATCGCAGAGCTCTACGACATGCAGAATGTCGTGGCTTTTGACGTCACCCGTCTAATTGCTTCCACAAACTACCAAGGTAGCGGGCCACGAATTTTGAAGGTTACCTTGGCTGCGCCCAAAATTGTATCAGTGGCAATCCAAGCATGGCATGACAACAGAGAAATGGGCCACCAGAATTACCGTTAAGATCATTCCTTCAATTAGTACAGACCTCAGATACAGATGAGTCAGCCTCACTTGTACCTATCTCAGATCAGTCAACCATACAAACAACCATTTCAAAAAACTGCAGCAGACCGGCACTATTTGTGCCGGTCACTCACAGCAAACCGAGCTCCTAATGCGTCAACAAATACAATGCTGCTACACCAACACTCAGGGGTTGTATTCTAAGCTCTCGGAACTTCACCATCGATTTGAAACAACAACTTGATACCTCCTAGCAGTTACTGAAACTTGGCTCTCAAACGACATACTTGATCCGGAGATTGAACTCAGTGAGATGTCAGTCATTCGAAATGATCGTCCATCTCGCGGTGGCGGTGTTGCTCCCTACTATCGAGATTATCTGAAACGTGAGGCACTTACCGAAAATTCCCTTGTTATTCCCGACGCACTATTTTGCCGACTGCACCTAGCAGGTCGAGATGTTGGTTCACAGAAGACGAGTGATGCTTGCTACTTAGCAGTTATCTATAGGCCTCCGAACTCATCAGCAGACAGCGACAACATTCTGTTAGAGGCTCTCCGTTATGCTGTTTCACAAAACTACTCTCGCTATCTTATAATGGGCGACTTGAATATTACTTCAATAGCATCAATGTCCCCTAGTAGTCTATCATTTAGATCGAAGCTCAATGAATTCATGGATATGGCAGTTTTGTATAACCATGTGCGGCGACCATCTAGACATCGCGGTTCAAACAAGCCATCACTACTGGACTTAATCCTGACTAATGAAGAGTTGATGGTTGAGTCAGTAGCATACGATACTCCACTGGGCCGTAGCGACCATTCAGTCCAGACACTTGGTTATGTATGTTATGCCAGTATAATTGCTGAAGAAAGAGCGACTCAACGAACTAGTGCGGACTAGTTTAGGCTGCACAACATAGCAGTAGCCGTTGACGGGGACCTACGGACGCACAACTCAGCGAATGACGCATGGAATGAACTGAAAGCCAAAATTAACTGGGTCCTACAAACAGCATCGAAGGTTGCACCAGTACGAACATAACGCTGGACCAATACGTGGATCCGAAGCAGAAGATGTCAACGGATCAAGAAGAGATGAAATCTGGTGGCAACATTCGCTAAGCCCATTTGATACCACATAGCAGAATTAAAAACAACCAGAAACTACTGCACGTCGCTCAGTGGAGTCGATATCTACGAATGGCAGGAGACCATGGTGCTGAAATTTACGAGTAACACCAAACTACTATAAGGATTTGCGAAGTTCAAACGAGTTAAGCCCAAAATACCATCACTCAAGACGGACAGTGGTCTAACAACTACTGCTGTGAATGCCGCGAATGTTCTACTCCTGCAATTTGGCTTGGTAGCTACAAATACCATAGAACCTTCGCCTTAGCAACTCCCAACAAGTGTCGTCGGCTTATCCAACGTCACCTTCACCCCAGCAGCTATTGCGAACAAAGTACAATCTCACCGGGAGTACAGTGCCCCTGGAATCGACATGATCTGCCCAAAGTATTGAAAACTCTTGCTCCCACCATAGCAGCACCACTTGCAACCTTTTTCCAGAGTCTGTTTAGCACCCATACACTCCCATCTGAGTGGAAAAATGGAACTGTCATTCCAATATACAAAGGTGGTAAGCGACCAGATCCTGCAAACTACCGACATATTAGTCTCCTTCCTGTTTTATCAAAAATGATGGAATCAGTAACTGCTGATGAACAGACGCAATACTTTGCAACTAGAAATAATTTCATATGCCCAACAGGAATTCAGCCGCAGACGATCTTGTCTCACCAATTTTCTGCTTACTCGGGACTCATGGACAAGTGCAGCATATGAAATAGTCCCCATAAGGGTGCATTACTTGGATTTTTATAAAGCATTCGACAGCATCAATCAATTCTTTCTCATCCAAAAGCTTGCTGCCTACGGTATCAACGGTTCCCTGCACACCTGGTTAGGAGACTACTTACACGACAACCAAGGTAAGAGTAGCCGACACTCACTCTGCAAACCTGTGCGTCGCCAGTGGTGTACTACAAGGATCCGTTCTCGGCCCGCTACTGTTTTTAGTCTACATCAATGACCTTCCAGCAGACATTCTATCTCCAATAAAATATTTGCAAACGATGCTAAAATATGGAGAGCAATTCGTTCATCATCCGATAGTGTCTACCTCCAGGAAGATCTGACTCGGACTAACGAATGGGCAGAAATGAACCAGCTCCCACTGAATCCTGCAAAGTGCCACCTGCTGACGGTGCGCAGCAATTTCCTCAACACATACCTTCTGGGGCAACACGTCATGCAACACGTGACTAGTGAACGCGACTTAGGTATAATCGTGCAAGAGAGTCTTGACAATTCGCTCCAATGTTTCGAAGACAGCAAGTGTGGCGAACTTGCACTTGAGACTTTTGAGGCGAGCTCTCGGCACCTTTGAGCGACGGCTAGTACCAATGCTGATTAACTCTTATATTCGTCCTCATGTTGAATATGCAATTCAGGCCTGGTGTCCATGGTTAAAACGAGACATCCGCCTTTTGGAACTGCACCAAAGAAGAGCCACAAAGGCAACGCGTGGACTATCCGGTATAAGTTACGAATTGCGTCTTCGTGTACTCGGTGTGTTCTCATCAGGATACTGACGGTTTCGATGGGATATTACTCTCACATAACTGATACTAACAGAAAGCGAGCATCCATGTACATCACTGTTGACCCTAGCCCCTTACAAACAAAACCGAGGCAACCACCTGAACCTAATGACGCAACACTCCCCTCTGAAGTGTAGTAAGTATTTTTACTCACTTAGAATCTGTTCTCACTGGAATGCATTACCAAGATATATGGTGAAGGCAACAGACATAACGACATTCGAAAGACTCTTAGACTCATCTTAGTGATAAACTCTACACCACAGTCAAATTGCAATGGTTTAACCACTGATATTTCACGTTCCACTTCGGAACATTTTACTTTTCTTTTGCGTATCCATACTGTTGATCTTGTAAAATTATACTTTTTATCCCACCATACCCTACTGAACTAATGAACGTACCTCTTTAGCAAAGTATAACAATCATTTGTCTTATGTGTGCGTATTGATCACTGCACTCCGTTGAACTGCACCTTGCCCTATTGAGAAACATACTGTTTATCTTTGTGTTCATGCTTAACTTTGATTTGATGACCATTGAAAAGTTTTGGTGCGTCTTCAAATGGTGCATCTTAATTTAATTAACTCCACCTCCTCATCTAGGTAGCTGCACCGAGCTTAACCTTGAGCATCCAGTGTTTAGATGATGGCATTTCAGTTTGTACGTCCCGCATAAACTCGTGTGGTGGAAATCACATGTAACTTAAAGACTGCGAATCTGGAGAAACACCAATTATGCGATGCGATACAGTACATTTGCAGTCTCGTTGCTTGGATGCAGGACTAATCTAAGGAAATTTTCGTCCTTCTTTGATACGGTTCCATAGGTAACAAGATGGACTTAATATAGTCGCCTGTTCAAGAAAACGACAAACATTTATTGTCCAATAACAGAGGGAGGAGCATTTCAAAAAGTCCAATTAGTGATGTGAAAATGAATGAAGCACGGATAAAATATGATATCGGAGAACTTCGCCTGGAATCGTATTACGATGAATGAAACAGAGCAGTTGGTACCTCTCAGATTGAGGTGTTTCCAACTGCTTTCATTTTCTTTTCTTAAACACAGCCTCTTATGCATATTTACTCTATGCAAACACACATCTTTTTTACTGTCTTCTGAGCTGAGATCAAGAATAAGACTGAGTTATTGGTATGGTGACAATAACTATCTGTGTATTCCCCCTTTAAACTGAACAATGCCTAGGATTTGTTCTGCGAGTCTCTGCCCTACATTCGTTCTCTAATGCTAATTAGTTCTACATTTTCAAAAGCGACAGTTAAAAAATTTACTACATTTCATCGTTAGGCTACACTGAAATCTCTACTGTTCGAATGCTTGCAACTCTGCAAGACCAATGGCAGACATTACAAACTGAAATGTTGACTAAATACAAATAGAACACGCGAGATACTGGATGTGTAAACACGTTGCCGCCTCCGAAATAATCTGAGGCAATATATTTTCCACCTCAGGCCCAGCACCAAATGGAGTAAGCCGCCACATGAATCAAATGTACTGAGCATTTGTGTATGTTCAAAAATATTAGATTTATTTGTAAATTGAGAGGATGGAACACAGAGTACCGAAATGATGATCATAGACTTTTAAAGAATAACCCCAATGTGAGTCCTCTGGTTGCAAATGGTCTGAAGGTAACCGCCATTTTTCTTGGTCCAATAATAGGAACTGATACAGAACTAAAGTTTACACACAGCCAAGATATCATGGTACAGACCCAATTATTTATGGATACGGAATAAACAAATGCAATTTTAAGTAACTTTTCATTAAGTTTTTAGTAGATATACTTTTTCCATATTTATCACAGGTTTATTGTCAATGTTCGGAGCAACGGTAAGTAATATATTTGACTATTACAGTTAAGCTTTATTGCTTTTTAATACTATGCATTACATATAAATGCGTCTGAAGCGTTTCGTATAGGCTCGGTTCACACAAACGAAAAAAATTCCAATATCGAACCAGCGTATTTTTAAATTCAACCTTGTGTTGCTGTACACTCCAGTCAAAAGTTGGAATCAGCTGGGTTAAATTAACGCAAACCCTTGTTGCAAAACCACTGTGTTGCAATGACTGTGCCTAGGCAATTTTTCTAAAACATTCCGTATGAGAAACTAATAAAAACGTCAAATTGTATAAACAGTGTTCCCTGGTGTGCACGAACTGCCAATTAAGGTGGACACATGCGAAGATTACGTTGTATTGCACCTACATGCGAGCTAATTTATTGATTGATGCGCCGAGTGCAGCATACGGCGAGGAAAAAGTGAACACGCATTCGTACCGATCAGACAGATTCTAGGTTTTCGATTTCATCTTTCTACGCTAGGTACCTTTCAAAAGCCAAATAACTGACGCTTGTAGCATTGGGTAAATTACTCGAAATTTCCTCCAAAACTGAAAATAGAATTGAAACAAGTTAATGCGCATACATTATTAGGAAAATCGTCTGAAAGTGTGCTTTTGATTATTCGTCAAATTTTGCTCACGGTAAACTACCTCTGATGATGCAGTGCAGTTAAAAATGGTTTACCTTTTGAGAAAATTTCCAAACGGTATGTGTGGAACGCAGGTCCTCTGTTTGGATACTCGATCACTGGTTACCTATATGCAGCATGCAATGCTGGAAAGTCTATGCTTGATGTCACCAAAAGGGAAACGCAGTCAAACGTCCAAATATATTTTATGTGCTCAGGTAGGTACATTTCCAACAATTTACACCAATACCTAAATGTGGAAATAAGTGCCTACTAGAAAACGTATGCACGCATCACTCAGGTAATCAATTAAGCGTCATACTATTGATTTTCGTTGGGTCAACATATAGCCTTGAGAAGTAAAGTAGGCTAGAACTGTGAGAAGAACCAGTACGAGAATATAAGCGAAATTTAGTGCGTTTAGGCGAAGCAGCTGGCGATTTCGATAGAGCATGACATAATCGGTGGAAAGGATTAATTAAAACCTTGTAGAAAAAACGAATATAAGAGTTAATATGCTTTAAGAGCAAAAAGTTTACTAATCCCCTGCACACAATTGATTGAATTTATAAATATGTATCAGAAACTGTATGATCAAGATGTGTTATTTTCAGGTTGTTCCTGGAAAATCACCGGGGAAGGTAGATCCAATGCGGCAGGGTGCCAGCGGTCACTAAATGGAAAGTTAAATCACGAGGAATTGAAACTATTTTGAGTCCGTAGGCACAGAAAGATGGCTTTCTAAGATGTTTGGAAACAAGTACAGTGGCTCGTACCACAATTACAGAGGGATATTTTGTTTCTCTGTGTCTGCTGATACTTGAAGATTAGACACATCGTCCAGAAAGGCCATCGTTTTGGCCGTCAGGTTAATACTTCAGTTATATGTCTTGTAATACGCAAATTGCAGTTGTGCAGATGTCGTGCATTGATTGAAACCGTACAAGTGTTGTGGTTAACCCCTGACGGCAAACACAGATTTGCACATGTTATGTTGTGTTCGGAAGTCTTCTAACCATTGTTACGACCCCTCCAAACGTGACGAACCACTCAGAAGAAATTGGATAATTGCGCTTTCATGTATTGGAGATTTCTGGGTCAGCCGGCAATTAGTCAAGAAACAAGTCAAACAACCGCATGTCTGATAACTAGGTATTCCATCAGCTTTGTGTTATCTGCTAGATACTCCGAACAATGAATAATGAACAATGATTTATAACAGAGAAAAATGCAGGTGCTTGACATGTCCCGTAGGGTGGCTAGAGTGAGAAAAGATAGATCAATGGATAATGGAATCGTCTGTTCGGGCGATTACAGATTTAACTGCACTGCCGTATAAATGTTTTGAAATTAGAAGGTGCGCACACAAAGACATAAGGGGAGTGGTTATTGATCATGTAATAGGCAAGAAGGAAATAAAAAGTAGGAAGCACAAAGCTTACTCGAGTGCAACTATCTTGGGTCGACGGGATACAGAAATCCAGTTTCTATAGTAGTAGCGTTTATCAAATTGGGAGCAATGGGTTTAGAGTGAATCATTCTCGGGTAGGGTTATGGCACTATCCCCTGTCTGTTGTGCATTAGTGCCAGCATCTGGTGGTCATGAGCTATAGAACGTAGTGTAAATGTGACAGCGTATCGTCAAGGCATTTTTGAAAAGGGATAGGGTGGATGCATTAATTACATGTTCCGGGAGGGCGTTCCAAGGCTGTGACACTCGAAGGGAGAAATAGTTTCGCCGACATTCCAGGCGGCTGTACTGCGTGACTAACTTAAACTGGTGACCTCTTAGCGAGGTGCTTTGACTGAGTATCAGAATGGAATGGCATGGGTGGTTGGGGTTTCTTAGGATCTGGTACACCATTATGAGATCGCTCCTTAGACGCCGATAACTTCCACTGTATATTTTGAGAGGCTTCTGCCTGAGTGGGTAGGGGAGGCTGATCAAACCTCTGACGCTCTTCGTTGCCCTACGTTGTGCAGTATCGAGCGCGGTGAGATGGTGCTTGAGCCAGGGTTACCACGCTTGAATAGCGTATTCCGCGTGCGGCCTCACGTACACACTAAGCATTTTTGGAAAGACTGAAGGGTTAAACTTCCCGAAATCTCTGCGAAGAAGGCCGAGGTACTGGTTTGCTTTCTTAGCCGCCTTTTCAGTCTGCCTCAAACAACCGAGATCGTCTTGAATAATCACGCCGAGATCGCACTCGTGAGAAGCCCGCTGTGGAATTTGTGGTCCTAGTTGGTACTTGTACATAATCTTGTGCCGTATGCTAAGAACTTTGCACTTGGTAACGTTGAGATGCAGCATGTTCTAGATGAACCATGTGTACGCTTGCTCCAGTTAATCCTGTAACACTGTGTGATCCTCCACTGCAGCTATAGTACGCCATACCTTTAGATCATCAGCAAGTCGCAAACAGAAGATAGCACGGTCGCGAGATCATTTATGAAAACCAGAAACAGGCGCGGTCCAGTACCGAGCCTTGAGCAACGCCGCACTGAACTTCGATGGATTCCGATAGGTTGCTTCGAACCGTCACATTCAGGTGACATTGCAGGAGAAAGTCTCCTATGCATCCCAGAACAGGTTCGGCGCTTCCATATTGCTTGAGTTTGTGGACTAGAATGCGGTGATCTAGACGGTCGAATGCCTTTGAGCAATCCAGGTAGGCCGCATCGACTCCAACACCAGCGTCCACAGATTCCGTCCAGCTTGCAAGAGCAATTAATGGATTAGTAGTACAGGAGCGATTCTGGCGAAATCCATGCTGCTCCGGAACGAGAATTTTGTTGTTCTCTAGGTACCCCATCAAATCCTCAGCTGCAATGGACTCCATAATCTTGGAGATCACAGGAAGTAGTGTTATCAGGCGTTAGTTTGCTGGTTCTGCATGACTGCCACTTTTGTAGATAGGCGTGATGATTCCGTGCTTCCACATCGTGGGGACGTGCGTCTCGTTCAGACATCGTTGAAAGATACTTGCTAGTGGTCCTGCCAAACTCATGGCAGCAACTTTCAACGCCTTCGGGCGAATGCCGTCCGCACCCGGGGAGCTGAACTCACGCAGAGACATCAGCCACTACAGTACAGCTGCGGAGGTGAACGATATGTGATTAAGCCCTGATGGCGGCGTTAACTGCTTAGGCAGGATGTATGATGATTGCGCGCTTTGGAAGGTACGGCCAAATTGTTGTCCAAGGACGTTGTCTGCCTCTTGTGCGGTTTGGGCTAAGCCGCATACTGTGTGCAGAGCAGGAATATCGCACTTAACACGGCGCAAATTGTTCACATGTTTGTATAGCAGTTTGGGATTGGTGCAAAACCTTTCCACTAGACCTTGTTGGTCCTTCAGTTTATCCTCCCGACAGTTCTTTGGTAGTGTTTTTGCCGTTAGTTTTGATTATAACACAAGTTTTAACAGCATGCGACCGCACCCCTTATAGTTTGGTGATATGGGGATCCTTGTCAGCGAGGTGGCCACGATATTTTTGAGAGAAAGAGCCTCCCGGATGTAATGCCATTGCTCGCGGTCGTGAAGGTGAACATCGTCGGAAGAGGAATCAGTAAGCTCAGGAACACCGTGAGCAATCACTGTTTTCTTATCTTGACTTTTTCTGTCCCTCTGTCTGTTAGCGGGATCGACTGAAGATTCTCTCCACGGGACTTCAGGTAGTATGCGCACTCCACTTGAATCGTTGCGGAGACGATTCGCAGACAGCATAACGGCCTCGGTCTCATCAGCCGAGTTTAGTGTTACTCCAGGTAACCGAGGTTCACCGTAGTGCAACTCGTTTGGGTGACGCTAGATTCTTTTAAATGTCGTGGAATTAGCATGGACACCTATCGATGTATGATTTCCATCGTCCTCAACCTACCCTCACTTGTACTGGATTCGGATTCGGGGACATTTTTGCACACAAGATTTAAGGCACCATGGTTGCGCCTGGTGGCTACTGGTTTTGGATTTGACCTTTATTATCCGGTGTTTTTGGTGAACTTGTGAACGGCACTGATGGGGGACATCCGTGGTGCGTCACTTTAGTTTTCTCTAATCCGGACACAAATGTTATCGGTGTTCCTTCCGGTGTTTGCTTGGTGATAACCGATGCGTACTTTGCCGGGTTGTTCATTCTTGCTTGTTGACCGTAGGTTACGGTCTCGAGTGTAGCCAACAGACTATTAGGTGCAACACACTTTACAGATGTTTAGACAGACGCGCTGCAGGCAATGTTTTACTTACAGGAGAGAGAGTGAATGAAGTTGGTATTGATGGAGGCTGAGTCGTTGTGGTAAGATTGGGACGCCTGGCTCTCTTCTTCAGCCAGACTGGGGTGTTATTTTCACATTCAAGTGCATGTCCGTTTCCTCCCATGGGTGTAACCCTGGCGCTCACCAGTTGCTGTACCGCTTCGGTTAGTCTTTCACACCTCTTCAGTAGCACAGCTAGACAGCTAACAACTGGGATAGAATTGAGTATTTGGCAGAACCAAAACGCCTCTGCCATGTTAGTGTATCCTTGTGTTGGCCCGGTCCCAAGGCATGTAGTTTGATAGGATTTCAAACACTTGCTACACACCAGACCATTTCTTACCACTATAACACATGATTCGCATTTGCTCTTCATCCTAGACATGTTCACAGTAGGCATGCTGTTTTAACTTCACGCGTTTTTCACTTCAGCTTCCTGCGTAAAGGTAAACGTGAGTCAGCGCGGCGCGCTGGCTGTCACTAGTGTTTATTTGTACGCACATGTTGAAGTGTCGGTTGGTTGATCGATCGATGTTAGGCCTTGTTGGTTTGGGACCCAGTAACTGAAACTACACCGCGGTGAAAACAGATCGTGAGATCATAAATTCCTACCCAGATGCGTTTAGAAACGCCGGATTGGAGTAAGCTAAGGCTTTTCAGACTTTCTCGAGAATTCTGCACCCAATGGTAGTACACAGAAGGGCAGTTTGCATAAACTGAATGAGTTATCTACTTTTGTTCAATCGCGGATGACAATCAACTCAGTTACTGATAGTTAAAACTTTAGTGGTATAAGATAATTCCACGTATGATAAAGCACTGTGTAGTGCTGGTAAATCCGGTTCGAATGAGCGTGCGGTGACAACGCTGCGAGAACATAGAGAGAAGTTAGAGAGGATTATTCCAAATGAACCGAGAGCACGCACGTCAAGCGTGTGTGTACAGCCAAGAATTAATATTGCTCAGTACTGTTAATCTACAGCTGTTGCTTCTGACAGAGTCTTCAATCTCAGTAACCCGATTGCCGGTATCAGTGACGCGAATGATCGATCGCTGTTATGCTTTCTTTTGTTAAGAGTGGAACACAGTGTTTACATGGTAGGCAACAGCAATTCAGCTATGGTTTATCATACCTAATAGAGAGTTAAGCGGAGCCAATGTCCAGATACGAGGCCGCGCACAGGCCTACTGCGGAGCACGTGAGCTGTCTGCTGCATGCGAAGGTCACCAACATGAGCGTGGAACGACCTTCGAGTGTTTTGCCAAATTTGGGAATCGGGTGCAAGCTGCTTGACCAGCAAATAAAAGCCCGAGTCAACGGAGGAGAACCATTCTGCCAAATATGGAAAATCCATGGGATGGAATTAATTCATATTGGCTGAGAGCCAAACATTTCCAAAATTAGTATGTTTCGTTCACCAATCAATAGAACTGACCTGTCGTGTAGACTAGACACCGTGTTTACCGATCCCTGGCCTTCTGTATCCCGTCGGTTGGTTGGGTGCGTGACTGAGCAATCCGGCGGTCGTAGTCTAGCAGGCGCAGAATAGCAGCAGTGCAGCAGTACGAAGGCAGCTTTACAGCATACCAACATAAGAACTACCACACTGAATGGATTAACGTAGTGTAATCATACAAGTTAGACAAACCTTCGAAGCATTATAGAAAACACGTTTTTCGGCCCACGGATTGATCTGTCACCCTGCGAACACCTACTCGCCAAAATCAAAGAAAAATCTCAGGGACTTTAGGAACGCATATAACGACTGATTTTCAAGGATAGAACCCCGTGGTTCGCACGCTATTTACCAAGTAGGGCAATCCGCATTTCAACCAGAATACTCCATCATCCGTCCAAATCATATTTGAACACGCCAAAAGCGTACCATTCTCATAAAAGTCCAACTTGATTAAATCGGCGTTGAACTTAGGCTAATGGCAGATCCGTTATAGACCGCTCAAAGCATCTAATACTTGAGTTCAGTAAGAATGAGAACCGTCAGTTAGAGCGATTGCAAGACAACGTTTTTTTAGACACAAAACCTTCGCCATGCTAGGTGAAACAACACAAAATTGAAGAGACATTTTATATCTAGATGGATCAATGATCGCGATAGCAGCTTCACGAACCAAGGTGTTCTTCCATTCACAAAAAATGATATCGCTACAAGGGGGTTTGTCATTTAAATAAATAAATCAATAAATGAGGTATATTATTCGAGAGTGCGAGGCAAAGTCTTACTGAATGGTCTAATGTATATTGTACTGATGTAATGTTTACCTCGGATAGTTGCGCAAATCCTTGCGAGCGCAGAGGTCGAGGAATCTCATTAAGCATACTGAATAGGCCAGATATTAAAAGCGTACTGCGTTGATCTGACCCATAGTTAAAAAAGCGCCCATGAAGCAAATACGAAAAGGACGGTGATTCCTGTACTAGATGGGTTATTCCCTCTAGTTGGCTCAGTCTCCTTTTCCCCCTAGTTCCACCTTCCGAACCAATACCACGCTTTTCGCACATTAGACAACCATATTTTTAAAACAGTATTGTTATTACCTGATTTTACTGCATTGTATCCCAAGATCACATGTTCATCAGTTGTGAACAGAACCTTTACGTTTATCAGTGTTCGTCTGCTGTACGCACGCCACAAACCTAGTGTCGAGTTCCGTCTTGTACATTACTTTACCCTTTAGGCCCATGGCTACGGGATTACCTAACCAATGTTCGCGTTCCAATTGTTTTCCGCCTAAACAGTGCGTATAGTCTAAGTTTGGAACCCGAAGTAAAGTAGTTTGCATACATTTCGGGTGATGTATTTAGATTTAGCTCAGTCCGGTTGTTACTCATGATACCCGGAATATTCCGAGTCGACCGGTGATTGTCCACATGCGTAACTACCATAGTTTGCGGCGGGTGCTACGAGAAACGTGACCAGACTGGAGGACAACCAACAGTGTATTTGGTAGTACAACTGAAAGTTCGATAGACCAATCCGTCTCGTGTTCTCCTGACTCACACTGGCTCCGGGATAGATTTCTTTCACTTCACCTGGAACTCAGGACCACATTGGTGGCTGGCTGTTTCTGTTAGAATGATTCGCTTCTACTTGTCATTGGGAACAGCCACACCAAGTCTACCCCTACAAAAAACATGAGTATTTCATAGCATAGCACCGCAAACCCACCATGTATAAACTATAATCATACAGAATTTATATAATGACCATTTAATGACAATCTCTATTGTCCACGAGCCAGTTTACGCTCCAACAGCGCTTAAATCACCTATTGCTCAGAAAAATTAATCTAGATAACCCCCCACCAAGATGATAACGAAATCCGTAGAGTACGGAACAATGGAAGAATGCTGGTAATAAAGCAACGCTTGACAATTCTCCTGGGATGGAAATTGTTGAGAAACTAAAAGTTCTTGACAAAAAAGAAACGTGTCTTGGTGGACGCACCATGACCTTCCTATTGAAACGAGCGGAAATCGGTTGAGATTTTCACGTAATAATAAGTCTAAACCCACCGGTTGGAATTTCAGAAACACCAGTTGATTGCGTTATGTGGCCTTCTGGCTAACCCAAGTTATAAAATGAAGTGTGAATAAGACAATGCATCGTCAAGTTGTTTTTTAATGTCGTTAGTGATGAAAGCCTGGAGCACATAGGCGAAATAGGTGGGCATTCGCAGCACGCCGCATCGATTCGTGCTAAACCGGTGCAAAATTTTCAGCAAACAATTTACAGGGTTGTGTAGGCACCGTGTAACCTTCCGTTTAACCAAACTTGCAATGTGGTGGCTAGCAGCAATTTCCCCCACATCGATTAAGATATTTTGAACCAAGTACTCGAACATTAAAACTTGGGTTTTGGCAGCCTTATCAATATGGGCAGCAGGCCCGGTTGAGCCGTTCATGTCACCCGGCTACAGACGTTGAATATGCTGTGGAAATTTCAATTGATCTTATAATCTTATTCTAATCTATCCGAAGAATTGTAGGAAACCGATCATCACATGCTATTTTTAATCAGCACTGCATATATGTTGGCAATACATTTAAAGAAATATTTGGCTTGAAGCAACTCGTCGGATTTGTCAGCAATTTAACTATCTATTAGGTCAATCGCATTTGAGCCCAGGTAAGGCGGTGTTTCGTCAGTCGCTACTTCAGAAGTCATTTAAAGTAAAACTATTCTCTATGCACCTGAACAATGAACAATGATTTATCACGGGTGAAAAAGCATGTGCTTGACAAGTCCCGTAGGATGGTTGGAGTAACAATTAAAATTTGAAGGATCATCGATTAAGTAAATCGTTATTTCAAGCGTCCACCGAGTTAAATACACTGCTGCATAACGATAGTTTTAAGTAGGAATGAAATGTGCACATACAAAATAGTATGGAGAAGTGTTTTACTTCATTAAGTCCATGCGAAATAAAAAGGGAAACGACAATGCTCACTGGTTTGTTTCTTCATTTACAGATTTGAAAAGTTAATCCAGTTTAGCTACATCCAGGCTAATCACATGGAAACTTCTGCATGGATCCTCACAGTCATGTTATGCAGAAGGCCGTTAAGCACATGCTTAGGTTTGTGTTATTTCGTCCTCCAAGTTGAACGGACTATATTAATAATGCGAGTTTGAAAACGTTTCATCATGTCGTTTTATGAAAAGCGTTAGTGTGGGACCAAAGATAAGGTGAGTCGGAAGAGCATTGCAGGCACAGGACTCACGGAGGGAGAAATCGTTTTGTCGACAATCAAGTCGACTGTAGCGTGTAGCCAGTTTGAGGTGATGACTTCTCTAGTTGGTATTTTGGCTCAGCTGCAACAGATTGCTACATGGGTGAGTTGGGTTCGTCAATATTAAATAAACCAGGATTAGGTCTCCTCGCTGACGTCGATACTCACCTATATACAACCTCAGGGACTGAAGTCTACATTGGTAAGAGAGATGAAACAATCCTCCAACGAGTTTGGTCGCTCTACGTTGTAAAGATTCAAGTGCATCGGCGTCGCGCTTACGCCACGGACGCCAATGCTGGATCGCATAATCCACGGGAGGCGTCACGTAGGTGTACACCATTTTCGGAAAGATTAATGGCTCAAAGTTGCCGAAAGCCCTCCGTAAGTGTCTAATATGTCGATTGGCTCTTTTTGACGCCTTGTCAGCCTGTCTCGAGCAACCAAGTTCGTCCTGCACGATCACGCCGAGGTCGTTTACTTGGAAAGCACGTTGGAACTGCTGCTCCCTTGAAGGTATAATGTTTTACGCTTACTAATAACATTGCGAAGGTACTGAGACATGGAATTCAACTAACATAACAAACATAGGATGAAAAGTAGAACTGGATAAAGGTCACGAAAGCAATTGTTTATATGTAATATATAGTGAACATCGTGGAGTCCACATAAAACGTGATAAATGAAGTGAAGCGTGCTTAGTAAAAACGATGTGTGCGAGACTCAGGGAAATTCAATGCACCTACAGAGCTGCTTAATGAAACGTCCAATCAGCATATGGTCTTGATGAAGGAGGTTAAGTAAAGTAATAGGCGAACAGAACAATCAGCTGGGAACAGCAGAGGTGGTTGCAAACCACTGCCATTAAAATAAAATAAAAATAAAATTGTACATTCTCGGTGTTACACGAGGTACACCAAAGAAAGCATGATCAATTTTGTACAAGCAGATACGCTACGATGTCATTTTGACCAAATTAAGTGAGTAGATTTATGAGATCGAGGATATGGGATGTGCCTGTGATAACTGTTTCCATGTTAAAATTGCAAATTAGTTTGTTAATGCGAAGGTATTGATAGGCAGGCAGGATGGCGTACATATTTATCGTAAGTAAGTCTTGAATCCGTGACTCAAAATGAGTTTCGGCTGGATGGAATGATTTGACCTTAAACCGATTGATTGAATCGCAGTCACGTGTCCATTTTCGCCCAATTGTCATATTCAATGTCATCAGATCACCACGCACCGCTTTGAATTCCCATCCGTATCTAGTTGAGGGAATCGCGAGCCTCATGGGAGTTGGGATCGAAATCGCTGATTAAGGGTCGTTCGGTGTTGTTGAAAGGTTCTTCAGGTGCCGACCTTGTCTGAATACTTGGAAGGTAGGTTGACGGACAACAGGCAGCCGAACAGAGAGCCGGGCAAAAGTGTAGTGGAAGCGCTCAAGGATATGTGAACAACATGCAACAAAGGATTAACCGTTGAAACATTATGTACTGTGCATCTTCGTCGCCAATATATATATATATATATATATATATATATATATATGAGTTCTTACGAAAGGCTAAACAACGGGAAAACGCGAAGGGATGCGAGTTATGGGGCTGGACGCCCCATAATAGCGAGGAGTGGAACGCGTTTCAGCGTGTACAAGGTGCGTGTGTGCCACTTTATATGAGGCGAAATCACTGCATTGCACAGGATGATTAATTCATCCCAGATGCCTAGGGGAAGATAGCAAATGCAGGCTGAGTTATGGCAAGCATCAGATAGGGCTGGATACCTGTTTACAACAAAATAAGTGGACACTTAATAATACAAAAGATATGTGAACACCAGTGGATAGGAGACTAAGACGCTGCGTCTCGCAGGGTAAACCAGTTGCCCTACCTAGCTATGAGACGAGAGCTAAGGCAGAGTGCTGGAAAGCAGGTGATGGTGGTGAACGGCGGTTTACAGTGAGGAGTCAAACGGGATGAGGCACATAAATGGATAGGTGTGCAAGAATACGGAGGAAGATAAGGCGTCGCGTCGCGCAGTCAAATTCAGTCATCCAAGCTTGTTGGGAGAAACGAGAGAGTACAGGCTAAGTAATTAAAGGAAGAGGTGGGGCTGGATGCCCGTCTACCGCGAAGAGCCCAATCGGTTGGAGCCAGGTGGATGGTTACATGAATAATAAACCGAAGGTGGCTAGGACACTGAGTCGCTCAGGGTGATTCAGTCGCCTTAGCTTGCTAAGCAAAAAGGTCAAATACAGTATAAGGGTAGAATGTAAATGCTGTGCCCGGTCGCACATTTATAGTGTAAAGCCAAAGGTGTCGTAGCAGAAACATGGTATGAGAGCACCAATGCATACGATGCTAAGGCGCTGCGTCGCGCAGGATGATAAAGTCGCCCCAGATTTCTAATGGAAGATGACTAGTGAAAAATGAGTAATAATTCGCAAGAGGTTGGAACCGCATGCCCGGATTTGGGCTGTCGATGAAACGACGGGTTACCCGGTTACCTACATTGCCAGGTATAAATGTTAGAATTGATCTAGACCTCGTTCCCTTATCTCCTCTTCAAAATGGTCTAGGCCAAGAAATTCTGCAATAGTAATTTGGTACAACGCGCTGAAAACATGCTGCGTCATCAAGTGCAAAAGGAGAATCTTTTGCACTGTGGAACTTTTCTTCCTAATATGTTGAGCTTGGTGGATTTTACGATAAAGTGATACATTACTTTGATTTGTGCGCTCACAGCCATGTGAAGGAATGGTCTACCGTTAATCACTTGTGCGGGACGAGTTATCATGACTTGGTTACCGCTAGCGACCTGTTCTGAAAAAGCAGCTGCCTGCATTTTTACGAGTTACCTTTGTAGGAATTGCAGCCAACCGTTGCGTCGAGCATTCCACAACCCATAGGAACAGCAGCAATAGGAATCCGATACATTTTGATTCTCTTTGCTTACATCGAAGTTGTGTACATGTTTCCATCGAGCATAGGTTTGCTCGGTAAACGCCGTGTGCGTTGCTTTTAATCATCTTTCTTCAATCCACTATCCGATCATCCAGAGAAACATGTAAATCCTTCGCGTTTATCAGTGATATGCAGCCGGCCCTTGACAAACAATCAGTTTTGCTACAAGTTGTATGATATTTCTGATAGTAAATGGATGAAGAAGTAGGGCAGATCAAACAAATCGCACTCGACACATTTCATTGCGATAGCGCATGCAGAGCCCAATTTTGGTTTCATTAACTTCGTTCCATCTGGCTTCATGACTTTGGCTATACAAACTGGTGGTAGATTGCCCGAAGCATCGCCACTTTTGAGTTATCCTTCGCGATTTTACAATAATCTCGCGGTGTTTGTAGTCGCAGTAAAGTGTGTTGGCTTGTTATATTTGCTTCGCTTTCGTAGCTTATGCCATGAATCGTGCGTATACCTTACACGCGCCTCAGTTGGCAAATGTTAAATCGAGTAAGATTCACTTACGTATAGATTAAAAAGGAGACTCGTTTTTGTCCTTTTCGCTCAAGCTTCATAATAAACCAACAGACGCGGTGCACTAATGTGCAGAGCGCATCAATGAGCAGAATGAAATATAATATATGGCAAGCGTTGGTGGCGAAAATATACGGACGAATTAAGGAAGGAATCTATTACCTGTTCCACATCTATGTACAGACAACCCAGTCTGGTTAGTGTCGTATTCAAACTGCTTGAAAATCTGCTGAAAGATTCGTTGGAGGTTCCGCTGAATAGAATTAATCTACAGAAAGGTGCATAACACGGATTTTGATACGGAGTACTTTAACTCACTAATTTGATGGTAGTTTGTGAGAGAAGTGTTACTACAGTGGGCAATTGCCACGTAATGGATATGCTTTCGTGTATTCGAAAGAAGTTGCTATGATGCTCTACGTAAGGACAGCGCAGAAGTGGTTCTCTTACAATGTATCTGGTACCGGCGTTCACGGAGTGACTGCATTCTCGGAAGGAAACAAGTATTGTGTAGATGGCAGCCAATCGTTCAGGCTAGCCAATATAAACGAAGTCCTACGATACTTGAGGTATCACTGCTATTATTTTTAAATGAACTAAAGTTTTAGGATAATGTACTTGCTCCTGGGGGATTCTGAGGCTATTCATCGTGCAAGTTATAGACTGTGTACCTGGTTTAATTTACGACTAGTGCCCATAAAGCAGCCAAAGTGTCCGTTCTTACAACTGGAACAGATCTCCCACCAATGAAATGTTTGCTGGGCTGTTTTGACCTCACCCGCTCTCCCACCAGCTCCTGCACTCCTCGACTTTACACTCGGGCGACAACCAGAAGAAGGTGGCTACTAGGCGCTTCCTTATGTTGTGATCAATACGCCGTTATTCCTGAATGGTGACGGTCGACTTCTTCGTGAAACCCTTTTCACCTTGTATTCAGCCCCGCCTGGAACACTACGTACAACCTTCCTCCTTCTTTCTATCCCGGAACAAATTGGAGCTCGAGAGATCTTTGCGAACACGTGCTAGTTTGGCTGAAGGGCTAAGGTTGACATACGTACCCCGAGAGCCCATATAGTTTGGCACTTCATTAAATGCACTACCGAAGGTCTCAACGAGAGCTGATCCACACTTGCAGTACCTTAACTGATGAGGTTGGACTGGACTTTACGTGGCTATTTACTCCGGCCAGGTTGTTTGGTCTACGCACTCATTCCAAGAAGATACGTACGACGGGCTGTGGCCATATTAGGACGGAACCTTGGTTGTCGCGTAGAGTTGTCGAGTGCCGGAACTCACTTCCAGAAAATGTATTCAGTGAACCTACGGTTAAGCGCATTGTGCTCCATGTAAACGTTCTTGTGTGGCAACACGAAACCTTTCTCATATCATCAATATATCCAGTATCAACTTCGATTATAGTTAGGTGTATTTATCCACTCATTTGTCTTATATTTCATACAAATGACCTTCTTACATCTTTGAATTTCCTTCGCTCCCTAACGCTTGCATGCTTACCTGCTTGCTTGCTTAGTTCCTTGACTAGAACAATAGGGTCTGTTACTGCATGGAAGGTGGGTGTTAACTGGTTGATCAGGGTGGGGTTCCGCTGTTTTGTTTCAGATCCATGAAAAGCTCAGATAACCAAACCATTCCTGCCTCGAAGATCTGCTTGAGAAGAAACACGCATGGGATTTTCCTACCGTTCCAGTCACATCTGCACTTGGCCTTGAAATGGTATCGTTTCTGTCAAGTAGCTCAACTTCAAGCTACGAAACGATCAATTGAACACGAGCATTTTAACACTGATTCCGCATACCATATTTCAGTTATCGGCTGATTAAAGTAGGTGGTCACTTTTGTTTCAATGCCGCTTACGATAGGTTTGTCTTCATCTTCATTTGTCTGTCGGTACAATTTTATGTCACATATCTCTGCTACTCAGTTTTCCGAAATATATTCTGTTTCGCACGCAGCTGGAAACAAGAACAGGCTATTTATCAGCGGAGAAGAAAGACAGGTAGATGAGGCAAAAGTCTTGTCCAGTAGGCAGTGATTTTGCCGGTTAAACTTTTACTGAATCTTTTGGCTTATAGATCTATCACATATCAATTTGCCTTGTTATAAAGTATAATAATAATGTTGGCTAACCTTTCGTATAGGGTTTACCAGCCTTTTGAGGCCGTTACCCCAAAAGTGAGTCCACTTTAAGCAGTTACCCCCAAAGTTTCTAAAGCCAATTCGCTAGCAACCACTGCACTTTTTCTTTAGATTACGGCGAATAAATACCATATGTAATTATTTTCCATCATGCAAATAAAAGAGACCCTCATTGTAGTGCGAAGAAAATCCATGAGTTTCTTTTACTAAGTACCGCGTTCAAACTATTCTGGCTGATGTCTTGAACGCGACTTTGATGGTGCTGTAAGAAAACGAGATCACACTTATCCTTAACGCATGTTGTTGTACACCGGCTATTCTTAACATTTTTGAGGCTCTCACAAATCAACCCGCCTCCCCAATTTATGTTTCAAACGCTAACTAACGAATAACTGTCGCGCTGTTTACTTCTAAGTACGGGAACTGATAGCTATTTGGAATAACTCTTGATCAATAAAAGGAAGCAAACAGTTGTTTGGTACAACGTTGTATGTAATCACGAAGAGATATGCATAAATGGGACGGTTGATATCGTTTAGTGCTAACAATTTCTGGGATATTTGGTTCAGTTTCTGCTAAGGCACATCGGAAGTTGTACTCCAGGCTCATTCGACTCCTTGCTTTTACTTTTACTGAAACAGTTGTCGAAAATCCACTTTCACATCTATAGGTTATTGCAAATGGGATCAATATTCTCAATGCTCTTTTCGATAGCAATGGATACTCACCACCTATCTTTATCCAAAATGCTCCTAGTGGTGTATATTTAATTCGTTATCTTCGCGCATTCCTAGGAATTGTGCTTTGGCTTCGACGGCATTATCCGGAAAAATTTTCTCATCCACTGAAAATGCTCTTAACACCCAGGCATTTACTTGGCGATTTTCCGAATCAGGAAAATATTTGCTGATGGAATGGACGACTGATGACAAGTGACAAGTTATATCATCTGTGAAAGCGCATGTTTCATTTCTCCCAGCGAACACCATTGATAGTTCTGGAGACATCGAGATATCGTCAACTGATGCTCTGCGTTGGTGAAACTGCATTTTACGAGGAAAACTGGCAACCTGATCCTGAGCAACTAAAATATTAACCATCTTTTCTAGCAAGCTGAGGTTCAGTGCATTTATTTCTCCGAAGAAATTTGCAAGACATACTAGTACAGAAATAAATACGTTGTCTATTATCATGGTGTAACCAGTTCACCTTACCTTTATGCAGCTCTTTCCTTTCAAGAAACATTGGCATTTCTTCTCGAAGCTGGAGCACTCGGTGCAACACCCTGCCTCATGACAACCAACGCTCTTCCGTGTGCAATAGCAATACGTGGAATTTACCTCCAAATGAATTGCACAACTCTTTGAAAACCCTTGTATATGATTGTACAGGCCCGTAGATGAATCATTGAAAACAATTGTTTGCCTCAGACTGATGTTCTTGTACGTGTCGCACTACAGCGGATGACATTTATTATTTTCACTACTTTGGTTAACGTGTCCAACAAAACAAGCGGGAGAGTTCTCAATGCTAAAGCATAACGATGTATTATGCATTGGCTGAAGGTACAGTGCAGAGCAAATTTTTGACTAACATTTGGAATCCAGAACGGACGCCCAACTTGGATGGTGCTCCGTCTGTATAGACACCCAACAACCTCGACCACTGTTGATCCTTTTCCTCGACAAAAGCCTTCACTGTTCGAAAGGCATCTTCGCCATATGTAGTTGTGCTCAATGATTCTGAGAACAAGTACTCTTCCTTGAAGTGGTCGGCTTTCATGTACTGAACATAGACCACTAGCATGGAACCGGATGCAACGTCGATCGACTCATCTAACTGTATTTCGAAGAAAGGACGAGTTTATTTCGTTGTGCACATTATTCAAAATATTCTTGCTCATATCCTCGATACGACTTTTGATTGTGTTATTAGAAAGCGATATCATGCTTGTTGCTGTCCAAGAACGAGCTTCACGGTATCGATTATGCAAGGTTTTATGAGTTACACTCCTATAGCACGCGGTTTCTTGTTTTTGGCGAATCGGAGAGCGATGCGGTACGACGCTTTAAGACCAGCTTCAGTTGACTGGAAAAAGAGCCAGATGTATCCAGGTGCGAACTTTTGAGCGCAGCTTCTTTTCGTTTGAAGAATGTAATATCTTTTTCTACAAACTGAGAACGACTTCGGTCGAAGTGGTCTTTCAATTTGCTACGTTTCATGCTCTCCCCCGTGAGCACTTTGCAGCACAAAACACATTGCGGCTTCTCAACATTTGTATTGACAAAATTGGTGAAGCTTCAGTGCAGAAAAGCTTCCCTGTAGGACCGCTTTTTTCCTGAAGACATGGCTCCTGCAAAACATTAGGCGATTAAATTATACATATAAATATAAATATTTTCGTGATTTATTATAGGTGGCATTTTCGTAAACGTTTGCAGATAAACTCATTATTGTCGATATCCAAACCATTAACTTAAATCACTCACCTGCTACGGTTTCTTAGCAGAAACAACTGTAGATGAATATCATCAACCCACCACCCATTGGTCACTGGCGTCCAATCCGCTGATTCTGTCTTCTTTGTGACCCAAAACTCTGTGTTCTACGCTCTTTCAAACGCCTGCTGTCATCTCCATTAAAGGCGTCATATGACCCTTTCGTGTGTGATTCATGATTAAACATGAACAGATATCAGTGCCTTCTCACGTGGTGCTTTCCTTTATTCCAAGTCATTCCTGCATGATAACTTCACCAATCTGTATCGATATGTGGTGAACAATAATCGCCCGTTTTGGCCATTCTAACCTGGAAACAATCGCGTGTCACCTTGCTTGGTCGTCTGAACAAGGCTCAACTACTATAGTTTGTAATCGATTCCAGAATTCGACCCGGCGAACGACGGCCTGACGATAGCAACTGGAGCCGATTGAGGCATCATCTGGTTGCAGTGACTAATGACTGTTCACTTATGGCTAATCCAAAGTGCATAGGTAGTTAGTGACATGTTTTGATACGGATGATTCTGTTATGAAAATTGGTTAGCGATCGATTTATGATCCAATCTACGTACTAATATTTACTCCCCGCAAAACGGAATTTTACCCATTTGGGGGTAATTACCCCCAGGTTGGGAACCCCTACTTTAGTAGAATGACTATAGCTCGACGCATGTTTATAGCGTCTTTTAAATGGAAGCAGGATCTAATTTAAATTAAATTAAATTGTGAGACTGGTTTGTTTGGAATTCCGACGACAGCACACAAACTATATTCGTGATCTGTAGTCTTCTTGTCAGCCAGATGAATAGACACTTCATCAAAGCACGTTTCCGTTCTATAAGCTTTAGACTCCAGAGTGAGCAAAATTAAAATCTGGGAAACGGTAAAAGATACTGAGTTTTCGGGTAATAATCAAGGGTGGGAGAAAGAGATTAGGCTATACAGAATTCGTTGATTCCTAGTTGGCTGCGCTTCAGAATTCCTTCGGAGCTTGCATTCCAACTGTACGGAGGGCTAACCATTACCATTCGTTAAAGCTTCACACTTCAGAGGAGAGTTATTAAGTTACAAGGTGCAGAGTTGAATGCAATAAGAAAAGGATCGAGAACGCATGTATGCCCGTTGCGCCGAGGACATATCTGGTGTGTAGTGTCGAGTAACACTACAACTCATACGAAAATCGAGGTAGACCTCAGAATCAGATATTATTAACGAATGCATAAGTGGCGTTGTGCATAAATTAGTAGCGTTACTTCATAGCGGCAGATTTTCACTGCCTAAGTCACGTTGTCGTCTCTAAAGTCGTCTGCTCCGATAAAGTTTCTCCTACGTCCTCCGGTTGCGGCACAACCCGCACATTGAGAAAGCCAATCTGCGTAGATGCTTCGTTGCTCAGTTGGCTCATCTAGCCCTTAGCAGCTTGCGTGGACGGCACTTGATTCTCTTTCTACGTACTCAGTTTCCATTGGTCCAGCTCACTCGGTGAGCCTATTGCCATTACGTTCTGTCTCGTCCCTCTAGGTTCATTAATGAGTGTGTGCTGTTCTTCCAATTGTTGCCCGCGTACTGCAACCACCCTGTCTTGTTCCAATGAAGTCCGTCTTTCTTCTTTGGCCGATTCGAGCGTGCCAGGCTCACGTGATTAGTATTTAATCAACCTCTTTCCTACTGGTCCGGCTTTGTTTGAGTAGATCCGAAGCTCCAGCTATCAACATACACGGCGCTTTTATATGACAATTATGGAGTAAAATGTAAAACGCAAGATCAATAGATGCGGCGTATTATTCTCTAGTTTATCAGAACATGACACATCTAACCACTAAAGCAGGCTGCATGAAGATAACGATGGATCAAGCCTGATGAAGCTGGCCGTGTTTGTTCAAAAGAAATAACTTATCAGCCTAAGACTGCCTAGGACATAGCGGTGGAACTTCCGTCTTTCATTTTGCATTTCATGCTTATTTGGTCACACCCCGAGTTAAGTATATATTTGCATACCGGGTTTACTGGTACTGAGGAGAAAATACGACGTGCATGCACCTATCAGCATCTGTCTTCCAACCTGTTTTCGTCAGGGAGCTACATATGGCAAGCAAATGTGTGTTCTCAAATTCTAACCAGGTGGACATATTTAATATTATTTAAAAATTTCGGTGAACTCACTAGAATTCAAACAAATTTATTGACGTGCATTTACTGCTTTCTCTATTTTCATCTTAACCCTCCCATGCGGCTCGTTAGATATGATATTCCTTAACCGTTGTATACCATGGTTTTGAAAAACGTTTAAATTCAAATAATATAGACAGTACTACCTGGCACTAGCCGTTTTATTCGCGATACTACAAGTTTACATGTGTCAACAAACTACCGGCTTCAAACCGAGGAGAAAACTACCGAGTCTATTTTGCTGCCTGTTCCTTTATTCACTGAAGCTATTTTAAAATCGCACTGAATATAATAGGCTTTCATGACGAGGAAGTTGGGTTTCCAACACACACTTCATGTCCCTAGTAATATGCTTCCGTGCTTCGTTGGCTTCCCAGCTGTGTATTATACGCTGTAGATACACAAACTTGGTCCATGAGGTGGCATAGGTGCTTCAAGAAATCGACGGAGAAACTTAAGTAGGCGGGTGCGTGCCGTTTTGGTGGATGGGGACCTCGGAATGCTCCACACTAATGTTTGGAGACGCCGCCAGATATGACTCTGTAACGCAAGCAATGGCGTTACTGCAGTTGGTCTCTTGCATCCGGTTGTTATTTCATGTTCCATTCTGATTTGCTTAACGCACCTCCTTCTTGCTTCCATGTTCTTTACATTCAATCCGCATTCATCCCCACTATCTTGCCGTTGTTATTTACTGTTAATCTTGCGATATGCGTCGTGTAACTGGATCCACCACAATTCGCTGTCCGGATCATAGTTGTTCAACTGAACTAACTGGACTGAATCGTTGGCCAAATTGAGGGAAGACCGACCACATGTCTTTCAAATGATTGGAAGGGACATTTTGAAGTGTTTTCTGAGGGAGTGTGTAAATGCAGTGTGGACCGTGATTCACAATGAAGTGAAACTTGGTCAACTTGAGTACTTTGACCATAACTGATGAAGCAGATGCATATTGTTTATTGTGTACCCGAAAATGCAGCACTTCACGGCCGGCTTCGAAGTTGTTCGACATCACCAGGTGAAGATAGCAGGCAATGAACCCGGGGCCATGTCGTGCTAGTTGGAGACTCTACCCTTAGGCCACTGAGTCACGCTGGGCAGCGCTTGTCATAACGGTTGCTGATTGGTTAGGTCGAGCGGTCACATTGCCGCACACGTCGCTTGAATAGGTTGCGATACGCAATCTGAATGTGGCACAGACAGTTCCGTGTTCGAAACCCAATTGAATCCTTTAGTCCAATCAAGGGAGAGCGTCATCTGTCTGCTTCAGTTGGATAAACGCATTGGTATTAGGTGAGTGAAATCTAGAAGGTATAAATATTGAGTTCGGAGTCAGCCTTATAAAGGTAAGACTGCTGGCCACGTTCCACTCAAAAGAATGCCAAGTAGCGTCAGAAGTACTGGACCACCATCGATTTGCCAATGATGTTACATTGCTTGCCTATCGGCACGAGTGTCCGATGGTCGTCCGATAAGCGATCAATCTGACGCTGGATGGGACATGGGTTTGTGATAGTAATCGGACTGTCAACACGGAACATCGTCGGTCGGTTACATCGAAGCTCAGTTGAAAAGGAAACTCCTCAACTACTTAATCCCCCTTGCAATGCTGCTATATCCCCAATTGAGGCCAATCGTTTCATTACAAAAATATCGAGACCAATATTAAGTGTTGTGTTCAGAATCCCTTTGGGATATACTCTTCTTTGGTCAAAACATTTAGTTCGAAGGAACGTTTAACCCGGCATTCATGTCTAGCCATGACTTCGTTAATAAACTAGCCATATTTACTTTGCTAAAGGCAAACATTACATGCAATCCCCTGAAGCCAACTGTTGCTCTTATGGAGCTGCGTATGTAGTCGCTCATACACTGGAAGTCGCGAGCACAAGTACACAAAGGGTGTACATTTCTGTATGCCTCGTTATATCTACGGGCAGCAGCTTGCTGAATTATAATTAGCGGGTTTTTCCATTTGTACCTGTTTCCCTACTGACTGCATTCAGCACCGGATTTAGCTAGTAAGTAACGTACCGATGCATCTTTCAATATCGCCTCAGTATCCCAAAACACTAATTGGTTAGAGTAACACACTTTGAACTTCTCTACCTACATGCAGAGGATGCTGTTGCCATCTCTTAGGTCGCCGTTGCCGTAACGAGAATCCAATCGCATGGGACACTGATGGTGACACCGTTTGTCTATTGAAGAGGTAAGCAATATTTGTCAAACACCTACCGCCTGATTAGATCGATTTGGCTTCTTTGTCAACCTAAAGCTGCCTTGGACGTTGGTGTGAATTTTCGTCATTCGTTCTGCACCTTAATCTCGTCTGGTTGCACCCACTGTTGGGTAAATCTATGTATATCGGTTATTGTTGATGGTACTGAGGAGACAATACGAAATGCATGCATCTGCCAGCCTTCGTCTTCTTTCCGTGCTTTGCAAATTGTTGTAGGGAACTAACTGTTTTAGATTTGTCTTCTATTCAAATTATCCGAGAGAGTTCAGACGCTCCACTACTTTCATTTCAGCTTAATTTAGCTTGTCTTTTTCTGAGATAGCCTTGTAAAGATATTTGCCTGTTGTGATTTGCCGAAAAGAGATATATTTGCAAACGCCTTTTGCAATATTTTGGAATAGTTGCAATAACAATTTGATGGGCTGTTTCTTGAATCACGTTAGGTGAACAAATTGCCTCTTTAACATTTTTATGCTTCAAAAATTTACTTGCTTTCTACATGTGCTTCGAAATTGACTTGTAGTACACCAGGTGACATCAGCTGATCACACTTTATTTAATATCTTTTGTGCACTCGTTGATACGCGGGACGTTGTGCGAAGACACGTGCCATCTTAGTGACAAAGGAACCACACGTATCCGCAGCTGCATTATGCTTTATACCCCACGTGATGTTACCGTAATCGTTTTCAATTGTAGAAATTGGATAGTGCTGGTTCGTGTGAAGTTCTCCACAACAAAATCGGTTCCTGTACGAACCAACTGAAGCAGAAGCGTGACAGTGATTGCACGCGCCATCCTAATATCTTTTGGGTAAGGCATAAAGGTATGATATTATTCCTGTCCCACAATAAGAACAGTAAACCACTGATACGTGATCACCGTCTGCCTTGGTGTCCTAAACCAGGAATGTTTTGTCCTACTTATGAATGTCTAATTCCTGTACTTACTGCAAGACAAATGGTGAGGCGTTTACATAACGGCCGTGATCTTTTCGTCGAACATAATTTTTGTAGTCTATCCACTAAAGTTATGTCAATTTTGCAAGAATAAGCTGAAAAACATGTAATTTCCAAGATCGTTGAGACCAAGCTTCAACTATTGAATATAAACGACCATATATCGCGCACAATCCCCAATTCACATTGCCTTTGGACACAACATTTTACGTTAACCGAGACGACTTAGAAAGAAACGTTATATTCGTCTGATGCGAATCCCGAAACTTCAGTTTGCGATTGTTGTTGGATCAAGGGACGACAGTGTACCTTGCTTCCTCTGTCTACCCTTTCTTAAAAGTTGACTTTGTTAATTGTGCCAATTTAGTAATTTACAGCTGATAATGAAAAATGCTTAAACTGAACTTATTTGGGTACATAAACCTTTCTTGATTTGACCTGGAAAAGTATATTCAAGAGACATAGATTACGTATGTTAACGTTTCGATTGCTCTCCTCAGTCGCTACGCAATACAGGCAGAACAAAACACGCAATACGTACGGTCCACGCTTAATAACATAGATTGGCAGATAAAAATGATGGGAATGACATAATTAAGTCCAAGGCAATCCAATTGATTGCCTCAGTGGTTTCTGGGCACAGAGCACAGGACAATTCAAGCTTATCAGTAGCGCCCAGCCAGTTGCCAAAAACGTCGGATTCCTGTGGCGCAATAACGCTTTGGATGAACCGAATTGGTTCACCTAGTGACGAGTCGTCATTTGGTGTTTGGTGATAGAAGAGGCAGGGTTCCGGTTCATTCTTTGTTTCGCTCCGCCTTGGTTAGACAGCAACTGCCTTAGCCACAATGGGAAGTTTTCCGCCACCCTTTGATTCAGCCGGCGACCAGTCTTGCCTATGTAGATGTCACCGCAACCGCAAGTGAACTGGTAGAGGATGTTAGAGACCGAACTGATTGGCGAGCGACTCGGACGGCTGTGGAGAGGAGTCCTTCACGTAGTGTGGATAAATCGTAGGCGCGCATTAGAGCGGATCTGAGCTTATGACCAACTGCATTTGCCACATATGTTAACATATCGCAAAGTATGTCTTCTTACTGCGTTAATAAAGTGGTTGAAGGGGAGTAAGTGTTCCATATTTAAGAGTTTTTAACTGGGAATCTCATCTCACTGGTACGGCTGGCCACTAGGACCGATTGAAAGGGGACAACCATTCGTTTAAATGTTGTTTTTTTCTTGCGATTTTCGGGACAAGATAAAGTTTCAGGTTGCATTCTACTTGCTGTACTACAGTGAGTTGCTTGATTAATTGTGGATGTTCATTTCCGTCGCGCTTTTAAATGGGTCGTACAATTTCTTTTGAACTCCAAGGGCAGAAACAACTTTTTAGCCCACTTTCAGTGTCCTGAAGTCACGTGGAGCCGTTGGGACATGGGTAGTTCACTTCGAGCATCAGAAACACGGTTACAAGCCAGCCTCTTCAAGGTGCGGTGTATGATTGTGTTAGTTTCATCGGTCAGATAGAAGTACAAATGCATTTACGATCCAACATAACTCCTCTGTCAACCCATAACTAAGTAGATTTTGGTGATATCAATTAATCTGGTGCGTAGCAAGTTTGACTTGCAGTTATATTACTGTTTTGCCTTAGCTATCTTTTAGGTTCGCCTATGTTAGTTAAGTCAGTCAAATTTGGCTTTATCCTCCTGTAAGGGTGCATTTGCAGCATTTTCTCACCAACACTGTGGCTTATTATACAACAGTAGATAACTGAGAAATAACAATCAATAGCATGTGGACACGAAAGCTGCGTTTCACTCCTTTTGGGTCGATTAGTAAGCGTGAGAGAACAGGCAGGACGGAATATCCATACGACTAGTTACGAGAATATAAAACTGTAAATTTTAACCGTGTGGATGAAATAGATATAATCCTGGCTAGGGCATCGTGTAAAGGATGTGACGAATCATTTAAAATCTTGGATGCAAACTTGATGCATGCAACGAAATGTTTTGTTAACAATAAAATCTATGAGCGTTTCTTTCCCTAAACCGGAACAAGGAGAAATAAATTTTATCGAACGGACAAGAAGGATATAATCTTTCTGAAGCTGTCCTGGGAAAATAGCGGGGGAAAGTGTAATCTGTGAGGGAGAATATATGCAGTCGCAAACCGTAGAATTAAAGCACGGGGAACGGAAAGTACTTTAAGTTTGAAGGCTTAAAAAAGAGCTAACTATTTTTAAATGTTTCAAGAAAATGGGTAGACTAATAAAAATTGTGAAATAGTAAAACACCTATATATTTTATGGTAGAACTACGAGGTATGCTTTGGTCAACAACAATCATTGGGGCAAAGATATATACAAAGGACTGCAATCTGTTGGGATTTAGAAACCATAACGTTACGTCACATTACGTGAAAGCGTTGAGTGAGAGGGACCGGGAGCTGGACCATTTCACTAGTTCATCTAACTCCAGTTGGAGTTTCAAAGAGTCCTCGATGATTGATGCTATGCATCCCAGGACGACATTGTCAGCGTATTTACAGCTTAGGCAATTCGATGGAATAGGGAGGTTTTCAACGTAGGTAGTGAATGGAAATGGGAACAGGATGACTCGCTGTAAAACACCACATTTGGCTGGGAGTACAGAAGATCGTTTGCCACACAGCAACGTGAAGTGGGTGTGATTTGTGAAGTAATCACGCAGTACACTACACAGATATGGAGGGACGCCGTTCTCAAACAAACTGTTGAGCAGTAGAGTGATCTAGCAACTCTCCTAAAAGCTTTAGTGCAATCAAGAAATAGGAGCCGTACGCTCTTGCCCTTGAATCAGAGTCAGCGAACAAGCTCGTTTTCGGTAGATCTCGTCAGACTCGCACACCACAACTGGTACGAATAAAAAGTGTTAAAACACCAGACAAGGATAAAGTGCAAACAGTAAAATCAAAAGGTCTGAGTCATCTACGTGACAAGATCAACTGGTTGTTTCACAAACGGTCGAGGACATGTAAGTGGCATGTTTCTCAGCAGGGGTTACTGGGACATGAGTCCAGGAAAGAGAGAGAATCTGAACGAATCGTTTTTTGCACATAGGTCTGGGTTCTGGAGGCGGATGGTGATCGCTTCTGCTGTTGCTAATAAGTGATATCTTACCGCTCGTGTGTAGCATCCAGATCCGCGGTAAATGGGTTGAAAACATTGGTACGTATCTATCTGGTGGTTAAAATCAACTAAATGTGTCAAAACACGCTCGTCACTGTTCGCGAGCTCTTACATTTATTAACCAACGCTAACGTAATGGAATGCACCAGATAAGAAAAGGAGTTTACTGTTGGACATCATCAGTATGATTGCCTGTGTAATTGCGGGGGATCAGCAGTTTTTCCGGTACCTTTAGCAGCACGGTGTTGCACGCAACTGGTCGACATTTCCGAGATTATATTTTTCGGCACTGGTGTTATTCTGGCTGGTTACCAAATGTCGTGATAGGTACCAGTCCTTAAGCTCCGACTAAAGACTTCTGTCACAGGTGTTGTTAAAATATCTGCGCATTATTTCAGAGCGACTGTTGATAGAGCGTACGGTCCACTAGCCTTTTACGACTTCAGCATTTTGAGCTCCTTGTAAATGCTTGCGGAAGCAAACAAAGTAGGATTCTCAGTAGCGCTGAAAGAATGAAGAGGGTGTGTATTAGTTGGTGAGGAACTGAACTCAGCGTTGAGTGCATTTACATCCTCGTTGATGAGGGTTCTGAAAGAACTCTTTCCGAAGAGTTTACCTAGAAGCCACTTTAGTTCACGGCAAATGTGGTTGCCTAAACGGTCTGAAGTTATTTCTGCATTTAGACCTATGTACAGACATTTAACACGGGCAGTTGGCTTATGTTTAAAAGCCAGTTCTTTTTTCCTCCTCAGTTGCTTGAACAATGGAGATAAAAATTTGTCATTTCGCAAATAAATTGTCTCAATGTGACAACATAGACCAATACACAAGTTTATGTAGTCTGTGAGGTGCTCACCTTGCTATAATAAGTCATTATTTCGAAAATTGAAAAATCATTTACAGACTACGTTGCTTTGAGATTTTCGATATTATCTGCTGAGAAGTTCTGTCGTTTAACAGTTCTGGAAGGTATTCCGGTCAGCGCAACGTAGTTGGCTTTAATGTATAGCTAGGGGAATAGATTTACTATACAACGGTCGGAATTACCAAGGCGTGCACGCTTTTGTGTATAAATATTTTCTAGTTTTTTAATAAAAATGAAATCTAAGTGTGCCTCGAGTCTAGTGGGGAAGTTCACCAAACTCGCTAAGCCCACGGTGTTAATGAAAGTTGTGGCAATTCTATTGAAATCTCCGGCGAGAACACAGATGGAACATACAAATTTTTGTTGCAACGCCAACGTAATGTGGTCTGCAAACTTTTGAAGCTCGGACAGCACAATGTTCGGAGCTACATACACATTCCCAACTACGAGAGTTATAAAACCGACCAGCAAGTTTGGATTACACTCCAAGAAGTAACAACTTACTAGATTCGTTGAGTACGCCGAGTTTTGGAAAGGATTTACACGATGAAAGCACGACATCTAAAGGTGGATGTATATCACAGAACGATCTAACATGAAAAATGTCGTTGCTTTTGACGTTACCCGCCTAGTTGCCTCCCCAAACGACCACGGCATTGGGCCAAGAATATTGAAAGTTAACTTGGTTACGCGCAAAATGGTAACAAAGACAATTTAAGCTCTGCATGACAACAGGAAACTTGGGCATTCCAAGGCACGCTTAAGACCATTCCTTGAAGCAGTCTCAACCCCAGTTACCGATAAGCCCATCTCGGTGTTTCCTACCTCAGACCAGTCAACTGTTGTAGAAACACACGTTTCAAACAACGCCAACAGATCGGCACTATTTGTGCTGTTCACTCACAACGAACCGAGCTCCTAATTCGTCAACAAATACAATGTTGCTACACCAACCCTCAGGCCGTCCACTCTGAGCTGTCAGAAGTGCGCCAGCGACATGAAACATAGAACTGGGACATCCTAGCAGTGACTGAAATTTGGCTCTCGAACGACATACTAGATTCAGAAATAGAACTCAGTGGGATGTAAGTCATTCGAAATGATCCTCAATCTCGCTGCGGCGGTGTTGCAATTTACAATCGATATTACCTTAAATGTGAGGCCATTTCCAAACATTTCCTTGTTATTCCTGACAACTTATTTTGCTGACTGTAGCTAGTAGGTCAAAATGGTGGATCACAGAAGAAGACGAGGGATTCTTGACTCTTAGCAGTTATCTACTGGCCACCGAACTCCTACGCAGACAGTGAGGACATTCTGTTAAACGTACCTCACTGTGCAGTTTAAAAAGTACGCATATTACCTTATGATGGGCGATTTCAAGGTACGTTCAATTGTCACAGTGTCCCCTAATGGACCATCATTTAAATCTAAACTCTTTGAATCCATTAGGATGGCAGTTTTGTGTAACCATATGCATAGACCTACCAGACACAGCGGTTCGAACAAGCCACAATTATTGGACCTAATCCTGACTAATGAAGAGTTGATGGTTGTATCAGACGCACACGACCCTTTTATAGGCAGTAGCAACCATATAGTCCTGACAATTGGTTATGTGCGTTATGTCAGTATGGTTGATAAAGAACGCGAAACCAAACGAACTGTTACGGACTATTCCAAGCTTCACAAGCTAGCCACTACCGTTGACTGGGGCCTACAGACTCTCAATGCGGCAAACGACGTATAGAATAAATTGAAAGGGAAAGTTAACTGCTTCATACCAATAGTTTTGAAAGTTGTACGCTTACGAGTGTTACTCCGGACCAACAGTTGGATCCAGAGCAAAACACTTAACTGGAGCAACAGAAGAGATGAGATTTGGAAGCAACATGCGTTAAACCCAAGTGATACCTCATGGCAGCATAACGAAACAGCCAGCAACTACCGCACCTCACTTATTAGGGCAGACAATTACGAATGGCAGGAGACCATAGTACTCAATTACGCGAGTAACAACAAACTGCTATGCAAGTATGTGAACGATAGAAGAAAGGTTAAACCTGGAATATCACCACTTGGGTCGGCCGGTGGCTTAAGGACTACTGCTGTGAATACCACGAACTCTCTACTCTTGCAGTTTGGTTTGGTGACAACAAATACCATGAAACCTTTGCTCTATCAACTCTCAACAAATGCCGTGGGCTTGTCCAGTGTCATCTTTACCCCAAAGGCCGTAGTGAACAAATTAAAGCCTCTTCGGGAAAATAGTACCTCGAATCAAATGTACTTAATACTCTTACTTCCACCATAGCAGTACATCTTGCAGCATTTTCCACAGTCTGTTTGACTCCCATATACACCCTTCTGAGTGGAAACGTGAAACAATCATTCCGATATACAAATGAGGTAAAATATTGGATCCTACCAACTACTGACCTATTACTCTCCTAGCTGTTTTATCAAAACTGATAGAATCGGTAGTTGTGTATGAACTGACGCGATATTCTGAAAGTTTGTAGAAAATTTGCAATGTTCATCACGGTTTCACCAACGGCCTCACCAACCTTTTCCTTGCCTGGGA
>OX104063.1:17648959-17941654 GCA_944474145.2 Dicrocoelium dendriticum | reverse complement strand
GGGACAACCATTCGTTTAAATGTTGTTTTTTTCTTGCGATTTTCGGGACAAGATAAAGTTTCAGGTTGCATTCTACTTGCTGTACTACAGTGAGTTGCTTGATTAATTGTGGATGTTCATTTCCGTCGCGCTTTTAAATGGGTCGTACAATTTCTTTTGAACTCCAAGGGCAGAAACAACTTTTTAGCCCACTTTCAGTGTCCTGAAGTCACGTGAAGCCGTTGGGACATGGGTAGTTCACTTTGAGCATCAGAAACACGGTTACAAGCCAGCCTCTTCCAGGTGCGGTGTATGATTGTGTTAGTTTCATCGGTCAGATAGAAGTACAAATGCATTTACGATCCAACATAACTCCTCTGTCAACCCATAACTAAGTAGATTTTGGTGATATCAATTAATCTGGTGCGTAGCAAGTTTGACTTGCAGTTATATTACTGTTTTGCCTTAGCTATCTTTTAGGTTCGCCTATGTTAGTTAAGTCAGTCAAATTTGGCTTTATCCTCCTGTAAGGGTGCATTTGCAGCATTTTCTCACCAACACTGTGGCTTATTATACAACAGTAGATAACTGAGAAATAACAATCAATAGCATGTGGACACGAAAGGCTGCGTTTCACTCCTTTTGGGTCGATTAGTAAGCGTGAGAGAACAGGCAGGACGGAATATCCATACGACTAGTTACGAGAATATAAAACTGTAAATTTTAACCGTGTGGATGAAATAGATATAATCCTGGCTAGGGCATCGTGTAAAGGATGTGACGAATCATTTAAAATCTTGGATGCAAACTTGATGCATGCAACGAAATGTTTTGTTAACAATGAAATATATGAGCGTTTCTTTCCCTTAACCGGAGCAACGAGAAATAAATTTTAGCGAACGGGCAAGAAGGATATAATCTTTTGGAGCAGTCCTGGGAAAATAACGGGGGAACAGCATAACCAGTGAGGGAGAATACATGCAGTTACAAAGCTTAGAATTAAAGCAAGGTGAACGGAAAGTACTTTAAGTTTGAAGGCTTAAAAAAGAGCTAACTATTTTTAAATGTTTCAAGAAATGGGTAGACTAATAAAAATTGTGAAATAGTAAAACACCTATATATTTTATGGTAGAACTACGAGGTATGCTTTGGTCAACAACAATCATTGGGGCAAAGATACATACAAAGGACTGCAATCTGTTGGGATTTAGAAACCATAACGTTACGTCACATTACGTGAAAGCGTTGAGTGAGAGGGACCGGGAGCTGGACCATTTTCACTAGTTCATCTAACTCCAGTTGGAGTTTCAAAGAGTCCTCGATGATTGATGCTATGCATCCCAGGACGACATTGTCAGCGTATTTACAGCTTAGGCAATTCGATGGAATAGGGAGGTTTTCAACGTAGGTAGTGAATGGAAATGGGAACAGGATGACTCGCTGTAAAACACCACATTTGGCTGGGAGTACAGAAGATCGTTTGCCACACAGCAACGTGAAGTGGGTGTGATTTGTGAAGTAATCACGCAGTACACTACACAGATATGGAGGGACGCCGTTCTCAAACAAACTGTTGAGCAGTAGAGTGATCTAGCAACTCTCCTAAAAGCTTTAGTGCAATCAAGAAATAGGAGCCGTACGCTCTTGCCCTTGAATCAGAGTCAGCGAACAAGCTCGTTTTCGGTAGATCTCGTCAGACTCGCACACCACAACTGGTACGAATAAAAAGTGTTAAAACACCAGACAAGGATAAAGTGCAAACAGTAAAATCAAAAGGTCTGAGTCATCTACGTGACAAGATCAACTGGTTGTTTCACAAACGGTCGAGGACATGTAAGTGGCATGTTTCTCAGCAGGGGTTACTGGGACATGAGTCCAGGAAAGAGAGAGAATCTGAACGAATCGTATTTTGCACATAGGTCTGGGTTCTGGAGGCGGATGGTGATCGCTTCTGCTGTTGCTAATAAGTGATATCTTACCGCTCGTATGTAGCATCCAGGTCCGCGGTAAATGGGTTGAAAACATTGGTACGTATCTATCTGGTGGTTAAAATCAACTAAATGTGTCAAAACACGCTCGTCACTGTTCGCGAGCACTTACATTTATTAACCAACGCTAACGTAATGGAATGCACCAGATAAGAAAAGGAGTTTACTGTTCGACATTATCAGTATGATTGCCTGTGTAAATGCGGGGATCAGCAGTTTTTCCGGTACCTTAAGCAACACGGACGTGTACGAAATTGCTCGACATTTCCGAGATTATAATTTTCGGCACTGGTGTTATTCTGGCTGGTCACCAAATGTGGTGATAGGTACCAGTCCTTAAGCTCCGACTAAAGACTTCTGTCACAGATGTTGTTAAAACATCTGCGCATTATTTCAGATCGGCTGTTGATAGAGCATTCGGTCCACTAGCCTTGTTTGACTTCAGCATTTTGAGCTCCTTGTAAATGCTTGCGGAAGCAAACAAAGTAGGATTCTCAGTAGCGCTGAAAGAATGAAGAGGGTGTGTATTAGTTGGTGAGGAACTGAACTCAGTGTTGAGTGCATTTACATCTTCGTTGATGAGGGTTCTGAAAGTACTCTTTCCGAAGAGTTTTCCTAGAAGCCAAATGTGGTTGCCTAAACGGTCTGAAGTTAAAGAGAGTTTAACATTTTTATTTCTGCATTTAGACCTATGTACAGACATTTAACACGGGCAGTTGGCTTGTGTTTAAAAGCCAGTTATATTTTTCCTCCTCATTTGCCTGAACAATGGAGATAAAAATTTGTCATTTCGAAAATAAATTGTCTCAATGTGACAACATGGACCAATACACAAGTTTATGTAGTCTGTGAGGTGCTCACATTGCTATAATAAGTCATTATTTCGAAAATTGAAAAATCACTTACAGACTACGTTGCTTTGAGATTTTCGATATTATCTGCTGGGAAGTTCTGTCGTTTAACAGTTCTGGAAGGTATTCCGGTCAGCACAACGTAGTTGGCTTTAATGTATAGCTAAGGGAATAGATTTACTATACAATGGTCGGAATTGCCAAGACGTGCACGCTTTTGTGTATAAATTTTTTTCTGGTTTTTTAATAAACATGGAATCTAAGTGTGCCTCGAGTCTGGTGGGGAAGTACACCAAACTGGCTAAGCCCACGGTGTTAATGAAAGTTGTGGCAATTCTATTGAAATCTCCGACGAGAACACAGATGGAACAAACAAATTTTTGTTGCAACGCCAACGTAATGTGGTCTGCAAACTTTTGAAGCTCGGACAGCACAGTGTTCGGAGCTACATACACATTCCCAACTACGAGAGTTATAAAACCGATCAGCAAGTTTGGATTACACACCAAGAAGTAACAACTTACTAGATTCGTTGATTACGCCGAGTTTTGAAACGGATCTACACGATGAAAGCACGACTTCCAAAGGTGGAGGTATATCACAGAACGATCTAACATGAAAAATGTTGTTGCTTTTGACGTTACCCGTCTAGTTGCCTCCCCAAACGACCACGGCATTGGGCCAAGAATATTGAAAGTTAACTTGGTTACGCGCAAGATGGTAACAAAGACAATTTAAGCTTTGCATGACAACAGGAAACTTGGGCATTCCAAGGCACGCTTAAGACCATTCCTTGAAGCAGTACCAACCCCAGTTACCGATAAGCCCATCTCGGTGATTCCTACCTCAGACCAATCAACAGTAAAAACATACGTTTCAAAAAACGTCAACAGATCGGCACCATTTGTGCTGGTCACTCACGGCGAACCGAGCTCCTACTTCGTCAACACATACAGTGCCGCTACACTAACCCTCAGGCCCTCCACTCTGAGCTGTCAGGGGTGGGCCAGAGACATGAAACATAGAACTGGGACATCCTAGCAGTGACTGAAATTTGGCTCTCGAACGACATACTAGATTCAGAAATAGAACTCAATGGGATGTCAGTCGTTCGAAATGATCCTCAATCTCTCGGCGGCGGTGTTGCAATTTACAATCGATATTACCTTAAATGTGAGGCCATTTCCAATCATTTCCTTGTTATTCCTGACAACTTATTTTGGTGACTGTAGCTAGTAGGTCAAAATGGTGGATCACAGAAGAAGACGAGGGATTCTTGACTCTTAGCAGTTGTCTACTGGCCACCGAACTCATTCGCAGACAGTGACGACATTCTGTTAAACGTACCTCACTGTGCAGTTTAAAAAGTACGCATATTACCTTATGATGGGCGATTTCAAGGTAGGTTCAATTGCCACAGTGGTCCCTAATGGACCATCATTTAAATCTAACCTATTTGAATCCATTAGGATGGCAGTTTTGTGTAACCATATGCATAGACCTACCAGACACAGCGGTACGAACAAGCCATGATTACTGGACCTAATCCTGACTAATGAAGAGTTGATGGTTGTATCAGACGCACACTATCCTTTCATAGGCAGTAGCAACCATATAGTCCTGACAATTGGTTATGTGCGTTATGCCAGTGTGGTTGATAAAGAACGCGAAACCAAACAAACTGTTACGGACTATTCCAAGCTTCACAACCTAGCCACTACCGTTGACTGGGGCCTACAGGCTCTCAATGCGGCAAACGGCGTATGGAATAAATTGAAAGGGAAAGTTAACTGCTTCATACCAACTGTTTTGAAAGTTGTACGCTTACGAGTATTACTCCGGACCAACAGTTGGATCCGGAGCAAAACACTTAACTGGAGCAACAGAAGAGATGAGATTTGGAAGCAACATGCGTTAAGCCCATGTGATACCTCATGGCAGCATAACAAAACAGCCAGAAACTACCGCACCTCACTTATTAGGACAGACAATTACGAATGGCAGGAGACTATAGTACTCAATTAGGTGAGTAACAACAAACTGCTATACAAGTATGTGAACGATGGAAGCAAAGTTAAACCTGGAATACCACCACTTAAGTCGGCCGGTGGTTTATGGACTACTGCTGTGAATACCACGAACTCTCTACTCCTGCAGTTTGGTTTGGTGACAACAAATACCATGAAACCTTTGCTCTATCAACTCTCAACAAATGCCGTCGGATTATCCAGTGTCATCTTTACCCCAATGACCGTGGTAAACAAGTTAAAGCCTCTTCTGGAAAATAGTACCTCGAGAATCGACGAGATCTGCTCGAAGGTACTTAATATTCTTACTTTCACCATAGCAGTACATCTTGCAACATTTTCCATGGTCTGTTTGACTCCCATATATACCCTTCTGAGTGGAAACGAGCAATCATCACTCCGATGTACAAATGCGGTAAAAGATTGGATCCTGCCAACTACTGACCTATTACTCTCCTAGCTGTTTTATCAAAACTGATAGAATCGGTAGTTGTGTATGAACTGACGCGATATTCTGAAAGTTGGTAGATAATTTGCAATGCTCATTACGGTTCCACCCACAGCCTCACCAATCTTTTCCTTGCCTGGGATTCATGAACTAGAGCAGCTGATAATGGAGTCCAAAAGATATGGTTGTTTTAGGTTTGTAGTGTACGTGACGTGACGTGGATACAGTATCCCCAGCTATAGTTTATGCAGGTCGAGGCATTTTTTGAAATCACTCGCATACATAAGGATACTTTAAAGGTTCATCACGTTATTTCCCGACTCTCACCAGAAAATTTGCTCCTGGCACAATATATCCTAAAAATGAGCATTACGTACCAACAGTTAAGGGACTTGTTAATTCGTGAGCTTAGCCTTAGTGAGCGTAAAATAGTACAGCGTTTACTTAATGAAGAGCAGTTAGGCGATCGCACTCCTACGCAACTATTACGAGCCATGCCAGCTTTAGTAGGTGAAAGCCCCCCCAGAGAATTTCATTTTTAAGCAGGCATTTATGCAACGACTCCCAATACATGTACAACAGATAATGGCTAACGCCCACCAGGATATCGAACTAAAATGTTCAGCCCTTATGGCTGAGAATGGAGATACAAACACCAACGATCTCAAACTTATCACCTCGTACACCTGACGACGAACTCGTTACTGCCGTACGCTCATTGCAACAACAACTGGCTCCTATTACCATCACCAGACGAAGGCGCAACTCTCGATTTAATCAACGGCGTACTCGGAGTGTTAATCGACTCCGTGGCATATACTGGTACCACCGTAGGTTTCGCAACAAAGCGAAAAAGTGCGTGAAACCGTGCCGGTTTTCCGATTCGGGAAACGACCACACCAGCACATAATGGCGATGACTCAAGCTGGCATATGCGAGCCAGGTCGCCTATTCTACTTGCGGGACGTAACATCCGGTATGCGATTCCTCGTAGACACGGGTGCCCAAGTCAGTGTAGTTCACCCACATCCAGAAGACCTGCAACACTGCTCAATATACAGCCTCCAAGCAGTAAATGGCACACAAATCCGATCTTATGGAGAACATTTTATCACTAAATCTCGGTCTCCGTAGATCCTTTCCTTGGATTTTCATCATAGCTAAAGTGCCTACTGCAATTGCCTCGACTTCTTTCAGCACTATGGCATTATCGTAAATCCTAAGCGCTGTCAGATCATAGATGGCCTAACGCAACTATCACAGGCTGGTTTTAAAAGTACCATAATATCCATGAGTCCGCAGCTTGTCCCGCCTCAAGCTTCTTCGATGTATTTGGATCTGTTGTGCGAATTTGCCAGCATAACCAAGTCCGGATATCATCCTGGTGATATCAAACATGAGGTCGTTCACAAAATAATGACAGCAGGCAGTCCAGTATTTCATCGTCCTCGGCGACTAGCGCCAGATAAACTTGCCGTAGCCAAGGCCGAGTTCGGTCATATGTTACAATTGGACATAATACCTCCATCTAGCAGTATGTGGACATCGCTCCTACAAATGGTTCCGAAAAGTAAATCCGGAGACTGGAGACCATGTGGGGATTATAGGGGACTGAATGCCATCACCGTCCCAGACAGATACCCCATTCCGCATCTCCAGGATTTCTCATCCTCGCTGTACGGAAAGAAAGTGTTCAGCAAGATAGATTTAGTACGGGCATACCACCAAATTCCCGTTCATCCTCAAGATGTACCTAAGACTACCGTCACTACTCCCTTTGGCTTATTTGAGTTCTTGCGAATGCCATTTGGTCTTCGTAATGTAGCTCAGACGTTTCAGCGTTTTATGGATCAGGTCATTTGCGAGCTGGACCTCGTTTTCGCCTACACCGATGATGTCTTAGTTGCAACTCGAAATCATAACGCACATTTGTGTCATCTGCGACAGCTTTTTGAACGATTTGCGCATTATGGGGTAGCTATCAACGCTGCCAAGAGTCAGTTAGGAGTTGATACGGTAGACTTTCTTGGTCACCGTGTTTCTTCCGCTGGAATTGCACCCCTACCGGACAGAGTGACAACCATCACTGAGTATCCCATACCTGATTCCATCAAAAAGTTACGCAGGTTCGTTTGCATGGTTAGCTTCTACCGAAGGTTCATTCCGCCCTGTTCAGCGTTAGTCCAGCCACTTACCGAACTACTCAAATTAGATGCTAAGACATTCAGCTTTACGGAATCGGCTAAACACGCATTCAGCGAGCTAAAACACCAGCTAGCAACTGCCACTCTTCTTGTGCATCTGGATTCTAAGACCCCGTTACAGTTAACGGTGGATGCCTCAGATGCAGTTGTAGGTGGTGTGCTTCAACAAAGACAGAGAGGTGAATTGTATCCATTTGCCTTTTTCTCTAAGAAATTGCAGCCTGCCGAACGACGTTATAGCACGTTCAGCAGAGAACTCTTAGCTAGTTACCTCAATGTGCGTCATTTCCGACACTATTTGGAAGGACGTACGTTCACGATATTCACCGATCATAAGCCGTTAACGTATGTACTGCGTTCTGCTTCTGATCGTCTTTCCCCACGAGAAACTAGACAATTAGGTTGCATTTCCCAATTTACCTCTGACATACGGCATTTGTCCGGCGCGAATAATGCCATAGAAGATGCCTTATCAAGGGCGGAAATCAACGTTCTATTCGAACATCCCTCCAATGACTTCCAAGAACTAGCCACAGCGCAGCATAAGGATAATCAGTTTCTTCATCAAGTGCAAGAAACCAATCTTCAAGTGAAAGCCATTTCGCTGCCTGGTAGTTCGGATGTTTTGATGTGTGATCTTTCGACAGAAAAACCACGACCTGTCGTACCACCAAACTATCGACGAATCATCTTCGATTCAATCCACGGTCTGTCACATCCAGGCATCCGTGCAACACGCAAGCTTATTTCTGATCGCTTTGTTTGGCCAGCACTGAACCAATACTAGCAGATCATGATGAGAATTTGCCCCCCATGTCAACGTTCGAAAGTGCAACGGCATACTCAGGCACCACTTTGCAACTTCACCCTTCCCGATGCTCGTTTCAGTCATGTGCACATAGACACCGTTGGTCCACTGCCGCCGTCGAGTGGATACAAGTGGATACAAGTCGATGCGGTTTCCGTAGATCATCCTAAACCAGCGTACATCGAAAAACCTTGTAAACAACAACATACTGATTCTCACACACCGTGTACGCAGCAGACACCACAGCTCGTTGAAGATGACCCGCAGCTTGCAACATCTAAAGCTAAGCCACAAGGAGACATTAATACGTGGTAGACACGGTCAGGAAGGCGAGTCCATTTTCCAGACCGCTTAGTGTACTACACATCTTGACAATATCATGTTGTTCTGCTGATCACTTGTTAGTACCGTTTGCTGCCAGTCTCCTCCTGTTTGTTGTTCTCCGGATTCCGCCAGGATGCAACTGAACGTCTCGCACGAGAAGAAGCGGATCATCCAGTCTACATAAATCCAACATCCGTTCATTTACCACCCTGCACTGCTCCCAAATTTTTCATTGTACCTTACACACAATATTAGCCTGCATGTTTCTCAGACCTCATCCTCGGGTATTTCATGTGACACTGTACCAGATAGAGGCCAGTTTTTAGCGGCTATTCCCACCGGGTTTTTTACTCCTAGTCACTTGAACATCGTGCGACTAGCGCACTGGTGGGGAGGTACGTAGTGTACCTTTTACATTTTACTACACTACCTTCCGGTCAGCTGATAACATCACCAGCTGTATCGACTATTTTCTCAAACACTTCATACACTTCAACATCGAGCAACATTCCTTTTGAATCGCCGGTTGACTCTAGACCACTTCGTGTACAACATCTGGGAGCCCCAAAATACAATTATGCGAATACACGTTTTCAATCCCTTTTGGCATCCAAGAATGATGGGTTATTAATCCAAGAACTCCGCAACCTAAAAGCGTTACCACAATACGCGTTTGACCACAATACTATACTTGGAGACGATAAGTGGATACGATAGGTTTTCTGGAGCAGTTGACAGGGTCAATCACTTCTTTCTCCTCCAAAAGCTTACTGCCTACGGTATCAACGGTCCCCTGCTCACAAGTTTGTTAGACTACTTACACAAAGCAATCAAGGTAAGAGTAACCATCACTCAATCTGAAAACCTGTACCTTTCCAGTTGTGTACCGCAAGGATCCTTCTTCGGTCCGCTACTGTGTATAGTTTCGTAAACGACCTCCCAGAAAACATTTTATCTCCGGTGCAGAGATTTGTAGATTACGCTAAAATATGGAGGGCAATTCGCTCAGCATCCGACCACGCCTATCTCCAGAACGAGCTGAACTGAATTAACGAATGAACAAAAAAAATTCAGCTCCCACTTAACCCTGCAAAGTGACACCTGCTGACGGTGCATATCAGTTTCAGTAACACATATCTTCTGGGACAGCACGTTTTGCAACACGGGACTAGTGAACGAGACTTAGGTATCATCGTACAAGGAAGTCTTGGCGATTCTCTCCAATGCTCGGCAGCAGCGAATGTAGCAAACTTGAACTTAAAGCTTTTGAGACGATCTCCCGACAAATTTGAGCAACGGCTAGTACCACTTTTGATCAACACATCTTTGTATCCTCGTTGAATATTCGGTTCAAGCCTGGCGCCTACGGTTGAAACGAGATATTCGTCTCTTGGAGAAACCCAAGCGAATTATTACCAAGGCAACTAGTGGACTATCCGGTCTCAGTTATGAACTGCGCCTTACTTTGCTCGGTGTGTCCTCCTCAGAAAACCGACGGCTTCGCGGGGATCTCGTCCACACCTACCGGATACTGACTGAAAGCGAGCACCCATTTGCATCACTGCTGACCCTAGCGCCTTACAAACAATATCGGGACCAACAACTGAAACTAGTGACGCAACACACTCGTTTGAATTGTAGGAAGTATTATGACTCTCTTAGAATCTGTTTCCATTGGAATGGACTACCAACACATGCGGTGAAAACGTCATACATCGCGACATCTGAGGGACTGCTAGACTTTCACCTCAATGCTAATTGCTACACAATAGTGTGATAAAGTGCGATGGCTTCACAACAGATACTTCACGTTTTAAGTTGGAACACTTTGGTTTTAATTTGCTTGTTCATTTTCCATCCTGTAGGTTTTGTAAAGTTTTGCTTTTTATCCCATCATACACTATTTATAGATTGAAATATTACACCAGTGTTTGTTAAGGGAAGTGATGCTGTCTCCTTCACGATGTTTGGGGTCTCCTGAACGATCGAATCCAAAGTGCTAGTAAACATTAAGAGTAAAAACTTCATCCTCAATGTCAGAATGTAATCAAATTTCCCGCAACATAACTAGACCTGCATTTATGAATTCCTTTTGCTGTAAAATGTTTGCTAGATCATAGCTTTTCCCGAGAAGCGATCGTACATTGCCGGATAGTACCAGCGAAATTTGCGCTTTCTTAACGTGACAGTGCTTAAGTCCAACTTGCGAGCCAACACGATGCTTTAGTTTGTCTCGTGGACTTTCTTGATAATTCTTCTGAAACATTTTGGTCTTGTGTCCGACTTCAACATGAGTCGATTTTCCTACATTGTCTCCAAGGTACATCAAATCCACAACCGAGCATGATAACATTGGCAATGATGGAGTTTCTTCAGTTAGACAAATGATAAACTAATTCCTGTAAACACAAATAATCCGCAGTGAGTAGCATAAAATGATAGTTCTATGGTAAAAACAACGGCCGAATCTGCAGTTCCCGGCAGTGTGATCCCTCACGGATTTTCAGCCTATAGTTTATCCAATAACGCAATGTACTCTTTTCGCAAAATCCCATCAGGGTGTTATAATCATAAAATAATAGAAACAATTCGGAAAGAGTCGGGATTCTGTCTTTGAAGCGCTTGGTGATGACCGGAACTCTCTCGGCAAGAATTGGTACCTTAGCAGCCGGATCCATTTGGCACATTGCAATCGACACGCTTCTGTTCAGTAACTCCTAGGGGATATCCTCTTTGAAAAAGACCATAATGTAGACTTTCTTTTCTATACAAGTTCATCCTCACACACGCGTGACGTGCGTGCTACTGGTTCATTTGGATTATTTCCCTCTATCCTCTCTCCATCTTCTCGCAGCCTTGTCACTGTACGCTCATTCGAACCGGATTTACCAGCTCTACACAGTGATCCATCATACGTGGAAATATCTTCTACGATTAGAGGCAGTGCCATCACTAACCGTTTTCACTGGCATCTGTGCTTAAGCGCAAGCGTTTAATTCAATCGTATTGAGCCGATTGCCATTCTGTGTGACACCATTCGATACAGAATTCTCGAGGCAGGCCGAAAAGCCTAAGCTTACTCCGATCCAGTGTTTCTCAACACAACTGTGAAAGAATCTGTGTTCAGCGCTCTGTTCAGGTTACAGTCACTCGACATTCCTTGTGACCTTGTCAGCCAGTGCGGCTGCATTACCCATCACACGGACCGCGCGACCACGCCGACCGCTCATTTGACCTTGTAACCACCACGCTCGCCTGACCGATGTGCGCCACTCTCAAAGCTGTAAAAGTACAGAACGCTAACCAACCCACTGGGTCAGGTAACGACACCAAATTGAATGGCAGAAAGGCGAAACCGAAGAGACTCCCATCGAAAGGCATTTGCGGGTTAGGAGAATGTCATCGGGTAGTAAAAATCGGTCTGGCTTGTTCGCACTGTTTAGCATGGTACCATACGAAATGTGCAAATGTGTCCCAACAACAGTTACGGGAGCGAAATAGCTCCCAAGATGCATTTTGGTTCTGTACTGCGTGTTCCACCATCCCCCTCGTTAAGTGCTTGCTTATCCTAGCTGAGAAATGCGACCGGTTAATCGCAGAAGCAGAGCAGAGGATAAACAATGAGATTAGTTCAATGGGAGCGAGTATGGACCACAGAAGCGTAACGGCTGCTAAGCAACGGAATGCTGAACAAATCGCTTCGCCTGCACCGCAATCAGCCATGTCTCCATCTCCGTTGTCTTCTCCAACTTTGGTAGAACGCCAGGCGAAAACAGACTGTACCTACGTGAATCAAGCAGTACTCACAGCAAAGAAAATCAGGCACCATTCAAAACGTCGTGTTAAGCAAATTCCACTAGACCTGACATCTAGTATTAACAAGCATGGAGCAGCCAAACACCAACCCTTGGTACCTGTAGCTCAGATATCTCTTGTCGAGACTAAGCCTCCTAGAACACCAGTTACTTATGAAGAGATTGCTGCAAAGGTCCACCGAGAGGCCGCCGTTGCGTCCTCTTCCATTGTAAACACCGTTAACGCAAATGGAGAGAAAAACAGCAAACAATCACTTGTCAACAAATCACGACAAATGAGTATCATACCTTGTAGATCGATTAAACAGGGATCCAACAACAGTGCCCGGACTGTTGTATGCTCAAATGTCCCTGAATCTACCGCCATCACATTGCGGGATAAGTTATCAGACGACCAAGACCAATGGAACTCATTGTGTATGCAGATGAGTGTCAAAGCCAAGCCCGTAAACTTGTTACGAATTACTCGTCATCCGAACTCGCCACACTATGGTGAACCCAGACTTATTCGAGTAACTCTAGAATCCTCCACCGACGTGGAAAATGTTTTGCTCTCCGCAAGCGCGCTAAGACACGAATCCTGTGCGATACGTATCTATCCTGATGTCCCTTGGAGCGCGCGACAACCAAAACGAAACACCGAAGAGGGCCACAGCAAGCAAGACCGCCAAAACACAGTCTTCATACATGGAGTGCCAGAACATCCTTCTAACCATGTTCAAGATACCGGAAAGCACGATTTAGAACAGTGGCGGTTCATTCGTGAAACACTTTCTTTGGATGATGTTGTGGCACTATCGCTCACCAGGATACCTCTCTCATCGAATTATAGAGGATGCGGCCCTAGAATCCTAAAACTTGTGGTTCAGTCAGAGCGACAAGCAAAGGATGTTTTGGATCGATGGCGAAGAAATCGGAAACATCTACCTTCCGAAATTCGGTTAAAGGTCGCAAACCCTTTGCACAGCTCAAGTATTAAAGCAACTGAAGCAGCAAGCATACTGACGAACGTACATAAGTGTAACTTGACTGCTGCTTTAATTGACTCTGAAGTAGGTCTAAACGAAGGCTGGGACGCACCTTGGCCGAATCAAGTTGCAAACGAGGTATCATTGACCCATCAAAAAAACGAATAACTGCCGACCTCCCATCGGTCGGCATTCTCCCACACTTGACAGCTTCACCTCTCTGCGGGCTCCTAGAGACCGAGAAACTGGCCTGCTTGTTTACAAATGCTCAGGGACTTTCTAACAAACTGGCTGAACTGAAAGATCGCCAAGCTTCCGGCTCGTATGATGTCATTGGCATCACCGAGACATGGTTGCACACGGGAATGACGGACGCTGAAGTGTCGCTACCCGGCATGTCGCTGATCCGGAACGATAGGCTCACAAAAGGAGGAGGTTTTAATTCTGTACTACCGAAACGACTTACAGTGCGAAGCCGTGGAGGATTCAGATTCGCAGTTCCCCGACTCTCTTTGGTGCCGGTTGCAGTTAAAAGGCAGGGACGCTTGCCTTATTATCTTGGTGTACCGCGCCCCTAACTCAACACCGGAAACCGATTACCACCTAATTACTGCTTTAAGGTGCAGTTTACAACAAAAGTACACTCACATTCTTATCATGGGTGATTTCAACGTACATTGTTTAGAAGCCCCTGCCACAACCGGCGAACAATTCAAAACCGATTTACAAGATCTAGTAACTAATGTTCCTCTTTACAACCACATCACTTTGCCCACTCGGTTCAGAACTGGTAACAGGCCATCTGTGTTGGATCTTGTGCTTACCAACGAGGAGCATATGATTGATGCGTTGGTTTTAGACTGCCCGTTGGGTCGCAGTGATCACGCAGTCATCAGTTTCAACTTCGTCTGCTATGCAGAATATCTGAATGATAAAGATGATACTGTGCGAACCATCACAAGGTACGACCGACTCGCCCAGCTAGTCAGCGCCACAACATGGTCTTTCCTCGAAGAAGAACCTCCAGAAGTCGCCTGTCTCGAGTTCGTCAACACATTCAGTCTGCTGATTGCACAGGCTTCAGAGATAAAAGCTTACAATAAGTGCAAATCCGTTTCTTTCGTTAGGAGCAGAACCCGAAAATGGATAACAGTACGCAACGCAGCATGGCGAGTGTACAGAGAAGCTCCAGCACCAGAAACTTGGGACAATTACGTAGCCCAACGTAACCACTACACTCAACTGTTAAGAGAGGACAAAGCCATCTATCAGTAGAACATCGCAAAAACCTTCAGTGCTAACCCCAAACTGCTATACAAGCACGTTAATAGCCTACGAAAGGTGAGGCAAGGATTTCCTCCACTCAAGACGGCTGATGGCCCAACAAGAACGTCTATGGTAGCAGAAAACGCGCTGCAGATGCAATACGCCCCCACGTTTCAAAGGGTCTTGCCACCAAGCGATCTACCAAGCTTTGTATTCCGCTCACCAGGACTAACCCACATCAATTTTACCGCAGAGGCTGTATTGCAAAAGCTGACTTCTCTACGCAAACACAGCTCACCGGGTGTCGACACCATTCGTCCTGAGGCATTGGGAGCAGCAGCAAACCAACTGGCAGGACATTTAGCTCAGTTTTTCCAGCACTGCTTAGACCAGAACCAAGTTCCCGCCATGTGGAAGCTTGGCATAATAACCCCGATTCAAAAGGTGGAAGCAGATCTGATCCCTCCAACTACCGCCCAGTAACCCTTCTTCCTATACTCTCCAAGGTCATGGAATCCATAGTTGCCGATGCACTGGTGTGCTATCTGGAAAACTGCAACATCATCACTCCTGAACAGCACGGTTTCCGTCGACAGCGGTCATGTACAACTAATTTACTAATTGCACGCAGTAGTTGGACCGAGGCAGCCGACGCTGGAGAAGGTGTTGATGTGATATACCTGGATTTTTCCAAGGCTTTCGATCGTCTAGACCATCGGATACTACTATCCAAGATGCAGCATTACGGGATCGGCGACCCTCTTTTAAGCTGGATCGCCAACTTTCTATTTCAAAGGCAATTAGTGGTCAGAGTTCGGAGCTCATTATCGGACTCCATACAAGTCGAGTGTGGTGTGCCGCAAGGCTCGGTTCTAGGTCCACGTTTGTTTCTGGTGTTTATTAATGACCTTGCACAGGAAATCGCTTCAAACTTCCTAATGTTTGCCGACGATATCAAGATCTGGGGCAGGATCCAGGCGAACGCCGGCCAACATGTGCTCCAAAGTGACTTAGATACAGTGTATCAATGGTCGATCCAAAACTTACTACATTTCAATGTCAGTAAATGCCAGGTGCTTTCCATCCGACATCAGGGCAGCTACTCATACCGACTCGGAACGGATGTGCTGCAACAAACAACTCTCGAACGTGACTTGGGTGTCCTGATTCAAGATGACTTGGGTTGCTCCAGGCAATCCGAAAAGGCCTCGAAGACCGGGAATCAACACGTTGGGCTGTTGACGCAGGCGTTTGGACAAATAAACAGCTCCATATTTCGACAAATGCTCAGTGCATATGTTCGGCCCCATGTCGAATACGCAATTCAAGCCTGGCATCCATGGCTGAAACACGACCTTAATGCACTGGAGCAGCCTCAACGCCGGGCATCTAAGAACGTAACTGGAATGCGCAATCTGTCCTACCAGGAGAGGCTGCGACGACTAGGATTGTTCAGTGGAATCTATCGCAGGCTACGAGGCGACCTGATTATGACATACTTGATTCTGCGAGACCCACATCATGTGTGCCGCCCTTTACTGCAACTCAGCAGCAATACAAGCCTGAGGGGCCACTCATTAAAGCTCGCAGAACAATACAGTCGTCTGGAGTGCCGCAGAAATTTCTTTTCCATCCGTGTCTGTCACCCGTGGAATGCTCTCACAGAATCGGTCGTCTCTGCACCGACACTAACAATATTTAAAAGACGGTTGGACGATGCACTCATCCACTTCCACTTTGTTACTTAACACTATGTCTCCATCCTACACCTGGAGTTTACCCTGGAATTATTTGTTGTTAACTGTGGGTGTTGTGAATCTAAGTGAATCGCAGGACTGCAGCGAAGCAAACGATAAGTCCTTATTTTCGTATTTAAAGTGTTGACTATTTTACTATCCTTTTCATCATAATTATTATGTTGATATCCCCTGCAACTATCCAACGGGGCTTGTAAAGCAACGCATCTTAACCCGTATAAATTCATTGTTCATTGTTCATTGTACTTCTTTAGTGCGATCATACACAACAGCATGTCTTTTGATAAACGAAGCGGGATACACAACCTGTTACCTCGTGATTCCAGACACATTTTACCTCACACCGCAACAGCAGTCGGATGGTAAGTGAGTTAACCCACTGGTCGACCAGCTTGTTAACTGTGTCCTGTGTGTTCGGGTGTCAGCACATTCGAGTTTTCTGCGATAACTGCTGCCTGAAAACATCGACCAAACCAATGATCAGTATATTTGTATCCCTGCCTCATTATTCACCAAATCCTTACTTGGATTCGCCAAACTACTGTGTTACCCCAGTGTAGTTTACCGCTGTAATGATCTGAGGTTGGGAGGAAAGTATACTCGTCGCAACCTTGCGTTCTTGCTACTTCATGGGTGTACCTTATGACGATTTTGCATTGCTGAAGGCGAGTGGGTTGTAGTTAAGTATTCATCCTTCCCTGCCTATAAAGACGTCTTGATTTGAAAATTGAAAAACCCCAACTGAATACTCTTTATTACCACTTGTATGAGTGATTCATATGAAGCTCGAGGTTGAAGTGCCCATAGAATCTTATCAATCTCAAATAGGTGTGTGCAGTTGTACCAAGGATGACATTTTTCAAGCGAGGCAAAATGGTCATTTTCAAGCGAACAGCAGCTGACGGCATCATCAACGCGAAGCGTAACAAATTGCGAGACATAGTCAACCAAATGTATGCATCGAGCGGAGGCTTTGCGCTCTGTGCGTGTGTAATTTGAATAGTGCACACCGTATCCCACACCTGATCTCCACTGATATGGTGAAAAGTACCAAGAGCAAAACTAAACGTCTAGACCGGGATTCATCAAAATACGGCTAACCGATAATACCTGGATTTGCATAGTAAGGCGTATAGAACACGGGATACGCTTGACAGTTGACGCTGCATGTCGTGTTGTCCGTGATCTTATGGCGTTTGAACACTAGTGTGGGTGGTTGTTATACGTATCATCGTATTACCATACTCTTAGTATTCCAAATCGTTGGAGCACTAATGTGAGTGAGCGCGAATGAAGCCAATTCATCTAAGCGCCAAGATGTGTTTTTTAACCTCACATCTGTGTGCGCAATTTTCTCTTGAAGAGCGTGGCATCTAAATCGCCGGTTACTGAAACCACGCTCGTTTATGCACACATCATTGTAGGGCACTTTTTGATAGCCATTTTTTAAGAATTGCAAGTTGTTGGTGCGGAATTACGCTGGAAGCGCAAATTGCTGCGCTTCGCATCTTTAGATATTGCTAAATTCATGTTAGTAGTACCGACATCCGGTTGCAACGCTGTTTGTTAATTTGACACTGGTGGAAATGCCTTGCTGAAGTCTTCCAAGCGCGTTGCCGCTTATACATATATGTTGCAAACATACATGTAATATATTCCATTACCTAGGGTATCAATGCATTTTTGCTTAACGCTTGAGCCGTAATCGCACCATTTACCTGGTGCTTTTCCAGTACTTCAATAGGGTTTATATTATGTATATAAACTAACATCATTTTCCTGTCCACAGCCCTTTTATTACCGCCTTCAGTAAGGCTACTAGGAAAAAGACCGACACCGTGTTTCGGCATTTTTTGACATATTCAACCTTCTGTTTCTGGTTCCCAAGTATTGTGCATATTGGATCTAGGGCCGGCGCTGGTCATTCTCCCAACGCAAGTCACTTTTTCTCGTAATCTGACCCGCTGTGAAAGCTTTTGAGACACTTGAGCTAGACTGTGTGTGGCATTCTCACAGTTTGTTCGCCGCTTGTCGCTCAGTTTCGGTAATTAACATCAACACTTCTTTCACCTAGATAAACCACACTCACATCGTCATCGAACCCAACAGGCGGGATTCCCAGGGGACCTAAATGGAAACGTCATGGAATTTTACGCGCTGTGTTTTACGAATTGATCAGGTTTGAATGACAGCTCCAAAGTTAGATTTTCCCCTTTTATAACACTGGATCTCTCGCCTTTCTAATCTGGACGAACAGGATCAACGGAAGCCCTATCACATAAATTAGCTCAGCGCGCTATTCTGAGGAGTCCTTGGCTGTACGGAACACCCCGAAATAACAAAAAGGATAATAGTAAAAATGCGGTTGTCTTAATACTTCATACAGACTTTTCGGCTGGTCGATTTTCTGACAGGTGCTTGCTGTACCAATACGTCTTCACTTGGAATATACAAATCCAGCCTGGAATCTATGATAGAAATCAAAACTCACTGCATCGTCGTGGCATATATGTGCGATGGAGCGGTCCGTCCTGGGCAGCAAGCGACAGAGGGAAGCAAATTTAGTGCCATCGATTGTTGAGTACCAAATATACAATGAAAAATATCCGGATGAGCTGAGGGTTGGCTATGTTAATGTTACTCTGTATGTCCAATAACACCTTTGAGCTATGTGTCACACCTGTGCAAACATTATTCGCGGTGATCCTCTCACTTGTCCCATAGTGGTCACCTTCACCACATCTACCTCGGTGTCGTAACCGAAAATCCATTTCAGCGGAAACCAATGTGTACTTTACCCGGAACCGACTGCATGTCCTTCAAGCGTTTACTATACCCTCAGTCAAGGTGAAAATTTTACCACTTCCCCGGCAAGTGAGAGATTCCGAAAGGTCGGGCCACAGAACACAAGAGGTTTAGGTCTTTTAGCCTACGAACACAGACTATGACTCCTGACGAGTTTCAATTGACTATATCGGCGTTTATATGGCGAATCTATTGCAACTTGTCAAGTTTTGAAAGACCCTAATCCCGCATGCTGCCGCCTATTGAAGCTCAGTCACAAACCAAATTGACAGGACACCGGTTAGAATGTTACCCGAACTTCATTTCTGGACATGTTTTTAACTGCAAATCGGTGACACGTATCAAACATATTTTGCAGTCCCTAAGTTAACTCATCCCTCATCTGTAAAATCTGTTCAAAACTTCGAGTTCCCATTACTATTTGGACGCAACTCTTTATTTCAGAACTACCGTGTCCTCATTATATATATATATATATATATATATATATATATACGCCGAATATCTGATCACTCACCCATGTCTAGTGATCAGTCCATGATCCATGTAATGTACTGTGCTACCCTACCATGATCAATCTCTAATGGCGTGTCTCGCACAGACTGGGATAGATTTGATTTATTTAGAATTAAATGCGATTTCGGAATCCTGTATCACTTACACATTGTTTTTGGTCAAAAAGTGTCGAGTTGTTCCATCGCATAATCTTACATACCCTAGTTAATTCACTGCGGCACAGTAGCTGAGGTGTTCCCCACCTCTAGCTAACGTGTATGATGATGATGATGATGATGAGTTAATTCACACGCAACTTGGAAAACCAATACGATGAAATTCACAACTGTCTTGCAGCAGTCATTTCACCTACATCAAATGTTATATGAACGCTAGACTAGGATAAAATTTTGATCGGCAGTTCCACGGCTTCTTGTGGCTTTAGTTTATTTTCTAAATCCACAAACAATCGTTTAACGAGAAAAGTGATAGTTTGGCTATGTTATCCTTGCTACACCACTGCCTAGTTTCCGTTTCATGTTTAACCTGGGCGACGAACTTAACAACAGGAGCAACTGGTGCCATAAGTTATTCACCTGGTATTTCGTGTGGTGACGAGTTTAGCACTCAGATTACGCAACGAAACTGAAATATAGACAAGCATTAATCTTTGCGAGATAGAAACACAAGGTAACATAACGGGACTACGCATTCGTTAGATGATTCGAGCTCGCACACCGCACCCACTGGCCACGTTCGCACTTGTTTACACTCTCGTAAGTATGACGTTTACTTGTAGACTTGAGAGGCTTATTCTTAGTAGGCTTATTTTTAGAAGGCCTAACCCTGCGAAGTCATTAGCACAGGCACATGCGTATAAGCCCCATCAGCTCACATATCAGAATTCAAGGTCTACCATAATTTGCCTCATACATGCTGGGCTTTCATCCCTGAATAAAATACAAATCCACTCGCAGCTGCTTCCTGGTCTCCGGCAACGCCTTTGGATATTTTAACTGTGCAATGTGCTTGTGTGATCAGCTGGGCTCTGGAGTTCAACCTACTGATGTTCTTTCGCTGGGAGATTAGGTTACCAAACGCACCCAGTTTAGCAAGGTTTGGGGGTCCAAGTTCGAAGAGACGACGAGTCAGCTGAATACGTAGTAATCGTCAGCGCAGCGTTTGGTAAAAACGCTGCTTTCGATTCCATTTACTTTCCAAGTCGATAATGAGATCGATGCGCTACGTCATCGCTGCAGTTGATCTGTACGTATGTCTGCCCTTCTCACTTGCATTCTAGGTGTTGACTGATGATTGATATCCCCGTTGTCGCTTCACTTAATTTGTATGATACAACGTGTGTACCTGTCTCACACATTCCACCTCGATTATTGGCTACAGGCGACTGTTACTCAGTGTTGGGGGCGCGGTGTTCCGTTCTTGTGACCGTGCTGGGCTCAACGAGTGGTTCCATCCAGTGTGGAACCGAATAAAGCCCAGCCGCCGCCTTGTGTACGTATGGTACTCATAATTCCCCAAGTAAATGAACAGAAATGCTGCTGCTGTGCAAGTTGAAGGAGTGTGGATGGGTTCGGTTGATGAAACGTAGCTCCCAGCCACATTCCCCCCGTCTTATTCCTCGGGTACGCAATGAAGACGGGGTGTCTAGATGGAACATTGGTTGGAAAGGCGCAAGACATTCATTAACGATCTGTAGACGCAGACGTCATGTCGCAGCCCTATGGAGGTAGCGGTTGCGGGCAAATCCGGAAAAGGATGCTGCCATATATATATATATATATATATATATATATATATTTATAGAGGGACCATGGATGGCTTGCACTGCACCACCCACAGTTCCAACCACACACCCCATATCCAGTGTAAACCCTAAGGAAGAAGACCGGGAGGCATGTGGATGGAAGCCACGTTTCATCAACGGAGCCGGCCAACACTCCTTCACAGGCAAACACAAGCACACTGCATTTGGGAATCAACCACACACAAGGCTGTGGCTGGACCGTAGTCCGCTCCACACTGAGTGCATGGAACCACTCTTCGAGCCTAGCACGACCACAGGGACCGTACACCCCATCACCTCCAGCAACGACCAACTGTCTCCTGGAGCCAGTATGGACGAGGTAGTGGGTAATAGACAGGTAGGCACCTTGTCAACAGGCACATCAAGCTCAACCACTCCTGGGATGTCAACCAACAGCCAATCACTTGAAATGATAATGACAATAATACATATAAGATATAATATTATATAATGCGTATATTATATTATATATTGTTTGTAATAATGCTCTAAAAGCCTAATATAATATATATAATTTACTAATACTATAATATAATACTACATTATATAAATATATAATATACATATGAATAATAATAAGTCAATAATAATAATATGATAGCAATATATATCGAATAAAACACGAAAGTGTTGACATAAATCTAAGCTAAGTGAGCATATCTCATGAATTGTTTACCAACAAATCCGCGACAAGTGCAAGATTTCAGGAAATATTTTTTTATGTCACAAACGCGAAAATGTTAGCGAACTTGACCACAATTTGCTTTAGCGATTTGTGCATGTTAATAGACGATTATTCAGGTAAACGTTGAATGAGGCGAAACTTTACATAGAGATACGACAGCAAAGCCACCACCTGGAATACTAAAGGCACCACTTAAGCACGCGGTTAGTAAATGGAATGCAGCATACCTAAAAACGCTGCGTCAGTTCTGCTTACCTCCTCAGCAGCACCCGTCGTCTTTTAGATGCTGTTTCCGAGTGGCCTCTCTCGTGGTTCACTAAATCTGCTTGACTCAGGCACTCGCGGTCGCATGTGATACAGCACCATTCGCTCGATATCAATGGAGTACAACTCAACGGCGCTTGCCGCTTCTTCTCCACATGAATGAGGGATTTCCCTTGCACCATGGCAATGGCCTTAGTGAGCAGATCGCGCCTTGCACGCCGATCAACCGCCTTCGATTTCCAACGTCTGAAATCAACACTAGAAAGTGACAGGCTCACTTTGATCATGTCCTGGTAACGAAGCTTCGTTTTCCCAACATGCCGTTTCACCACCCTCAGCTGACCACATAACAATTGCTCGGTATCCGCGTCGAATCCGTACGACACATGTGACCGAGCCACCTCAAGGACCTCAGCAACAGCAGACGGTCCACTGTATGTATTCCACTTCGACACAGCTCCACCGCGTCCGAAACTCTGTCATGCCAACCGATACACAGAATCCGTCACAGACTCTGTTTATGAAAACGCTCGAGAAATCTCACATCTAACCGATGCATCGTTCATGTTTCACTGCCGTATAGATAAACAGACAGCACCATGAATGTGTACACCATCAGCTTCCTGCCAAGGGTAAGCAGGTGGTTTTTTCCCACTCGGTACTCTAACTTCCAGAATGCCGCCGCTGCCTTCGGGACGCAGATACGCAGCTCACTGTGTAATTGCTGGTCAGTCGAAACCACACTCAAGATAGCAGAAGCAGGAGGTGGTTTCCAATACTTCATTACCAAGACTGATTTCCGGCAATATTGCAGAGTTGACCTCCGGTGAAGACCGAAAGAGAAAGACGGTTTTGCTTGTGTTGATGGTGAGCCCGAATTTGGCCGCTGTCGAAGCTAGAGCACTAGTCATGTGCTGCAACTCATCCGCACTATGCTCAAACAATGCACAGTTATCTGAAAACAGCAACATACGGACAGTTGTCTAACAGACTAGAGTTCTCGCACCGATGCGACGGATGTGCAGCCAACCGTCAATAATACATTGCTCCACACGAACAGGGTAAACAAAAGCCTCATCAAAAGCACAAATCATCATGGCGTAAAGATAAATAGTAAAAAGCACAAAAGCTAAGACACAGCCTTGGTTCACACCAGAGACAACTGCAAAGTCATCCGAGGTCTCTCCACTCAGCTGCATCCTCGCCAGCGTACCATTGTACAAACATTCAATTATACTTACAAAATTAAGCGGGCAATCAAGCTTACCCAACACCAGCCACAATGCTTCGCGGTTCACCGTATCAAAAGCTTTGGTGAAACCAAAAAACAGCGAATTCAACTGCTGGTGTCGTTATCTACACTTCTCCTGCAACTAATGAGCCGCAAACACCATACCGATAGTGTTGCGACCCCAACGGATTCCACATTGCTCGTCCGCCACGTTAGGTTCTACAACCTGACTGACGAGGCCGTTGAGCAGGATTCGGGCCATCACCTGGCCCACACAACTCAGCAAGTTGATGCCACGATAATTCGTGCAACATTGCATGCTACCTTTGCCCTTGTACAGTGGTAGCAGAAGGGCATCCGTCTGCTCAGGAGGCACCTCCACCCCAATCCATAGGCGTTGCACCAAGCGTTGCAGCGCAGTCACCATCGAGAGTCCGTCGTGTTTCAATACTTCAGGCGGGATCTCGTCGACCCCAGCACGCTTGCCGTTTCGCAGCTGAGCAAGTGCTCTCTGCGTCTCATCCAGTGTCGACGTGTCCGCCAGATTCGCCTTCATATCGCGCTGCTTCAGGCTGTTCAATACAGGCCAGTCGACCTATGCACGGTTGTTCAAAAAACAGTCAAAGTGTTTTCGCCAGATCTGCATTATGTCTGCAGTCTATGTGCAGGTAGCACCTGAACTACCATCGATCAACTTCCTTAGCGGCTCCAACCTCGGTCCATACACCGCCTTCAAGGAGTCAAAGAATACTTTGTGTTGGCCTCGATCGGCGTAGCATTCAATCTGCTTCACCTTCTCCGTCCACTATGGATTTTTTTGCGACGGAGCTCTCGAGTCAGCCATCGTCGAAGTTTGCGAAACTGACACTTCTTCACCAAGTTACTGCGGTCTGCCACATGTACAGCAAATGCTGCATCCTTCTCTGACACCAGTGCGCCCGTCGTTGCATTGTTCTCATCAAACCAATCGCGTCGCTTACTGTTCGCCTGCCAGATGGCATCCTCGGCAGCAGCTGCCAACGGATCACGAATGTGTTATTACAGGTCACCCACTGCGGCTATGCATTTCACATCACACTGATGTGCAGCCATCGCGTTCTCCAGCGCAATGCGTTTCGCTACAGTACCGAGGAAGAAAATGTTAAAGTTACGCCTCCGATATACGGCAGACACACTGGATGGACTTTTCCGCACGCAGATGTACAATTCTGTCTGCACCCATTTTTGATCAGTGCCACACTCAGCTCCACGCAATACATGTGTCATGCGCAGTTCACGCATGTGACGCTGCCGTTCGATGATATAGTCGCGCAGGGGAACGTGATCACCTTGTGGGTGCGTCCAAGTTGTTAGGTCACTTACTCTCAGTGGCACACAGTGAAAGCAGCCTGTCAACGTTCGCTTTCGCTGAACCAATGCCATGCGGACCGATAACATCCGTCTACACCGATGCACAGGCCCAACGCGCGCGTTGAAATCACGCAGCACAACTAGTCGGTAGCCCTCGTCACAGAGCGTATCACGGAGGATAGCTGAGTGTAGAATTGATCACACGCGTCAGCAGCATAACATACGGTCGGACAGTAAGTGCTTATAAAAGGGGCAAAGTTACTTCTTCCGAGTCGCAGGCGAACAGTCATCAGTCGCCCGCTGATGCTAGTTGGATCACAACCATGAAACCATTTAGCCGATCGGATATTGCATATCCGACCCCACTTTTATGTGTGGCTGACGTGGCGCTTCCCACTCGGTGGAACGTATAGCCAGCACCAGTTTCATGCAAATTATCTTGTTCAGCGAGCTGGATCGTAATGTGCGCCGCTATATGGATGTTGTAGCGCGCCACTTCCATCGTGACCGGGCGCTCACACGAGTGCCGGTCCAGCAGTGTGCGCACGTTCCAGCACCCGAGATGGGTCGGGCTATTGTATCAAATTCTTCGGGCGGAGTCACGTAAGCAAACCTCCAGATCACCCACTACCTCGTGGTTCGGGCTATACAGCCAAAAGATCCGGGTGGAGTACCTCAAGAGAACCTCCGAAGCACAACCGCCACCACGCGTGCGATTACCCACGAATGCAATAGTACGCCTGCGCGATCTTCTTGTATACTTCCATTATAATCGACTCATTCCCGTTAGTCGGATAGTCTGTTCCTTCCAGACATATTCAAACCTGCAGGTCAGTTCTACACTGGGGACCTCACCATCAACCTTAAACACTACAGGTAAGAGTGAACCTTATCCAGCGGCGCAAAATTTATTGAGGAAGGTGATCGCTTTTCGCATATAAGACTCCAATGGAGGCACTAAACTAACCGACCGTGGCCCAACCCGCACCACTTGGGTAGGAAGAGGACCGGGAGCAGGAGGTCAACCGAACTGCTCTCGAAATTACTCGGTCAAACGAGCCATACGGCATTACTCATTATGAATAATGGCACATTCGCTGCAGCTTTTTATGTCACCGGTACTTGATTTCCTGGGACCAGTGGTGCGGATCAGCTGGAAGAGCTAGCGATAGCTCCCCACTGCTCCTAATTCCTCCACTGATTGAGCCCTACTAGTCTACCATACAGTTTCACAATGACGACACGCTGATGGGCTGTCAAATTACTTGTCCGCGGTTGTGGATACATCGACGACACGGGAGTAAGTTCCTGCTCCATTACTAAAACAGTGAGCCACTAACCCCCTCGCAGCGATCCGTTTTGTTCGCTTTTTCACCTGCGTGAAAGACGACTACCAATCGATCGAAGCGTGACACGTCTAGTGCGACTTCGGTGATTGCTTAACATGCACTTCTCACAGCCAAACCTCCTCGGTTCCCTTGGTCTGCTCTGAGATTGAAACATGACACGTCCAGTAGGGCCTCTGCGTTTGGCAAACACACGGGTCCCTCTTCTACGTTCCATCTCACCCCTGCCGACACGTTCAGCAAAGCAATTTGCGCCACTGGACAGTTTGGGATTCAGCGTGCCCGGATATGTCTGCACAGGAGTGCAGCCGCGTACACATTTGGGGATGTAATTTCTAATACACCCTGTACATGCAATTAACAGAAAGCATACTAACTTCACATCAAATCTTTTGTTGTTCCACAGTTGTACGAGTGGTGTGTTGCTCGCTACTGCGGCTGGTTTAGCGTCATATTCAGCTGTTTTCGAACGCAGAGCGTTGGGCGCTGTCTATCGATAACAATTGCCTCAAGGAGCTTGAGAATGGGAGCACTGACTGACTAATTCGGTTGGACCTGATGACCAGGTGCTTATCAAATGCCTCTGACAGTGGCGGATTGGTCTTCGTACGTGGTCTGCAACCATAAGGTCCCCGGTTGGAATCCGCGTAGTGGGGGTCCTCGCAGTATACTCGGCCCGCGCGCGACTGTTTGGGGTTGGGCGGCGGCGAAGCGCCATTACAACGTAAAACTGACACATTATGTATTATATATTATTAATTACTGGGGTAAACTTGCTTTTCAAGTCACACGGTAAAACCTCCGCATGCCCAATGCATTTGCGGAGAAACTTCTGACTATGTTCTTTTATTCCAACCCCTAGATGTTGCTCAGTGCGCCGGAGATGGCTATTTCTACAGCCGTTTGACGGGGGAGCCGATTGGTATCAGCCCATGGTGGATGTCGCTCCGTATATGCCTCAGACGTGGTAAGTTAGCAATATTTATTAGCACATATGGTCCCACCATGAGTTATACAGAAGACAGGAAAGATCAGTACTACTCACAATTGGCCACTGTTATAAAGTCTGTCCCAATGCATGATCTGCTTGGTGACTTCAATGCACGTGTAGGGTGTGATGCCACAGTGTGGGCAGAGGTGATCGGGCCGTACGGGATTGGGATAGTCAATGGGAACGGAGAGCGTTTGCTTTCATTGTGTGCTACACATGGCTTGACGATCACGAACACCCAATTCGCTCTGTGTGCTAGGGACATTGCTCCATGGAGCCACCCACGGAGTGGTCATGCTCACTTGCTGGACTACGTCATTGTACGTCAACGGGACATGCGTGAAGTACGCATAACGCGGGTAATGCGTGGTGCTGAATGTGGGACTAATCACAAGCCGGTGCGCACAAAGTTCTACATAAATGTCTACAAATCGTCGTACTTTCCAGCGAATAGCAATCGGAGGAAATACACTGTACGCACCCTTATGAGTGCAGAAAAGAGTCAAGCACTGGAGAATGCCATAAGAACCCGCCTTGGCGAAGACGACTCCTCGGCTTCTGTCAGCGTCCTATGGGACCACTTGAAGAAACAGGTGACCATTGCTACGGAGGAGACGATTGGGGGTACAAACTGTAAACGGCCCGGCTGGTTCGACGAAAACAGTTTGATGATTGGGCCATTAGTACGAGCAAAAAACGCAGCATTCATCGCATCCGAGGTTGACCCTAACAACACCATGAAGAGTAATGCTTTCTGCCACATTCGAAGACAGCTAGCTGGAGAGCTGCGTCAGGTGAAAAATACGTGGTGGACAATGCAAACTGCGCAGATGGAGTCCTACGCTGAACACCGTCAACAAAAAGAGTTCTACGACTCCTTGAAGGCAGTGTACGGGCCCACTGTGCAGCAAACGAAGACCTTGAAAGCCTCTGAGACTGGCGCCTTATACACACAATCTGATGACATCGTGCAGATGTGGCACAGACACTTTGATACACTCCTGAACAATCGATCAGAGGTGGACTGGGACACACTACACGGGCTGCAACACCATAGCGTACTATCGGAACTGGAGAACACACCGGGAATGTACGAAACACAGAGGGCGCTTGCTCAAATACGGAATGGGAAATGCGCTGGTGTTGATGGCCTACCACCGGAAATATTGAAGAACGGAGGACCAGTTATGATACGTGGCCTGCATCCTTTGGTGGAAGCCGTCTGGATGGAAGAGCAAGTGCCCGCAGAGTTGAAGGATGCTCTTTTGATTCCACTGTACAAGGGAAAGGGTAGTAAACAATACACCGATAATTATCGTGGCATCAACTTACTTAGTTGCGTTGGCAAGATTTTATCCTGTATCCTACTCAATCGCCTTGTCACACACGTACTAAAACCGAATGTACCTGAGGAGCAATGTGGATTCCCCTCGGGCCGAAGCACCATCGACATGGTTTTTTGCAGCACGTCAACTACAAGAAAAATGTCGTGAATGCAATCAACCGTTGTATTCATTGTTCATCGACTTCACCAAAGCGTTCGATACGGTGAACCGTGAGGCGTTGTGGTTGATTCTCTCCAAGTTTGGATGCCCTGCAAAGTTTATTCGTCTCATTGAATGCCTGCATACTGGCATGCGTGCAAGGGTGCAGCTAAGTGGACAGACTACAGAGGACTTTGCCGTTATCTCCGGTGTGAAGCAAGGATGCGTCTTAGCCCCCACCCTGTTCAATATCTACCTGACGGCTGTGATGTGCACATTCAACACATGCGAATACGGTGTGCATCTAGAGCACCGCATGGATGGGGTTTGCTTAACATCCGCCGCTTTGGATCAAGAAGTTTAGTGCGTGAGACAACCATCCGTATGCTGCTGTTTGCAGACGACTGCGCGTTATTTGCACATACTGAGGAAGAACTGCAATGCATGACGACAATATTAGCTTCCACAGCGACTAAGTTTGGACTCAGCATAAACACAGGCAAGACTGTATGTCTATTTCAGCCGGCACCGGGAGTGCAGCCCGTGTGCGGACCAGAAATACGGATTGTAGATGAAGTATTACAGAACATGTCCGCCTTCTGCTACCTTGGGAGTACATTGTCAAGCGACCTGCGAATCACCAACGAACTGCGCGCTCGTGTAGCGAAGGCAAGTGCGGCTTTTAGGAAACTGGAACATCGCGTGTGGAAGAACCATCATCTCACTGTTAGAACCAAGGTGATGGTGTACAAATCAATGGTTCTCTCAGTCCTTATCTATGGATCGGAAACTTGGACACTGTACAGAAAGGATATCCGGTTTTTGGAACGATTCCATCAACAGTGCCTTCGCCGGATTCTGCACATACAATGGTGGGACAATGTGCCAGACACTGATGTGATCCGCCGGAGCGAAGTGTACACCATAGACTACATGCTACTGCTGCGACATCTCCGGTGGCTTGGACATGTGCGCCGTATGGATGCAACGAGAATCCCGAAGCAATTGCTGTACGGGCAACTGAGCGCAGGTGGCCGGAATGCTGGCAAACCCAAGTTGCGTTACCAAGATAATATCAAGGTTAGTTTGTCCAGATTAAGTATTGACCTAAATATTTGGGAGGAGTTGGCAACAAATCGCCGCACCTGGCGTGATCTCATCACCTGTACCGTTGCCCAATCGCAAGAAAGGCAGATGGTGCATCGAGAAATTAAACGTGCAGCACGCAAACATCATCTGCCGTCGGACTATAATTCTTCGGCTACTCCAACATGGAGCTGTAGTGCATGTGGCCGTGTGTGTTTTAGCCCAGCTGGTCTGGCCAGTCATCAACGAGGCCACGATGGGGTTATGCCGAACAGGTGGATTGTTAGACCGAGCACCACGGACTGACATGTGGCACTTGGTGGTACGCAACTGAGAAAGGACGGTACACGTTAAACCGGCCAAACGTTATGGAGCGAGGTGAGTCAGAATGGAATCGGACGGGAGGACTTTTGCACTGATAATGTACTAATTCATCAAATGTTGCAGTGCAATGACAACCACGCATAGTTTCTGCAAAGACGCAGGCGCGTACTGTATTTGCCATACTGGTAATCCGAACACAGATGCCTCTATACGAATGCCCCTATGCTGAGGTTTGATGTTGCATACACCATGCTTCTTCATCGCAGTTGGGCTACACTGACTTACTTACTTACTTCATGTTACCTTATTTTACCGTACCTTACCATTACCATAGCCTAGGAACCCTTTACCTAATACAGTATGGAAAAGCAATGCTTCCTCGATTTGGTGGCAAATTGGCAATCTGATGGACATGTTCAAGTTGGATCATGCATTCAAATATCAATCGCTCTGGAACATCCGTGGAAAGTGAACAGTCCCGGCAAGTAATTGACTAGCGATTAACATGCTGCTGTTGATGTGTCATGCTAGGTTTCACATTAAATCTGTTAGAATGATTAGAGCTATAATTCCCGTTCTTCATCTGACAACCTTATCTTAGCTGAGCTTATGAAAATAAGTTGACTCCAGCGCACCATTTCCCTACAAACCTGCATAGTTGCCTACTCACGGTCTGTCATCTTTGTGTGTCATCCTTATTCCATTGCTAATGTAAGTATAGCTTGGGTACAATTGCTATGTGGAATGATGAAGTACGGACTTGGTGCAACGCAGTAGCATTATTGCATCTGTCTAAGAGGCACCTACTAGAAGTTGTCTTAGACGGGGTCAATCTTCTGGGTAGACTAAGAAAAAGGTAATGCCAACGGAAATGGTACGTAAGTGTCTTAGTAAATTACATCGGAAAGGAATCAGCGCATAGGGAAAATTTGTTCACTTTACGAGCACCGAATAGCTGCACCCCAGGCGTACTAAAGTAGATCGTAACCAAGTAGTTTATAGCCACAACAGGATACACAACGGTATGTACAAACGGATGAGTACTTGGATGACAACCATGCTACATCTTGGATATTTGCAACACAGTGCGAACATTGTTTGGAAAACCGCAAGTTTGACAGTGGCCAGTGGGACTTAGTTGATGTAGTACTATGGTAGTTGTCGTGCCAAATAGGCCGTAAGAGGCGAACACCAACAGTACGTATTGGGTACTTATTCTCATGCCTGTGCAAGTAACTCTTAGCCTGACCTCCAAATGAAACCCATACATGTTTGTTCATACATGCTTGTTCATGCGGACTAATGTGTCTCTGTCCAGTTTGTGACAGTTAATAATGAAGTCCGTGGAAACACATGTGCATATGTTGTATTCGAACTGCCATTGGACACAGATGACGCCAATCTATGTATATATGTATACCGAATGAATTCCACGAGGATACTCATACCGCTTTTGTACGGTTAACTTAGTGCAGGGAAACGGCACTCGAGCAAACCGGAAATAACATTACCAGAACATGAAGAAGGTGAGTTTATGACAAACTCATGTTGATTTCAGGTGTTGCGAATGCAAGGCAAATTTGATCGATGCGAACTCCGTGGACTGATCATAAGGGCGGATGCTCAGGTGCAGGAGAAGGTACTATTGCACGCGGAATAGAAGCATGATACGTACGCTCCCATTCGATTTACTAATCCAGGCCAATAAGGCGTCGTATGTGGTACGTTTGCTTGCGTGCTGAGTAATCTTGCATTTCAGAAGTAGATATTGTTTGAGCTCCCCGGTGTGGATGCGCTTGATGTGAATGTTGACAAGGTGCCTACCTGTCTATTACCCACTACCTCGTCCATACTGGCTCCAGGAGACAGTTGGTCGTCGCTGGAGGGGACGGAGTGCACCGTCCTCGTGACGGTGCTAGGCTTAAAGAGTGGTTCCATCCTGTGTGGAACGGGCTACGGTCCAGCCACCGCCTCGTGTACGTCTGGTGTGTATGATTTCCCAATTAGGCCGGAATGCTTCCGTTCTGCTTGTTGAAGGAGTGTGGGCCGGCTCCGTTGATGAAACGTGGCTCCCATTCACATGCCTCCCGGTCTTATTCCTTCGGGTTTACACCGGATATGGGGTGTGTGGGTGGAACTATGGGTGGTGCAGCGCAAGCCACCCATGGTCCCCTTTGTAGGCGCAGGCGTCCTGTGACTGTCCCCATGGACGTCACAGTGACAGGCAAATCCGGATACGGACGCCGCCAAATCATCATGTGAATTTAAGGGGAAATAGGACTGTGCTTCGACACCAGTGACTTCACTGAACACTTGAGCAGGGGTCTTGTGGACGTTAGCAAACGTAGCTTCGCTGCATCCTATGCTTTTCGTTGCGGCACTTAATCTTTTCGCGCTGACTATCATCAAGTGGTCACTTTTGAAAGATAAATCAAGGAAAACTACTTTGTTTTGGACCGTTATACCTTAACCTTCTTTTCATTAAGTCATGGACTTGTTTTATGAACTGTAAACGATAAGCATTAGATTATAGCACCAAAAACAAGTGTTCTCTCTTTGCTTCCAGTGTATCTGTGTTGCTTTATGGAACAAAGTTCGGACTAAGGAAAGCACGTGATGTAGCGGCCAGAAGCTCTTAAATTGTAACTATTGACCAGTCCAGGCGCTTTCCTTTGGACTGACCTTCGGACTAAACCATCTGGTTACGTGTGTGCAATAGTTCTGTGTATGGGAGACAAGTGCCTTGCTCTTTTTGGCAATTCACAGTAAGATTTTAGTGCAACGTCTTCATCCTAATCCTTGACTAACAGCGTCATAAAATAGAGTTTATATAATGTTGCGGAGTTGGTGATGTTGTCTGCTTTGTCTCCAATCATGCCAATGAATACATCCGCCAGCAAGGGACCCAATGGGTCGCATATTTTTCAACAGTTCCGTGGGGATCTGTAGTCAAATGTTCTTTTTCGTGACAAACTTACATAAGTGAGCGACAGTTTCTTGCAACGGAACGTTAGTGCAAAGCGACCGCACGTTAAGTGAACGCATGCGCTTGTGCACCAAGTTTCTGCCTTCCAAATGGGGAAGTATTCTGAAAGTGTTCGACAGAGTGTGGCTTAAAAGGGATCTCCTCAATCGCTCACGCATGTACATAAACTATTTTGAAATGGCACTGTACAGTGAATTCACCATGGAGATTATTGGCGGCCTAGGTATTCCTGCCTTATGATTCTTTGGTAAAACACATTTGCGAAGTGCAGGTGCCCATTAATTTTAGTGCTTTATATTCATCCTCCGCGATGAAACTAACAATGAATTTAAGGGGATCTTGTTTTGTTTTCTTTGTCATCTACACTTACTTGACCGATGAGAATGCACGAAATAACAGTGTTTTCCCCACATGACTCACGTTCTGTTATTCGTATGCTGTATCTCCTTATACTTAGAATGTGCGATAGAGGTTAGATCTTGGCAAACAGTTGTGTTGAGAATAATTGTCATCTAGATTGTTTCTGATTCCACCTCATCTATGTAGAGCTCACCTGAATAGCTCCAGATAGTCGAGTCAGTTCATGCCACATTGTGGGAAAGAGGGCGGAATCAAGGACATCTGCACTGCATCTGGTCAACCAGTAAGCAAAGATACAATGTGGTCTGTTGGAGTCTGAGGCGTGACTCCGCGTAGCATACAAAACATACAGCTTACCGCAAGCTAGCGATGTTTTGGAACATTTACAGATGAACGTGGGACGGTATGAGATCTGTCTACCTAAAAATAACACACTGACAGCGGCCCGATCCATAAACTTTCGGGGAAAAGTAGTGCGAACAAAACCTCATTGGTTGTTTAACTGGCCAATTTTAAGTCACGAAAAGTCTATAACGTTTCAACACTGCACAGTGGCTTTCGTTGACCTGGCAAGTGCAGAATACAACGAATCGTCCAGTAGCATAAGTGGATAAGTTGGGAATGGCCTAATCATGTCGCCACAGTCTTTCTCCTTGATAGTTAACTTCGGGATAAACGTTGGGGTTGCCTGATCGAGTCACTACACACCACGACTAGTTTCGCGCTTAGTTGCACTCAGCAGGCAGAGGCAGAGGGATCGTGTTTCGAACCGTGGGTGTTAACAATACCAACCTAAACCCCTAATCCTAGGCCACCGAGTCAGGGCAAGCAAAGCACATAACCAATGTTAATGACTGTGTGATTCATTCTTGAGTATTCCTGTAGTCAGATTTCGACGTGCCTTCTCAACCTGGACTGTGAAGCACATTGAAGTGCACCTTTATCATTTCAAGCCATGGGATCGCATGTGAAGCAGCTAAATGTTGGGTGTTACCCATACAATGAACACTGGTTTATAACGGGTAAAAAAGCAGGTGCCTGACATGTCCCGTAGGGTGTTTAGTGTGAAAAATAATAGATCAAGGGAAAATAGAGTCGTCAGTTCGGGCGATTACAGATTTAAGTGCACTGTCGTATAAAGTGAGTTTGAAATTAGAATGTACACACACAAAGCAATAAGGGTTATTGATCACATAAAAGGAGATAAATAATAAAAAAGATAGCAAGGACAACGCTTACTCGTGTGCAACTATCGTGGGTCGACGGGATACAGAAATCCAGTTTCTGTAGTAGTAGTAGTAGTAGTAGTAGTAGTAGTAGTAGTAGTAGTAGTAGTAGTAGTAGTAGTAGTAGTAGTAGTAGTAGTAGTAGTAGTAGTAGTAGTATTAGTAGTAGTTGTAGTAGTAGTAGTAGTAGTGGCAGTAGTAGTAGTAGTAGTAGTAGTAGCGCTTATCAAACTTTGTACAAGGGGTTTGAAGTGATTCATTCTCGAGTAGGGTTATGGCACTACCGCTGTCTGTTGTGCATTAGTTTCAGCATCTGGTGGTCTTGAGCTATAGCACGTAATGTCTATGTGACAGAGTATCGTCAAGGCGTTTTTGAAAAGGTATAAGGTGGGTGCATTAATTACATGTTCCTGGAGGGTGTTCCAAGGCTGTGACACTCGAAGGGAGAAATAGTTTCGCCGACATTGCAGTCGGCTGTACTGCGTGACTAACTTAAACTGGTGACCTCATAGCGGGGTGTTTTGACTATTAGAAGGGAATGGTATGGGTGGTTGGGGTTTCTCAGGATCTGGTACACCATTATGAGATCGCCCCTTAGAAATCGATGACATCCACGAAGTAAACTTCAAAACCATTCGCCGTTCACACTGAGATTGCTGCACTACAATTCGTACATACAGCGGGTACTCCAAAAGAACATCCCAGTTAACTAGGTAGACTATTCATATTAACTTAAGTCCAATGTCGAATGTACTAGAGTTGCCATGTTTGGTTATGCCTCCGGTTTCGGCACGGCCTAAAAACAGGCATGACAATGAAGTGGATCTAATGAAATGATCTTCCCTCGCGGTACAGTCAGTGTAAGCGTACACTTATTGCGCTAAATTATTCAAACAAACAGCCTAGTTCTCAAAGTTCAAACAATCGCCGCCTATTTCTGCAGCGGGACTCTGTATATTGTTTGCAGTCCTACCAAACAAACACAATCTGATGGCAGAACGCAGCAACTCACCGCAATTTTACTTAAGAAAAGCTACCGCTTAGACTGGGAAATCAGTATCTTCACTCAGAAAACTTACATGTAGATTCAACAAATGACCCCACTAATAAAATATCCCTCCTTAGTTGCATATTTTCTTGTCTGTTTTTCGTAGCTGAATACAAACAAGGTTATTACTTTAGGTGTTTGATGAATCTAAACTGATAGATCCCAGATATTCGAACCACCAAAATGCAGAAGGTGAATTTTTACCACCGGTAGACAGCAAATCCGCAGACTAATAAGATTTCTAACATTAAGCTTGTGTCGCGTGAGTGCAACTCTGCGCAAAACTTGTTTGGTGTCCTTGCCTTGACACAAGGCCGTTATTCCTAGTAGCGAGGTTTTCCTACTTCCAGGTCACTTACATAAGACAAAGAACGGCTTGCGCTAACGCGTAGTTTGCAGCTTATGCCGGTACATCGATTATTCATACCTAGTTTGTGGGAAGCAATGTATAGGAGTTTTCTGATTGTTATAATACAGTCGAGAAAGTGGATCTATTCACTAGACAAAGCCGTGTTAGGATATTTATTAGTTTACTCATTTAGTCAGGTCCCGTGTATCATATCTGGACATGTTTTCTTGACTATGAGTTTGGGTGTGAATCTGCTACACCAATTGTACTCTTTCATCTAGGCTAAGAAATTCCATGTCATATAGCCTGAGCACTCCAAATAGTTCAGCTCTAAAACTCTTAGACTGAACTTTTCACTTAAATATGTACTTTCGTTGTAATTATCAACTTCGAACCATCCTAAAGTGGACCTGCTCTTGAAGTGCTGGCCGCTTCGCCACCAACCCCAGTGCCATCCGGATAATCGACCCACTGCATGCTTTGGGGAATTGGTGCGGATCGCCAGACAGACACATACCACTAAACACTGTATGTATTACTTCCTCAAGTTGACATGAATGTTGATGAAAAATGAACAATGATTTATAACTGGTAAAAAAGCAAGTACTTGACTTGTCCCGTAGGGTGTTTAGAGTGAGAAAAGATGGATCAAAGGATAATGTAATCGTCGCTTCGGGCGATTACAGATTTAACGGCACTGCCGTATAAATAGTTTGAAACTATAATGTACACACAAAAAGAAATAAGGTGAGTGGACAAAGGTCACGTAATAGGCGAGAAAAATAATCAAAAATAGCAAGAACAATGCTTACTCGTGTGCAGCTATCTCGGGGCGACGGGATACAGAAATCCAGTTTCTATAGTAGTAGCGCTATTCAAATTGTGTACAACGGGCATGGAGTGACTCATTCTCCAATAGGTTTATGTCACTATAAACCGTCTGTTGTGCATTAGTGCCAGCATCTAGTGGTCATGGGCTTCAGAAAGTAGTGTAAAGGTGACAGAGTACCTTCAAGGAGTTTTTTGAAAAGGGGTAGGGTGGGATCATTAATCACATGTTCGGGAGGGCGTTCCAAGACTGTGACACTCGAAGGGAGAAATAGTTTCGCCGACATTCTAGTCGGCTGTACTGCTTGACCAGCTTAAACTGATGACCTCTTAGCGCGGTGTTTTGACTGAGTATCAGAAGAGAATGGCATGGGTGGTTGGGGTTTCTCAGGATCTGGTACACCCTTATGAAATCACCCCTTAGACGCCGATAACTTCCACTGTATATTTTGAGAGTCTCTAGCCTGAGTGGGTAGGAGAGGCTGGTCAAACCTCTGACGCTCTTCGTTACCCTGCGTTGTGCAGTTTTGAGCGCGGTGAGATTGTGCTTGAGCCAGGGTTACTACGCTTGATAATGATGATGGTGGTACGGCGTAAATGGCCTCCCTTGTTTGATCTAGAGCTCCCACTGACGCAGAGCCCCTCCGTTTAACTATTTTAAACAACCCAAGAATAGGAATACAGATGAGTGTTGATGGTTTATAAGTCAACACATTTAATGTTGGAAAATAGTCAGGCCAGTGTGTGTTCATGGAAAACGGTACGGCTGTGAAATGGAGCAGATATCCCATTGGATTTGAATACGGAATGCTGAATACTTTATTATAGAGCAAGTAGAAATGGATTCTGTACAGCTCTTTCGAAATATTGTGAAAAACATTATAAAATTTGTCAACCCCGAATATCATCGTCGTTCTCATATAATATGTAAAATATTCGACTTAGCATATTTCAGGATTCACAAATGTGATATGTCATCGTAAGTGTGCAGTCGTTCTCTGGATCGAATAGTGGCAAAATATAAATCTAACAACCTTTTGAACTGTTGCACAGATGATGCCTCAATCACATGTTCAGGCAAACTGTTCCATATGTTTACCACTCTCCGTTCGAAGCACAGTGGGTGGGGAACACATTTCACATCTGGCACGACAAGTTTGTATCTGTGTCCGCGCGTGCTGCATGACCCTTGTAAGTGCAGCATTGGCCTTAACATGGGGAAGTCACCGAGATGTAGAATACGGTAGGTCATAATGAGGTCGACTCGCAACCGACGGTAGGACAAGGTGTAGAGTCCTAGTTTCTCGCACCGGTCTTCATACCCAAAACCAAGTAAACCCGGGATGAGCCTGGTAGCAACGTGTTGGACCCGTTCGATCTTTTGTGCCTCGCCTCGGGTAATCGGAAAGTAGGCGGGCGAACCGTACTCTAGCACTGGTTTAATGATAGAAGAGAAGAGGCGAGTGGCAACCTCTTCAGACCATGTGCCGAAGCTACGTTTGAGCCCCCAAAGCATGCGCAGTCCGTTACGATAAAGCCTGTTCGTGTTGTCCACGGACTTCAAATCGTAGCTTGAGAGTACACCTAGGTCCTTCACGGAGGGTGTGGGATATAGCGTTTGGCCGTCAAGGGTGTAGTTTCGGCCGTTAGCACCATTCCCCAGGCTCATAAATACAGACTTGGCTGGGTTGACCGGGAGAAGAACTTCTGCAGACCATGTGGATAGGCGATTGAGGTCTTGCTGAAGTAGGCCCCAGTCATCGGGAGCGTCGATTTCTCTCCAAATCTTCATGTCGTCCGCAAACAAGGCACACGGCGACCGGAGAAGCTGCGGTAGATCGTTGATGTGGATCAGAAACAGAGTGGGCCCCAGCACAGTGCCTTGAGGCACGCCACTTGCAGAGGGCTACCAGTCAGTTAGATGGTCGTCGACCTGTACCCTCCACTTTCGTCCAACAAGAAAGTCGCGGATCCACCGGTGCAGTGAGCCACTAACACCACACATGCTGCGTTTGTGAAAGAGAACCTCATGACTGACCTTGCCGAACGCTTTACTGAAATCGATGAATATCACGTCGACGGACTTCCCCTTGTTTATTGCCTTCAACCACTCATGCCTCGTCACAAGCAGGTTCGTAACGCATGAGCGACCTTGCATAAAACCGTGCTGTGCGGGCGTCAGGACCTCCTTCGACTGTAGCAATTGCAGCAATCTCTTCTTCACGATTTTCTCAGTAACCATTGCCAAAATAGGTGTCAGACAAAGTGGCCTGTAATTGTCTACTTTGCTAGGGTCGCCGCCTTTCGGAATAGGCTTCACCCCCGAACATTTACAGTCAATCGGCAACAAAGCTTCAGACAGCGACCTGATGAAAAGGTCAGTCACGACAGGAGAGAGGATGGTTGAAAGTGACTTGAGAACCAGTGGGTGAAACCCATCAGGTCCGTCAGGTTTGGTGTCGTCCAGGTTGGCGAGTAGTTGAGCTACCTCTTCAACACCGCAATGCAGACTATCGAGTTCGGTAAAAGCGGTACACGTCGAACTCGGAACAGACACCTGGTTATTCGCAAATACAGAAGCGAAGTGCGCCGCCAACGCGGACGCACACTCAGTGCTAGAGGTTAGGGGCTGTCCATCTGTGCCATCCAGCACTGGCACATCACCTGACGGCTTCAGGCGTCGCTTCACGTATGTAAAGATTCTCTTTGGGGCAGTTTTCGCGGCTAATGCGAGCTGCTCTTCAAAGCGTCGGCGTTTATTCTTTTTTGCACTTTTGCAGAGATTCCGATGACATTTATACCCTTCGTAATCATTGGCAGAGCCAGAGAGAAGGAATTTGTCCCACAGTCTGCGCCGCCTCCGAGCCAGGTTTCTATACTCCTTGTCAAACCAATGAGGCTTAATCGGTTCAACCTTTCGACATTTCAATGGCACAAATTGGGAACACAATGATGTCAATCTCTCTTTTATAAATATCCAACAATCTTCCACAGATGCAGCTTGTGACAGAGACCAATCCAGTTGGCTCGCGGCTCGAGCTAGACCGTCGAAGTCCGTTTTACAGTAGTTGGGAGCTTGTCGCAGCGGATGTGAATACGGCAAAGCTAATTCCATATCAGCTATCAGTACTGAGTGGTCGCTAGTAGCCAGGGGCTCCAGAATCCTAATGTTACGCACTTGTTGTTCGTAGCTTGTTAACATCAGGTCGAGACAGGACGGGGTTGAACGTGTTGATATGCGTGTTGGCTGGCATATGTGTTGCGATGCACCCGTTTCAAGTACCAAATCCACGAACTTTGCTTCAATCTCACTATGTCCAGGCATCAAATGCACATCAGGCCATCGTACTCGAGGACAGTTAAAATCGCCCATAAGTAGAAAGTGTGGACGACTCATGTGGGTCGGAAGAATGGGCAGCCAATCCCAACAACGACTCAGGAGACTGCGATAAAATGCGCCCACAAACAGTTCTCCGCGCCTGAGGCGGATGGAGCACCACAGTAGTTCACACAAACCATCGTCACTTCGGTAGGTGCTCACAAGTCTCCCACGCAGCGAAGACCGAATGTAAAGTAAGACACCACCGTGGGCATTCTTTAGTCTATCGCATCGGAAACACGAGTAACCGTTGAATGCATGAAGTCTAAGAAGCAACTTATCGTTTCCAAAAAAGCATTATTTTAAAGGAGACAATAGGAAGATGCTTCAGTTACTTCGCTTTTCGTCCTCAACAAACTCCCATAGTCAGGTTGTACCACGTTAGGTTGTACCACGATGCAGTAGTGGCGCTGTACTAATTTCAGAGACGCTTGCACATTCTGTTCACTATTACGGTGGTTGTTGTCGCCGCACCAATTAATGTGCAGCGCTGGTTTTCAACCACTCACTTGCGCCCCAAGCAGTGCACACCAAATCTATATGATCTTCCGTAGAAGGATAACCCCGACTCATCCCATATCAACGAACAGATGGGGTCATTATCAAATTTAATTTTTTGTACGGCACACTATAGTACACCGTATTGCTATTCTGACCGTTGGCCAGATGAGCTGTGTAGCCTAGAGTACTCGTTGGCTAATGTGCGAAATGAAGCGCAGTGTTACCGTCATGCCGTGCTAAGCAACACCGAGCCACGTCGCCCTTTCTACATCCAGATACCATACACGATTAATATGGAGGCGATCTGCTTCGTGGTGGATTAGTAAGCAGAAAATCTGATCATCAGGTCTTATCCTGAGTCTTTAGCAGTATCGCAGATAGAGGTTTCAGAAGGTAGATCGAATACAAAAAAGCGTTCCTTTTGTACATTAAATGGTTGCTTGTTGGCCTAAGTATAAAACGATACCGGTGAACGTTTCTAGCTAGCGGAACAAGAAAGGCAACACACGAAGCAGTCATACTTTGAGAAAGCAGCCATGCACCAAAACACCATAGCTGTGTTCGACTCAAACGATCGAACAACGCATACATTCCGTCATTCCGTATCAATCGCCTAAAGGTACTATAAGATAGTGTTTTTTTTGTTAAAATTTTACACAGGCAAACAGATGAAACCTCCGGAATGCTATGACTTTGCTTGCAAAATTTCAGCGACTTACCGCATAGCATATTTTACTCGTGACCTTCAGAAATTTGCAGAATATACCATAACCGCAAGTCTTGTCTAAAAGATGGCTGTCTAGCCGAACAGCCTCTTCGTGGTGCCAGGTGGGTGGTTCGGGTTTACTCTGTACCATCGAATAGTTTAGCGGTAGTGTTCCAGGATGTGGTGGGTTTTTGCCTGGTAAGAGATCTCAATATAAAATGTCACAAATACGTGTTTAATAACACTGCGACGTGGTGGTTGTGCCTGGCCCCCAACTAAATTCACCACGTCTTGCCTATCCAGACAATCGGATCCAATCCACAGATTTCATATGCCCTGTACGACAATGGCGACGCAATCAAACATAGTCAAAGATGGAGCAAAATATTTATAAACTCAAGCAACATAGCTACAAACACTCACCTACACAGCAACATTCTCGGATCTACAGATTTAACAAGCCTACTACACTTTTGTGACTTTCTCGATCAATCTTTGTACTCTTATTATGGTCATGCCTATGCAGGCGTCCCTCGCGTAGTCGAGAAAAAATTAGTTATTTGTTTATTCATTTATGGAAGTCTTAGTCCTAGTATTCAGTTCAGTTCAGTCACGCACTGAAGTGCGGTCGATCCAGTTGAAGGAATCGTGCCACCATATAGACAATAAATAACAATGGACAATGGTTTATTACGGGTAAAAAAGCATCGCTTAACAAGTCCCGTAGCATGGAAATTATTGCGAAAATAAATTGCATAATAAAGTGAAAAGCGTTGTGGTGGACTCACCATAGACTTATGCGAAATAGCGGAGATGTTCGCATATTAAACGTATAAATCCATAAATCCAATGGTTAGGCGTTTGGTAAGACACCGTTTGATTGCGTTTTGTAGCCCCTGGGTAACAAGTCATAAAATGAAATGTAAATGAGACAATGCATCGTCAACTCGTTTTTTTAAATATCACCAAATTGCGAGCAGAGACGACATAATTAGGAAGGGCATTCCAAGGCTGGCACACGCGGAGAGAAAAAAATTTCTGCGGCATTCAAGCCGGTTATAATGAATTGTCAGTTTCAGAGGGTGACCTCTTAGTTTAGTGTTGCAGTTCAATTCCACTAGCGGACGGCAAATGTGGTTTGGTTTCTTCAGGATCTGGTAAACCATTATGAGATTCCCCCACAAAGCCGATATCGACTGCTGTACATTCTTAGAGATTTCCGTCTAAGCTGATAGGGAAGATGAAAGAGGCCCCTGATGTTCTTGGTTGCCCTTCGTTGATGTGTCCCGAGAGCAACGAGATCCTGTTTCTGTCATGGCTGCAACGCCTGAATAGCATATTCCACGTGCGATCGCACGTAGGCGTTAAGCATTTGGGAAAAGATTGAGGGTTCAAACCGACCGAAGACTCTGCGAAGAAGGCCGAAGTATTGATTTCCGGTTCTCCTCGCCTTCTCTGCTTGTTCCGAACACCAGAGATCTTCCTGTACCAATACACCCAGGTCACGCTCCTGAGAAACCATCGCCAAGGTGTGGTCTCCAATCTTGTAAGCGCTCACCGGCTGGTGACGCAGATGCATCACTTTGCACTTAGCCATGTTCGATTGAAGCTTGTTCCTATTTGACCATTCGTAAATGCAATCTAGGTCATGTTGGAGCAGATCCTGATTTGCCTTGTTACTAATCGCCCACCATATCTTGACGTCATCGGCGAAAAGCAGAAAGTTTGAGGAGATGACTCTTGCGAGTTCGTTGATAAACACCAGGAATAAACGCGGTCCCAGCACTGAGCCTTGTGGGACACCACATTCCACCTCAATTGGGTTAGAAGTGATCCCCTAACACGTACTTGGAGTTTTCGTTTTTAAAGGAAGTTGTCAATCCAACCAAGTACAGGATCTCCGATTCCGTAACTTTGTAGTCTTTGAAGTAGAATGCGGTGATCAAGGCGGTCGAAAGCTTTGGAGAAGTCCAGATAGATGACGTCGACTCCGACCCCATCATCGGCCACTTCCGTCCAACTACCTCGTGCAATAAGTAGGTTGGTGGTGCATGACCGGTGTTGACGGAAGCCATGCTGTTCCGCTACCAAGATGTTGCATTTTTCTAGGTAGTCCATTAAAGTGTCAGCGACGACTGCTTCCATCACCTTCGCGAGCACAGGGAGGAGAGTCACTGTATGATAGTTTGCAGGATCGGAACGGCTACCGCCTTTAAAAATAGGGGTTATAATGCCACAGTTCCACATAGTGGGGACTTGTTGTTCATCAAAGCACCTTTGAAAGAACTGTGACAGTGGTTCAGCTAACTTGGTGGCCACAGCCTTCAGTGCCTTCGGGCGGATGTTGTCTGCTCCCGGAGAACTATGTTCACGTAGTGAGAGTAACTTCCTTAGCACAATTGATGGGTTGAAAATAACTTTTGTAAACAAAGGTGTCGGTAATGTGCTTGATATTATGGGACAGGTAGAAGTTGCGAGTTCAAAAATTGGGGCGTATTGCAGCCGCAGGGCATTAGCTGCTTCTTCGGCGCTTTGTACTCTACCGCCTGTCGTGAATAGTGGGGGTATTCCATGCTTCCCTTTACGAAGCTTATTGACATGCTTATACAGCAGTTTGTTGTTTGCCATGAACTTTATGGCTAGGCACTGTTGATAAGTTATCTTGTCCTCACGGACAAGTGCGGTGCAATGATTGCGATGGGCCAGGAAATTTCCCCAAGTCTCGGAGTCGGGGTTAATCTTGTAGGCATGCCATGCTGCATCCCTTATCGCCGGGTATTTGCGAGTCCTACTCCTTATAATTGAAGGCATTTTCGCGGGATGACGGGTTTGGTCTCTGATGCTTTGTTGACGATGTCGCTGAGTTTATGAACGAACTCTGCCCAAACGTTGTCAAGGGGACTTTTGTTTGAGAATTCCCAAGCAGCTGCGTCGGCGAGTTCTTTCAATACGTGGTAGCGTGTGATTGTATGAGTTAGTTCCGAGTGTTCAGATGGATACTCTGCATAACACACATAGTCAAAAGTTATTACTACGTGGTCACTGAGACCTAATGGACTATCCATCAATAACTTGTCAATCATGAGCTCTTCATTTATGAGCACAAGGTCCAAAATGGACGGTTTGTTTGCTGTCCTGAATCTAGTGGGCGTGGTGACATGATTGTACAAAGGAATATTAGCGATCAGTTCCTGCAAGTCTGCTTTGAACTGCTCACTGGGCGATGCCGAAACCTCCAGATTGTGTAGATTGAAGTCCCCGGAGATGAGAGTGTGGCTGTACCTAGTGCGTGTTACTCTGTTTAGGCCACGGATCAAGCAGGAATCCATTTCCAGAGTGGACGTTGGGGGGCGGTAAACCATAGCTATGAGACATGTATGTTTGTGTCTCAGTCGGAGGCGGCACCAGAGTGAGTCGGTAACGTGTGTTTCCAGGTCCTCGACTATTGTACATTGTAGATCGCTGCGGTAGTAGAGTAGGACCCCACCTTCTCTGCTGGGGCGGTCGTTCCGGATGAGTGACATTCCGGCTATCTCAACCTCAGCATCAGTCACCTCTTGATGCAACCAAGTTTCGGTAATAGAAATTAGGTCCCAAGCATTCGCAACCTGACGTAGTCGAAGTTCGTTAATTTTACTGAGGAGCCCTTGGACGTTGGTGTACATACATGAAAGTTTCTCAGATTTAATCAATGTTTCAGAAGTTGTACAACTCATACGTGAAGTTTCGCCGACCAGTGAGTGGCCGGCGACTGGATGGGTGGATGAAGCAAATGAGTTTACGCCGACCATTAAAAGATCGGCGACTAGTCGTTTTTTGGATGGGTTGCATACTCTAGAGAAGTATTTGATATATAAGTGGGTATCAGATGCTCCGAATCCTGGTGTTGCTCGTGCTATGCTGTGCCCCTCCGGATAGTATGGCTACTCTTGAAACCGTCCCCGAGTCGGGTCCTGCAGCTGGCGTTTTCACTAAGAGTTGTGCCTCTACTGAATTGTCATTAAAAGGTGTTGGTGTTCCTGCTGCTTTCAGACGAATTTCCGTTGGCAATCTGCAACTGGATTTAATTCAGTTCGCTAGTAGGATTTGTGCCATTTGTTCTGACTCTAACACAAGTTTTAAGAGCCTGGGACCGCATCCTTTATAGTTTGGTGATATGGGGATCCTTGTCAACGAGGTGACCACCACATATTCGAGAGAAAGAACCTCCCGGATGTAGTGCCATTGCTCGCGGTCATGCATCTGAGCATCGTCGGAAGAGGAGTCAGTAAGCTCAGGAACACCGTGAGCAATCACTGTTTTCTTATCTTGACTTATTCTGTACCTATCTTTGTTAGCGGGATCCCCTGAACGTTCTTTCCACGGGATTTCGGGTAGTATGCGCACTCCACTTGAGTCGTTGCGGAGACGATTCGCGGACAGCAGAATGGCCTCAATCTCTTCCGCCGAGTTTAGTGTTACCCGAAATAACCGGGGTTCGCCGTAATGCAACGCGTTTGGGTGGCGCGAGATTCTTTTTAATATCGTGGGATTAGCATGGACTCCGATCGACGTACAGATGGAATCCCATGGATTTCGATCGTCCGTCAACTTACCCTTAATTGTATTGGATTTGGATTCGGGGACATCAGTGCATACAATGTTTAGAACACCATGGTTGCTCCTGGTGGCTACTGGTTTTGGATTTCGAGGCTTGGTTTTTGGTGTTTTTGTTGAATTTGTGAACGGCCTTGGTGTGTGCCATCCGTGCTGCGTCAGTTTTGTTTTCTCTAGTTCGGGCACAAAGGTTACCGGTGCTCTTTCCGGTGTTTGCTTGGCAGCAACCGATGCGTACGTTGCCGGGTTGTTCATTATGGCTGGTTGACTGTAGCTTACAGTCTCGAGTGTAGTGAACAGACTACTAGGTGCAACACACAGTACAGAAGTTGAGGCAGGCGCGCTGCAGGCACTGTTTTTACTTATAGGAGGGAGAGAAAATGGAGTTGATACTGCTGGAGGCTGAGTCGTTGGGGTTCGGTTGGGACGCCTGGCTCACTTCTTCGGCCTGATTAGGGAGTTCGGGGTGTTATTTTCACTCACAAGTGCAGGTCCGTTTCCTCCCATGGGTGTAACTCTGGTGCTCACCAGTTGCTCGACCGCTTCGGTTAGTCTTTCACACCTCTTCAGTAGCACAGATAGACAGCTAACAAATGGAACAGACTCGCATACTTGGCAGAACCAAGGCGACTCTGCGGTGTTTGCTTCCGTCGACTTCTTCCCAAGGCAGGTAGTGTGATAGGTTTTCAAGCACATGGTACACCTCAGACCATTTTTCACCACTTTAGTACATGATTCGCATTTGCTTTTCATACGAGACATGTTCTCAGTAGTTGGGGGAAAATAGAATACAACTAAAACGAAATTGGGATGAGTGAAACTTAACAGCTGATACAAGAGCGCCGATGCAGGAGCGCCATTGTTTCGGCAACTGTACCAATCAATCCCGAGGTCCCCATGCACGAAAGCGCCACCACCAGACTGACCAAGTCTTTCCGTCAAATTCTGTATACCGTTACTGCGAGTCGGCGATTGACATGAATGGTGAATCCAGCATGAAGAAAAGTTCACCAAATAATAATAATAATAATAATAATAATAATAATAATAATAATAATAATAATAAGTATTCGATAACATTAAGCTTCGTAACGATCGGCTTGAAATACATGTGATTCGCCTTACGTTTCCATGAACTCCAAGTCGAATAGCGGAGGTGGTTTACATGACAAGCAGATTATATCTTTTATATGAAGGCGCAGTCGAGTGAGACGGCGCGATCACAGATGTCACTGTGCATGAGCTTGCAAGCGACCAGTAAACAATGAACCTAGGTGATGCGCGGATCAGAGTACGAACATACGGGGTAGACAAGTGGCAAAAGAATGTCGACAATCAAGAACTTGAGTTAAAGAGCCTAATGCATGACTAAAGCAAGGTGCACTCGTGGTAGAAGACACACATAAACATCGTAGAAAGCCTTCATGCTGCTATCTCAAAGACATTTCTTATGGATGATGACCAACCGACAGACTGGTAAGGTTATAAGCTCTTGACTAATAAGCTTAGGTTGGCTAAATGGTGGATGGTGGTATCAAACACCCCAGAACGGTTTAATTAATCTTCTCTCGGGATTCTCAGCAAAGTAGGTCTCCGGAACGGTTCGGGTTTTCATATTTGCATAGACCACGCTTTTCTCAGAATACGGCATAAGCTTCTGTTATACCTTCGCTTTGTAGTCAAGTGCGTCTGGAAAATAGTTCCCAATTATCCTTGGGGCGACCCCACGGTCATTGTTATATCTCAAAGACTGTACACACTTATCGCTTTTTAAAGTGATGCAATATCGGGGTTTCCAACCGAATTACACTCTCCCGTATTTAGCTACTTTTATCCTCACACACTGCAACTGTCGTACACAGCAGCGGGGGTAGCATAAATTATTGACAAACGCCCCACTTTTTCAACCACAGTAGCTGCGATTCCGATGACTACCACACGCATCGCTGGTGATGTGGAATCTTTTTTCCTACTGCGAACAGTGTCCATTTTCAAGCGAGGTTAGATGGTGTTTCACCTACTTACCCATTAACACAGTTGCGGTGGACTTTGCGTGGTTCTTGAGTGATATATGTTTCCGTCATTTAGGGTCTGAAGTCAAACAACGACGCAGTCATTCAACTGGAAAGGACAATATCGCGTGTCAAAAGTAATCGTTATCTGTAGTGTAACAAAAGATTCTGGTCCTGCTGTTACTGTGTAAATCGGTACGCAAGCCGTTGTTTCAGGCGACTTGATAAGAAATGCCGGTATTCGGTGAGTGGTCGAATAATTTAAGTATCCTAGCAGGTTTCGGGTCAAGTAATTGGATGTGTGGTGGGATTTCGGTTTGAGACAATAAATTACACATAAGAACTTCTGAACACTACTTTGCAATCTATATTCTTAAGATGTATGTTCGCCTGAGCAACGAGCTATTAGTCGCTTGTCGCATTTAATTTTTCTAGAGCTGTAATTTGGGACTTCACAGTGCAATGTATCAATCGTGACAACTTTTCATAGTTTCAGGCGACTAATTAAGCCCCTGACAAATCGTATGTTATTAATACGTACATTGGAATAGCAGAAACTGAATCAGAGGGAAAGACCTAAATAGTTTCGTAAGAAAGAGCCCAAGTTTACTTCACCATCTAGGTAACTGCCAATCTCCGCCTTCGCATTTCCCGTGAGATCAGAGCAGACGTGTGTCACTAATTCCATTAGTAAACAATCGCGAAGAAACATCCAATCAGCTAAGGGGTTTGTGGTATCTTCATCCTCTTGAGCTTTATTAGTCCTTTCGATTGACGTTAATCATTCAGCATGAGGAAGTTTCAATTTGTTGTAGCGATGCATGCAAGTGATCGTGCATACCAATTCAGCACCTTGGTGAGCTATGAGTAAATCGAGGAAAAGCAATTTCAGTGTAATGTTGTTTTGCTGAGCGAAATCAGGCGTTCTCGCTATGTATGTGCAACATATAATACCAAAAGGAAATGCCAACTTCCGGTCCATTAAAGACTGAAGTTAACAGTTGCTTAGTGGACGTCACCTATGACATGGTTAAAAACGAATTATAATGTCTCAGGTATTAGGTAGTCCTTAAAAGTTATCGGTACCTGCTCGAGCTCACGTAAATTAGCTGAAGATTAACAGGTCACGAAGAGCGGCCTGGGTTTATATAACAAAATATTAAAAAGTTGTCCGCAAAATGTAATTTCAAATCAGCGAAACCACTGACGAACACACATTTAAAACTGTAAATCCATCATGATCACCATCATTTTGGTCAGTTGCCTTGCGGCCGCACTTTAACTCGGCTCTCGCTTTGTGCTCTGTGGTCCCACTAATTCTCCAAACACAATATTGCGTGTGCGCTCATTCGAACCAGTTAGACGAGCTCTACTCAGTGCTTCCCAACTCCTGGATCTAACCTGGGTGGATTACACTCTTGCTCCAGTTCCCAGTTCTCGGCATATTCTTTGCCGAATTCCAGTTGTGTAAATACATCAAACCAGTTTTTCGGAAAAGATATTGTTCTCACTCGGAAGAAGGAACTGAGTGCTCCCAAACTACCCCGCAACCATCCCTGCAAGTTGCAGCATAACAAAGTTACAGCCTTTTGCTCCGATTATCAACTGAACAGCTCTGGGACGCTTATCAGCGCTCCACCTGCATCGCTGCCGGGTTGTGTGGGTGTGTGTGTTCAACTGCTAGTCGACTGATCGCTGAACACGACAGTCTGCGCGTTACGACCTCCATCTGCCTCTACCGCCTGACCTTGGTGCAATTGAGCAACTTTCAATTCGTGTGCGTGTTCTGACGTGTTTGTGCGTCACGCCTGGTGCAAAGAACACTCTCCAAGATGAGCGCTCAGATAGGCGTTGCTGCGAACGATAAGAGGACGACTAGCATTCCAATGGTTCATCATCGTTTAGGTTGCGTAGCCAATTGCAGCAAAGTCCTTAAGATCAGTGTTACCTGTTCTAGCTGCATTAGATCGTACTGTCCGCAATGTGTAGGCAAATCCGTCCAAGACGTGAGACAGACAAACCAAGTTGCTGACACAATTTGGTTTTGTCCAACATGTCAAGTTATTTCAGTTGTCAACTGTTTATACTGCACATGAAAAAGTGTGATAGGATGACTGAGATAATCGCCCATTTTGTTAAATACCAAGATCGACCACACGGAGGTAAATATGGCCAACATAATACCTCACCCAGCCAAGGTACGATTTGATTCCAACTGAAGAAGAAAGCTAGACGCTCCAATCGTACTGCAGCGTCTGTCACTCTAAATCCACTGGGTCACCTCACTCCCACAAGTGGACATGTCTAAAACATGCCTGCTTCCACTTCTCCAACCCTAGACGCATCACTTGGAGATTCAGCCATGAAACCGACAGCTCAGAGCCGTAGGAAATCCGGTGCAGATAACAAGCAGCTAACGTGCGCATCGAATGTATCGACATATACACGGGGAGCGACACACATAGGTCCACCTAAAGTATCGAGCACTAGTGGTGCGAACCACCTTTCACCGTCAACCCAAATTGCCGGCAAAAAGTATAAAGCCAACACGCGCTAGACAAAAGCACGCTGCGTTAACTCTCGTGTGCACCAATGTTCCCGAATCCAAATCTGGCACAATAAAATGCAAGTTGCACAACGATCGCAACCAGTGGAGTTGCATCTGCGAGGCGATTGGTATTCGGATTGAGCCTGCAAACGCTGCAACGCGTAGCGCGTCAGCCGACCTCAGTGCACTCTGGTGAACCTCGAATTCCCCGAGTAACACTAGCCTCAGCAGATGAGACAGAGGCTGTTCTGCTCTCAGCACTTCGTCTTCGCAACTCACCTAGCGGAGTGCGCATATTACCTGATCTACCATAGAAAGATCGCCCAAAAGAAATAGTTGACCAACACGGCATTCCTAGCAGGGATATCAAGAAAACAATGTTTATTCAAGATATTCCCGATCTTCTGTATTCTTCTGATCATATGACCGAAAGTGTTGGTGCTACATCCACGAAGCACTCTCTGTTGACGATGTTATTGCCAAATCCATGACAAGAGTTCCCTCATCACCAAACTACAAGGGCTGCGGTCCAAAACTAATGAAAGTAATACTACACTCCGAGGGAATGACGCAAGTTCTGTTGGGTAGCTGGTTAAAGTTCCGAGCTAGGTTGCCAACAGAGATCCGGCTAAAGGCAGCAGGTGAACGACCAAAAGTAGGAAGCAATTCAACGGAACTTGCAAACGCTACAAATTCTTTATCTGCATAGTTCTGCGGAAAGACCGACAAAACAGCGCTCACGGCACACAACAGGAGAGAGCACATCACGAGTGGAAACTCTGTTAAGGAACGCTCAACAGTGCCATGCAAATTGACAGAAATTCATAAACCAAAAACAGAGTAATGGCCGGCCAGCAAATGGCCGGCTTAAAAGCTGACACAAAGTTGACATCTATCAACGCACTCCTAAAATCAAAAGCTCTATCGTGCATGTACACAAACGCCCAAGGCATTCTGAGTAAGCGGGCCGAACTTAGAGAACTACATGCCTCAAAACCGCGGGACATTGCCTTGATTACAGAGATATCGTTAAACGCTGAGATAACCGATTTTGAGACCAATTTACCTGGTTTGTCGCTGCTTCGGACCGATAGAACCGGAAGGGGTGGCGGTGTGATTTTATATTGTAATACGAAACTCCTATGTGAAGGAATCGATCACCCGGAAACCTGGGCACAATTATTCACTTTGCTGCTGCCTGTGGTTGCGAAACAATGACACATGTCTACTAGCCGGGATTTACCGCCCACCAAACTCAACGTCGGAAATGGACTCCAAACTGAACCACGTTGTGCAGTTTACTTTGAACAAATCCAACACCCACATTCTTATCGCTGAAGACTTTAACGTGCACGACATATAAATGCCGGCAACCGAGGGTACGCAGTTTAAAGCTTGCACGCAAGAGCTAATTGCTAGCCACCCTCTGTACAACCACGGTACCTCTCCCACCAGATTTCGAACTGCTAGAAAATCGTTAACACTTGATCTTGTGCTCACTAACGAAGAACTATTGGTTGACGGGATAGTTACAAGCACACCACTGGGTCGTAGTGATCATGTTACTCTACTCTTTGACTATATATGCTATGCGGAGTATCCCGAAAAGGAGGATGAAAAAGTGCGTACTGTCACGCACTATAACGTGTTGTCTACGCTTGTTAAGGATACATCTTGGACTTTCTTAACTAAATGCCCCCCAGATGTTGCCTGGGAAATGTTCAAAAGGGCGTTTGGCACGGTGACTTTGCACGCATCGGTAAAGAAGGCCTTCCAACCTAAAAACAAGCATAAGTCATTTCTGAGCAGCAGAACACGTAAATGTATGTCCCGGAGGAATTTGGCAGGACGAGGTCACCAGGACTGCTTGAAAGCAGAAACGTGGACTGCATAGGTGACACATCGTAACTTCTGTATGAAACTGATCCGCGGAGACTAGGTCACTCATCAGCAGAAGTTAATGAAGCGATTCTGCACGAACCGCAAACGTCTGTACAGACGCGTTAACGGCCTTCGAAAGGTGAAGCGGGGGATTCCAGCACGAGTCACGGCTAATGGGTGCACGCGATCAGCAACGGAAGCAGCTGATCACCTACGGCTTCGTTACTCCCAAACTTTCTATCAGATAACCAGCCCAAATATTCTCCTCGTTTCTATTACTCCACCGTCAGGTTTAGACAACATCACCTTCACTGCGGAAGTTGTGTTGAATCAGTTGTTATCATTAAGTATCCACAGTTCTCCTGGAGTCAACAACATCCGACCAAAGGCTCTGCAGGCGGTAGCTAGTAATCTACACAACCGCTGGGTGTTTTCTATCAGCAATGTCTAGAAGTGAACCATAGTCCACCAGTATGGAAGCGAGGCGTCATCACTCCTATCCATAAGACAGCCCTACTGACCCTACCAACTACCGTTCAATAACACTACTACACGTACTATCCAAATTGATGGAATCAATCATCGCATATGCGCTGATGCAGTATCTTGCAAGCCACAACTTAATAGCTCCAGTGCAACATGGTTTTCATCAAAAGCATTCGTGTAATACTGACCTAATAATTGCACGTAATAGCTGGTCTAAAGCTGTTGATGATGGAGTACGAGTCGATGGCATCTACCTGAAGTTCTCAGAAGCGTTTGATCGCTTAAACCACGGAATTCTCCTATAGAAGCATCGGAACTACGACATTGGCTACCCAATCCTGAGTTGGATTGGCGATTTTCTGCAAGAACGACGGCTAGTGGTGAGAGTTCGGGAATAATTGTCCGATGCAATCGATGTGGTATGTGGTGTACCACAAGGCTCGGTGCTTGGACCTCGCCTATTCTTGCTGTTCATTAATGATTTGGAGAGATCAATTACTTTCGATTTCCTATGTTTCGCTGATGATATCAAGATATGGCGAAGGATCAGAGGACCGGACGACCATGAACGGCTCCAGCACGATCTTAACACTGTGTCGAACTGGTCAGTTTAAAATGTCCTACCATTCAACGTAGACAAATGTCGCGCTCTACAATCACGCCATAGACATAACTACACACATTTGCTTGGGACAAACGGATTGCAGAATAGCTCCCAGCAACGTGACTTTGGTGCGCTCGTAAAGAGCGACCTTAACTGTTCAAAACAGGCTGAGGTAGCTGCGAAATGAGGCAACCAGCACGTCGACATGCTGCGAAGGGCATTCGAGAGATTTGACCCATCAATCTTCCCAATAATGCACAATTCCTACTTACGCTCGCATTTTGAATACTCTATCCAAACTTGGCAACCTTGATTGAAGCGGGACCTAGAAGCGATAGAGGCACCTCGGCGAAAGCAACAAAGAATGTAAAGGACCTGCGTTTTCACTCTTACCACCGAAGGCTGAGGTTGCTGGGATTTTATGCGGACGCTGCCGAAGGCTGCGCGGCGATCTCATATTAGCTTATCAGATATTGAGTGACCCCAATCACGTATGCCGTCATTTGCTGAAACTTAACCATAACACGCAGCTCAGGGGTAACTCCTTAAAATTGAAGGAACAATATAGCCGTCTAGAGTGTCGATGGAATTACTTATCGTTTCGAGTTTGCCAACCCTAGAACACACTCCCGGGACTCAGTTGTATCCTCCCCTACTTTGGAAGCTTTCAGAAAATGATTAGATGTGGCTCTTAGCTCGCAACACTGTTACCTAATCTCTTCTATTGTGGATTGCGCTAAGCATGCTTTTCAGCAGGATCTATGTATCAAATGGACCCAAGTGAGCGACCATATTTTACTTACCTCACGCCTTAGGTCAACAATCATTGCACCCCGATGTATTTCTGAACGTTTACGCTCGATTTTTTCTAAGTTATACACCGGCGTTATTTATCTAAGCATTCATCTCGCTAAACGCTCGGTAGATGATCCAGATATATTTTGATTTCATCATATTCATCTCAACCATCCTACGGGATGTGTCAAGCACTTGCTTTTATCCCGTGATAAATTATTGTTCATTGTTCATCATCACCTTAATGCACATTAAGCTAAAGGTAATAAGCCCACTTCAGCTAATGTGCCACAATACGAAATGATAATGTATATAGAAACAAACGAGTTGCGAAACATTACAGAATACAATTTAAAACCAAGTATCCAATATGATCCCTGGTGTCGTACTAAGCATGTGAGAACGTGGTGGAGAGAAAAATAAAAGGGAACGGGAAGGACAACTAAGCTCAGAACACAAACACCGTTGGGACCGGCTCTTCGCCATGTCAACCAGTGTATCCGCCTAAATGTGTTCATGGTCCTTGGGACCCCAACCCCGCCGTCGAGCGACGAAATGGGACGCCAACTTCGAGATGAGAATTTCCATTCCTCTTGACCAAGTCATCTAATGGCTTCCCCTTCTATTCTTCCTTCCACACCTAAGTCGCGCAAACAAGGTACGATTCGAGAGTTGCTGTGCTGGCATGCGCATCATAAGGAAATGCACTGTAGACCCATCAGGAATGATGACCATCGGGGCGTTAGTGTAAGGTATGTCACCTTTTGGTGAACAAGCGAAGGAAGTGCTGAAGGTCCTACGTGCGCTCGACTGGCAATAAGCCTTTCGCACCAGTCCACTTAGGTTAAGCTCTGAAAAATGGGGATTAGCCTGATAATGAGGTTTCACACTCGCTCAGTCTTTTGCGTCTTGTTTCGAGGGGTCAAGCGATATGCGAGCCAGTCACACTCTTGCATTTGTCTAATGATGGGGAAGAAGAGGCTAATGCCTACCTCTTCAGACTAGCTGTAGACGCTGCTTTTGATCGCTCAGAGCATGCGGGATCCGTTTCGGTGTAACCTGTCCATGTTGTCTGCGGACTTCAAATCATAACGTAAGAGTACTCCTACATTTTTCATGGAGAGTTTGGGATCTCGCAGTTAGCCTTCGACAGTGTATTTTCGCTCGTCACCACTCTTTCCCAGGCTCATAACTAACGACTTGGGTGAGTTGACCGGGAGGCGAAGATCTCTAGACCACATGAAATACAGTGGATGTCACGCTGAAGTAGACCGCAGACATTGGAGTTACCTAGTCCTCTGCTCCTCTTCAGATCGTCTTCAAACATGGCGCGCGGCAACCGAGGAAGCTGAGTTAACTCGTTCATATACATCAGAAACAATGTGATTCTCAGCGACGTGCCTCGTGTCAGGCCACTGGTCGAAGGATACCAGTCGGGCAAATGGTTATAGATGTTTACCTTATGTTTTCCTCTAACGAGAAACTCACATTCCACTGATGTCGGATATTGTAACAAGGAGGCAACAGAACAAACAGGATGTGTATCCCTACTAACTCGAGAGAATGACAGACCCGACAGACTGGATAATCAATGTTAACCGTCTGGCTTTTACACCACCAATGATTAGAGAGTTGCTGTGTTTTAGCCAGCCAATGAAACATGAGTAGTGACATGATGATGAATAGACCACAACCACTCTCTCTTTTAAACAGCCGTGTTGCACACGCTAATATCAATCGATAGGCTCCGAATGTCTGGTAGACCGGCGAGGCTGAGTTCACGGTAGCGGCGGTTCGGCCTGGTGTTCACAGATATTTCGAGACTGGGTAGCTGGTCCAGGTGAACAATAACCACTCCCCTGTTGCTTTGTGTGCGTACATTCTCATTTCAAACTCCCTTTATACGACAGTGCAGTTGCATCTGTAAGCGCCCGAACTGAAGACTCCATTATCCCTTCGCTATCTTTTTTATCACGCTATACACCCTACGGGATATGTCAAGCACCTGCTTTTTTTTACCCGTTATAAATCATTGTTCATTGTTCATAACCGACGTGCGTTGGCAATTAGGCCGTTTTCCAATCGATAGTTCTCTGAACCTAGTCTCTGCGAGATTCGCAACCGCGCAGATAGAGCTGGGATGCCTATAGGCTTAGTCGGTTTTTTGACGCGAACGTATACACCAGGCTGCATTGGAGTGGACGACCTGGCGTAGGCATTTTGTTAATGAGCTGTGCGATTTGGAACTTCTGCTAGTCCCACTGATGGCAGGTTCTCTGCAGCATTTAGTTTGGTGCGTAAGGGCCTTCCTAAAATCAGCTCCGCCGGCATTCTTCCGGTAGCCCTGTGATCACAAATTCTGTAATTATAAGCAGTGGTTGAGACACCATCCTTCCAATCCGACCCACCTAAAGGGGTAGCCTGTATGACTTTCTTGTGGATTCGGTTAAGCAGCTGGCCCAAGCCATCGGTCGCCGGATTGTAAGGTGCAGTTCTGGAATGTTTTAAGTTACGGCACTGGTGGCAAACTGTGAGGTCGTGTCTACAAAACGGTAATCAAAAGGCAGTGTAAGCAACCAATTGTTTTAGATAATTCCTCGTCAGGGAAGTAGAATTATATATCAGTCAACTCAAGCACCTTCCAACATGCCTAATGGATGAAATCAGAAGAGTGTGCAACTCATCCATAGATGCCCACCTGGCAGACACAGGGCACAATCCAAATCCAGCCGACTCATTTAGAAATATCTGCATATCCCCTGTTAACCGAACAAGATATATACACAAAAGGATAACAGAAGCCGCTGAAGCCGTCGGAATGGCGCTACACTAACCGAGTCCCTGCGTTCAGAAGCCATTCATTCAGGCTTTACGGGTACCCTGGCCCGGTCGATCAATGACCAATACTCATTTGAAGCGTATGCAATCCCAGACAATGGCCTGATCAATAGCGGTGGTTGACCTCTTCTGAATATTGGTTTTACCCCGTTGTAACGACCTCATTAGTCTGTCTGTTGAGTTGTTTGATATGTATAGTTGTACTAGCCTGAGGAAGAATTATCGAAAATATGTTAGCTAACATTGCTTTTGTCTATCTATTGGGCTTCTTCCAAACTGTGGTCCATTATTCGTGACTATTTTTTTCCGGTAGTCCGAAACGAGTGAACAAGTGTTTAAGGCGGCGTAACACAACGGACGTAGTCACTTAGTCGCACAAGTGGACTTCAGGCCCTTTACTGTAAAAATACATGGCCACAAGTAGAGTTCTCTTATTCCTAGCAGCGATGGTAAATGGACCCATAACATCAGCGGCGATCTTAGCCCACCGTTTCATTGGGTAAGTAATAGTCTGTGCTGGGGCTTCAACTAGCAGAGAACTTTTGTCCGCTAGGCGGCAAGCGTTACAGTTCATCCCAGATGTCTCAATGCTAGATGCCATTCGTGGCCACTAAAAGTGGAGTTTCGACCGTTATTTGGTCCGAACCATACCAGAGAGAACTTCATGTACAAAAGCAATTGTTTTGTTTACCAAACGACGTAAGAATATAAACACCGAAGCATGCATCAGACAATCATCTATCACTAACAGTTCATCTCGAATTACATAGCATGGAATTAACTCACCGGGGACTTCTTTGTTCCCACGCCATCTCTTTTACATATACGTGCTTAGTTGATGTCGTAAGAGGTCGTTGGTATTTGTCTTTCGTAATGCGACCATAGTCAAAGCTGTTAGGTCGGAGCCAGGGGTGGAATCAAAGCTGCCTCGCTGAGTCTCTCCTTGTCATCCTCCAGCCCTACGGGCAGGTGAGATAATGCTTCAACAACTTAATTTTGTAGACCCGGTCGTTATGCAATTTGAAAAGCATTGTTGAAGAGTTTAGCGTACCAACGATCGAGCTATAATGGATACGATACCTTAGATCTATTGCTGAGGAGGACAGTAATGACGGATTGATCTGACGACCGAACAGGAAAAGACACCATTTTTCACAAGCCCGCCAACAAGCAAGAGCTTTTTCTTCCTAACTGAATAATGGCGCGCAGAATCTGAGAGCTTCCGGGATGCGTAAGCAATAACCTTTTCCTTACGGTTTTTACAGCTGTAACAGAACAGCACCGAGACCGTCAGACGCATCAGTCGACACATAAGTGCGGCATGATTCATTAAAAATGGCAACTAAGTGAGCAGATGCAATGCTCATTTTCACTGCATCGAAACTTGTTAGCTGCTGGCTTACTCAAGTGAACGATGCTCCTATCTTTGTCAACTGTCCTACTGTATCTGCTAGTGTCACAAAATCTTGCGAATAGCGCAGGTTGTAGGAACACATCCCAAAAAAGACTTCAGTTCTGCTATGTTCTTGGATGCTGTCGCTTCTGTGATGGCCCAGATTTTTTTCGATGCTTATTCGAATGGCGCCCCGCGATTTGCTGTGTCCCAGAAAATTAATCTCGGGTGCATTGAACAGATATTTTGCATTCAGACCCCAAACAAAATCAATGAGACGCTGAAGCACCTGGTGTATCCTTACATCATACATTTCTTGTGAGCGGCCAAAAACACAGATGTCATCCATGTATGCAAGTTGCCCCCCAATAACTGCCAATGCGTTAATCCTGAACTTTTGCCAGGCATCCGGCGCCGAACTCAAACCCACTGGAATCATTTTGTACTGAAATAAGCCATCGTGAGCAAGGTAGACAGTAAGATACTTCGAACCGTTTGCTAATGGCATATTAAAGAATGCACTTTTCAAATCCAACCTGGAAAAGACGGTTGCACCAGCTAAACCTACAGTGAGTTCTTCGCTGGATGACAACACGAATCCCTCTACGACGATCTGCTTATTTGGTCCCTGCAAATTCTTACATACACTGACAGTGTTATATTATTTCAAGACACTTAACGATTGTATGTACCCACACAGAGCACTCGATAGGTTGCATCAAATCGTTTGTCAGCGTTTCTTGCAGGGCCGCTGAGACAGCTTTACGTTTTCTTAGAGGAATAGGTCGAGTTTGACTAATACCAACGGGCATTGCATCCTCCTTTAACTGAATGCGATACACACCACATGCAATACGTCCGAAAGATTGTGGAAAAAACTTAGGATAACGTCCATGCTAGTAGATCACATGGACGAAAGAGACAAGCATTCCGTGGAAAGATGGTGCTACTTGCAAAGTCACCATAACATTTCTTCCGTGCGAGGATCGTCTGTTGTCTGAAGAAATGTACACTACAAGATCCGCAGCTTTACGGTTTTGAACGGTAGAAATCCCGAAGAGTTGGTTGTTTCTTGGGACTACTGCATGAGCAAGCTATGACAGTGCATCCTTCTCATATTTTTACCTATTTGTAAACTTAGCGTTTTTAATGGTAACTCTTTGGTAATTTTACAGTTGATAATGTAAAATGTTGAAAATGTACCCATTTGGGTACATGACTGAATTCCCTACCTAATGAATCCGTAAAGGCACGATGATGAATCCCACCGTGGTTAAGATGTTTCCACCATACCCCAAGAAATACTGCGAAGTAGGATGTAAAGTATGCTGGGATAGCTAGCGTTCGTAAGCTTGGAATGATACAACGGGAGCTGGTAAAACAGAATCTAGTTCCATTTCAAATGGAACAGCGCCCTTGATGGTACGAAGTGACACAGTACAAATATCAGGGAAGGGAAACGTTGGTTCAATAATGTGTAGTGTTATCATCATCATCATCATCATCATCATCATCATCATCATCATCATCATCATCATCATCATCATCATCATCATCATCATCATCATCATCATCATCATCATCATCATCATCATCATCATCATCATCATCATCATCATCATCATCATCATCATCATCATCATCGTCATCATCATCATCATCATCATCAATCATCATCATCATCATCATCATCCTCATCATCATCATCATCATCATCATCATCATCAGCATCATCATCATCAGCATCATCATCATCAACAATGCACGTTAGCTGAGGGTGCGAAACACACCACAGCTAATGTGCTGCAATAAAAAGTGATAAGAAAACAAAACATTACAAAACAAATTACACAAAATACGCTACAAAGGATTATGATGTTAAATATTAAATTACGCATTTCGCATGAGATCGGGATTGGAGAGGGAGGCTAAGCAGGAAGGCGATGGACAAAGAAACTCACAGCACAAACGCCATTGCGGCTGGCTCTTCGCCCTAACAGCAAGTGTGTCCAACCAAAAGTGGTGATCGTCCTTCAGACCCCAGCCAGGCAGTCGGGATGCACCGACCGACGCAAACTTCCAACGGAGGGTTTTAATTTCTCTCAACCAAGTCATCGCTTGGCCTTCCCTCCTCCTCTTCCAGCCGCAGCTCCGGCACGCAAACAATGCGCCACGCGAAAGTCGGTGTGCTGGCATACACAACACGTGGCCCAGCCATCCGTTTATGGTGCGTGATTTAATGGTTCTGAGCGGTTCACTCGCTTTATCTGCACCAAATACACGACGCCGAACACCCTCATTGATTACGCCGTGCTCCCACCAAACAAGAGCTAAGCTGCGAAGGCAGCAATGATCGTAGGTAACGAGCCGCTACAGCGGCTGAAGGATTACGCAAACGTTTAAGGATTTCGAATTAATGGAATTTGGCTTTCCCTTTGTGGTATACTGGTCCTGGCATGAGGGCTTCGTGTCCAGGTATTCACACTGGACTTGTCAGATGGTGAGTGCAGTTGACCTTTGTGGCTAACTTCGTCCCATCAGTCGAAATGCCATTACTCCTAAAAATGTAGGATCCACAGCAAGTTCGCATTACTGCTTTTCTGACCATGGGTGGAATATCAGAGTATTAGTGCCGAACCCCTGAGTTCAGGCCTCGTAAAAGTAGAGATGGTCCACAGAAGGGGAGCAAAATTCCTCCAAAGGTAGGTTATCGTCGAAAGAAATTTTCTTCAAGTCCATTAAAGACTCCGTGATATGCCATCAGAAAAGCTCCAGGTAAAAGATGCATTTACTTGCGGTTAGAGTCCAGTTGTGATAGTAAGGAGCAGAAGCTAAATGGAACGATGGTTTATTGCATGTAAAAAAGCATTGCCTAACAAGTTCCGTAGGACGGAAATTATTGTGAAAATCAATCGCATGATAAAGTGAAAAGCGTTGTGGTGGACTCACCATAGACTTATGTGGAATAGCGGAGATGTTCGTGTATTAAACGTATAAATGCATCAATCCATTGGTTAGGCGTTTGGTAAGACACCGTTTGATTGCGTTTTGTAGCCCCTGGGTAAGAAGTCATAAAATGAAATATAAATGAGACAATGCACCGTCAACTCGTTTTTTTAAATATCACCAAATTGCGAGCAGAGACGACATAATTAGGGAGGGCGTTCCAAGGCTGGCACACGCGGAGAGAGAAAAATTTCTACGGCATTCAAGCCGGTTATAATGAATTGTCAGTTTCAGAGGGTGACCTCTTAGTTTAGTGTTGTGGTTCAATTCCACTAGCGGACGGCAAATGTGGTTTGGTTTCTTCAGGATCTGGTAAACCATTATGAGATGCCCCCACAAAGCCGATATCGACTGCTGTACATTCTTAGAGATTTCCGTCTAAGCTGATAGGGAAGATGAAAGAGGCCCCTGATGTTCTTGGTTGCCCTTCTTTGATGTGTCCCGAGAGCAACGAGATCCTGTTTCTGTCATGGCTGCAACGCCTGAATAGCATATTCCTCGTGAGGTCGCACGTAGGTGTTAAGCATTTGGGGGAGAGCATGAAACCCAGCAAATTGAAGGACCACTTCGATCGAAGTTATTCTCAGTTTGTAGGAAAACATATTACGTTTTAAGAAACGGAAAGAAGCTGCGCTCAAAAGTTTGCGCCTGTATACATCGGGTTCCATTTTTCAGTCAACTGAAGCTGGTCTTGAAGCGTAGTAACGCATCGCTCTCCGAATGACCAAAAACAAGAAACCGCATGCTATAGGAGAGGATCTCATAAAACCTTACGTTATGGATGCTGTGAAGCCTGTTCTTGGAGAGCAACATTCAGAAAAGAAAAGCATGAGATCACTTTCTAACAACACAATCAAAAGTCGTAGGGAGGAAATGAGCAAGAATATTTTGAATAAGGTGCTCCACGAAATAAAGTGGTCATTTCTTCGCAATACAGTTAGATGAGTCGATCGACGTTGCATCCGGTTCCCGGCTACTGGTCTATGTTCAGTATATAAAAGTCGAGCGCTTCAAAGAAGGATACTTGTTCTCAGAATCATAAAGCACAACTAAACGTGGCGAAGATGTCTTTCGAACAGTGAAGGATTTTGTCGAGGAAAAGGATCAACAGTGGTCGAGGTTGTTGGGTGTCTATACAGACGGAGCACCATCCATGTTGGGCGTCCGTTCTGGATTCCAAATGTTAGTCAAAAATTTGCTCTGCACTGTACCTTCGACCACTTGATAGCACATCGCTATGCATTAGCATTGAAAACTCTTCCGCCTGTTTTGCCGGACACGTTAACCAAAGTAGTGAAAATAATAAATGTCATCCGCTGTAGTGCGATACGTACAAGAACATCAATCTGAGGCAAACAATTGTTTTCAATGATTCATCTACGGGCCTGTACAATCATATACAAGAGTTTTCAAAGAGTTGTGCAATGAATTCGTAGGTAAATTCGACGTATTGTTATTGCACACGGAAGAGCTTTGGTTATCACGAGACAGGGTGTTGCACCGAGTGCTCGAACTTCGAGAAGAAAGTGCAATGTTTCTTGAAAGCAAGGAGCTGCACAAGGGTAAGTTGAACGGGTTACACGTCATGACAACAGACAACTTATTTATTTCCCAACTAGCATATCTTGCAAATTTCTTCGGAGAAATAAATGCACTGAACGCCAGCTTGCTAGAAAAGATGGTTAATATTTTAATTGCTCAGGATCAGGTTGCCAGTTTTCCTCGTAAAATGCAGCTTCACCAACGCAGAGCATCAGTTGACGATGTCTCGATGTTTCCAGAACTATCAATGGTGTTCGCTGGAAGAAATGAAACATGCGCTTTCACAGATGATATAACTTGTCACTTGTCATCTGTGGTCCATTCCATCAGCAAATATTTTCCTGATTTGGAAAATCGCCAAGTAAATGCCTGGGTACTAAGACCATTTTCAGTGGATGAGAAAATCTTTCCGGATAATGCCATCGAAGCCAAAGCACAATTCCTAGGAATGCGCGAAGATAACGAATTAAAAATAGATTTCTAAACCACACCACTGGTGGCATTTTGGATAAATATAGGTGGTGAGTATCCATTGCTATCGGATAGAGCATTGAGAATATTGGTTCCATTTGCAATAACTTATAGAAGTGAAAGTGGATTTTCGGCAACCGTTTCAATAAAAGCGAAAACAAAGAGTCGAATGAACCTGGCGCATGAATTCCGATGTCCCTTAGCAGAAACTGAACCAAATATCCCAGAAATTGTTAGCACTAAACGATATCAACCGTCCCATTTATGCATATCGCCTCGTGATTACATACAACGTTGTACCAAACAACTGTTTTCTTTCTTTTATTGATCGAGAGGTATTCCAAATAGCTATCAGTTCCCGTACTTGGAAGCAAACAGCGCGACAGTTATTCGTTAGTTAGCGTTTGAAACAGAAATTGGGGAGGATAGTTGATTATAGAAAACCCCATTTGTGAGAGCCTCAAAAATGTTAAGAATAGCTGGTGTATAACAACATGCGTTAAGGATAAGTGTGATCTCGCTTTCTTACAGCATCATCAAAGTCACGTTCAGGTCATCAGGCAGAATACTTTGAACGCGGTCCTTGGTGAAAGAAACTCATGGATTTTCTTCGCACTGCAATGAGGGTCTCGTTTATTTGCATGACCGAAAGTAATTACATATGGTATTCATTTGCCGCAATTTAAAGAAAAAGTGCAGTAGTTGCTACCTAAATGGCTTTAGAAAGTTTGGGGGTAACTGCTTAAAGTGGACTCGCTTTGGGGGTAACGGCCTCAAAAGGCTGGTAAACCCTATACGAAAGGGTACCCGACATCATTATTGTATTTCACAAAAGGGCAAATTGATATATGATAGATCTTTAACTCAAAAGATTCAGTAAAAGTTTAACCGGCAAAATCACTGCCTACTGGACAAGACTTTTGCCTCATCTATCTGTCTTTCTTCTCCGCTGATAAATAGCCTGTTCTTGTTTCCAGCTGCGTGCGAAACAGAATATATTTCGAAAAACTGAGTAGCTCAGATATGTGATATGAAATTGTAGCCACAGACAAATGAAGACAAACCTATCGTAAGCGGTAATGAAACAAAAGTGAACTCCTACTCTAATCAGCCAATAACTGAAATATGGTATGCGGAATCAGTGTTAAAATGCTCGTGTTCAATTGATCGTTTCGTACAATGAACAATGAACAATGAATTTATACGGGTTAAGAAGCGTTGCTTTACAAGCCCCGTTGGATAGTTGGTGGGGAAATCAACATAATAATTATGATGAAAAGGATAGTAAAATAGTTAACACTTTAAATACGAAAATAAGGACTTATCGTTTGCTTCGCCGCAGTCCTGCGATCCCCTTAGATTCACAACACCCACAGTTAACAACAAATAATTCCAGGGTAAACTCCAGGTGTAGGATGGAGACATAGTGTTAAGTAACGAAGTGTAAGTGGATGAGTGCATCGTCCAACCGTCTTTTAAATATTGTTAGTGTCGGTGCAGAGACGACCGATTCTGGGAGAGCATTCCACGGGTGACAGACACGGATGGAAAAGAAATTTCTGCGACACTCCAGACGACTGTATTGTTCTGTAAGTTTTAATGAGTGGCCCCTCAGGTTTGTATTGCTGCTGAGTTGCAGTAAAGGGCGGCACACATGATGTGGGTCTCGCAGAATCAAGTATGTCATAATCAGGTCGCCTCGTAGCCTGCGATAGCTTCCACTGAACAATCCCAGTCGTAGCTTGAAGTTGAGCTACTTGACAGAAACGATACCATTTCAAGGCCAAGTGCAGATGTGACTGGAACGGTAGGAAAATCCCGTGCGTGTTTTTTCTCAAGCAGATCTTCGAGGCAGGAATGGTTTGGTTCCCTGAGATCTTCATGGATCTAAAACAAAACAGCGGAACCCCACCCTGATCAACCAGTTAACACCCACCTTCCATGCAGTAACAGACCCTATTGTTCTAGTCAAGGAACTAAGCAAGCAAGCAGGGAAGCATGCAAGCGTTAGGGTGCGAAGGAAATTCAAAGATGTAAGAAGGTCATTTGTATGAAATATAAGACAAATGAGTGGATAAAAACACCTAACTATAATCGAAGTTGATACTGGATATATTGATGATATGAGAAAGGTTTCGTGTTGCCACACAAGAACGTTTGCATGGAGCGCAATGCGCTTAACCGTAAGTCCACTGACTACATTTTCTGGAAGTGAGTTCCGGCACTCGACAACTCTACGAGACAACCAAGGTTCCGTCCTAATATGGCCACAGCCCGTACGTATCTTCTTGGAATGAGTGCGTAGACCAAACAACCTGGCCGGAGTAAATAGCCACGTAAACTCCAGTCCAACCTCATCAGTTAAGGTACTGCAAGTGTGGATCAGCTCTCTTTGAGACCTTCGGTAGTGCATTTAATGAAGTGCCAAACTATATGGGCTCTCGGGGTACGTCTGTCAACCTTAGCCCTTCAGCCAAACTAGCACATATTCGCAAAGCTCTCTCGAGCTCTAATTTGTTCCGGGAGAGAAAGAAGGAGGAAGGTTGTACGTAGTGTTCCAAGGGGGGCTGAATCCAAAGTGAAAAGGATTTCACGAAGAAGTCGACCGTTACCATTCAGGAAGAACGGCGTATTGATCACAACATAAGGAAGCGCCTAGTATTCACCTTCTTCTGGTTGTCGCCCGGGAGTAAAGTCGAGGAGTGCAGGAGGTGGTGGGGGACAGTGTGAGGTCAAAGCAGCCCAGCAAGCATTTCATTGGTGGGAGATCTGCTCCAGTTGTAAGAACGGACACTTTGGCTGATTTATGGGCACTAGTCGTAAATTAGACCAGGTACACAGTCTATAACTGGCACGATGAATAGCCTCAGAATCCCCCAGGAGCAACTGCCTTATTCTAAAACTTTAGTTTATTTGCAAATAGTAGCAATGATACCTCATGATGCGCGTCCAATGACCAAGTATCGTAGGATCTCGTTAAAATTGGCTAGCGTGAACGATTGACTGCCATCTACACAATACTTGCTTCCTTCTGAGAATGCAGTCACTCCGTGAACGCCGGTACCAGATACATTGTAAGAGTGCCGCTTCTGCGATATCCTAACGTAGAGCATCATAGCAACTTCTTTCGAATACACGAAAGCATATCCATTACGTGGCAATTGCCCACTGTATTAACACTTCTCTCACAAACTACCATCAAATTAGTGACTTAAAGTACTCCGTATCAAAATCCGTGTTATGCACTTTTGCGTAGATTAATTCTATTCAGCAGAACCTCCAACGAATCTTTCAGCAGATTTTCAAGCCGTTTAAAATACGACGCTAACCAGACTGGGTTGTCTGTACATAGATGTGGAACAGACAATAGATTCCTTCCTTAATTTGTCCGTATTTTTTGCCACCAACGCTTGCCATATATTATATTTCATTCTGCTCATTGATGCGCTCTGCGCATTAATGCACCGCGTCTGTTGGTTTATTATGAAGCTTGAGCGAAAAGGACAAAAACGAGCCTCATTCTTAATCTGTACGTAAGTGAATCTTACTCGATTTAATATTCTCCAACTGAGGCGCGTATAAGGTATACGCACGCTTCATGGCATAAGCTACGAAACCGAAGCAAATCTAACAAGCAAACGCACTTTATTGCGACTACAAACACCTCGAGATTATTGTAAAATCGCGAAGGATAATGCAAAATGTGGCAATGCTTCGGGCAATCTACCACCAGTTTGTATAGCCAAAGTCATGAAGCCAGATGGAACGAAGTAACTTGAGTGTGTAAATGAAACCAAAATTGGGCTCTGCACGCGCCATCGCAATGAAATGTGTCGGGTGCGATTTGTCTGATCTGCCCTACTTCGCCCATCAATTTACTATCAGAAATATCATACAACTTGTAGCAAAACTGATTGTTTGTCAACGGCCGACTGCATATCACTGATAAACGCGAAGGATGTACATGTTTCTCTGGATGATCGGATAGTGGATTGAAGAAAGATGATTAAAAGCAACGCACACGGCGTTTACCGAGCAAACCTATGCTCGATGGAAACATGTACACAACTTCGATGTAAGCAAAGAGAATCAAAATGTATCGGATTCCTATTGCTGCTGTTCCTATGGGTTGTGGAATGCTCGACGCAACGGTTGGCTGCAATTCCTACAAAGGTAAGTCGTACAAAATGCGAGCAGCTGCTTTTGCACAACTGGTCGCGAGCGGTAAACAAGTCACGATAACTCGTCTCGCACAAGTGACTAACGGTAGAACATTCTTCCACGTGGCCGTGGGCGCACAAATCAAAGTAATGTATCACTTTATCGTAAAATCCACCAAGCTCAACATATTAGGAAGAAAAGTTCCACAGTGCAAAAGGTTCTGCTTTTGCCCTTGATGACGCAGCATGTTTGCAGCGCGTTGTACCCACTTCCTATTGAAGAATTTCTTGGTCTAAACCATTTTGAAGATGAGATAAGGGAACGAGGTCTAGATCAAGTCTAACTTTTATACCTTGCTATGTAGCTAACCGGGTAACCTTTCGTTCCATCGACAGCCCAAATCCGGGCATGCGGTTCCAACCTCTTGCAAGCCATTACTCATTCTTCATTAGTCATCTTCCATTAGAACTTTGGGGCGATTTTATCATCCTGGGCGACGCAGCGCTTTAACATCGCATGCACTGATGCTCTCGTACCATGTTTCTGCTACGACACCTTTGGCTTTACACTATACAAGTGCGACCGGGCACAGCATTTACCTTCTTCCCTTATACTGTATTAGACCTTTTTTCTTAGCAAGCTAAGGCGACTGGATCACCCTGAGCGACTCAGCGTCCTAGTCACCTTCGGTTTATTACTCAAGTAACCACCCACCTGGCTCCAACCGATTGGGCTCTTCGCGGTAGACGGGTATCCAGCCCCGCCTCTTCCGTTAATTACTTAGCCTGTACTCCCACGTTTCTTCCAACAAGCTTGGATGACTGAATTAGACTGCACGACGGGACGCCTTATCTTCGTCCGCATTCTTGCACACCTATCCATTTAGGTGCCTCATCCCGTTTGACTCCTCCCTGTAAACCGCCGTTCACCACAATCACCTGCTTTCCAGCACTCTGCCTTAGCTCTCGTCTCATAGCTAGGTAGGGCAACTGGTTTACCCTGCGAGACACAGTGTCTTAGTCTCCTATCCACTGGTGTTCACATATCTTTTGTATTATTAAGTGTCCACTTATTTTGTTGTAAACAGGTATCCAGCCCTATCTGATGCTTGCCATAACTCAGCCTGCATTTGCTATCTTCCCCTAGGCATCTGGGATGAATTAATCATCCTGTGCAATGCAGTGATTTCGCCTCATATAAAGTGGCACACACGCACCTTGTACACGCTGAAACGCGTTCCACTCCTCGCTATTATGGGGCGTCCAGCCCCATAACTCGCATCCCTTCGCGTTTTCCCGTTGTTTAGCCTTTCGTAAGAACTCATATATATATATATATATATATATATATATATTGGCGACGAAGATGCACAGTACATAATGTTTCAACGGTTAATCCTTTGTTGCATGTTGTTCACATATCCTTGAGCGCTTCCACTACACTTTTGCCCGGCTCTCTGTTCGGCTGCCTGTTGTCCGTCAACCTACCTTCCAAGTATTCAGACAAGGTCGGCACCTGAAGAACCTTTCAACAACACCGAATGACCCTTAATCAGCGATTTCGATCCCCACTCCCATGAGGCTCGCGATTCCCTCAACTAGATACGGATGGGAATTCAAAGCGGTGCAAGGTGATCTGACGGCACTGAATATGACAAGCGGGCGAAAATGGACACGTGACTGCGGATAGCGATTCAATCAATCGGTTCAAGGTCAAATCATTCCATCTAACCGAAACTCATTTTGAGTCACGGATTCAAGACTTACTTGCGATAAATATCTACGTCATCATGCGTGCCTATCAATACCTTCGCATTAACAAACTAATTTGCAATTTCAACATGGAAACAGTTATCACAGGCACATCCCATATCCTCGATCTCATAAATCTACTCACTTAATTTGGTAGGCCTAATATTTGATCAAAATGAAATCGTAGCGTATCTGCTTGTACAAAATTGATCATGCCTTCTTTGGTGTGCCTCGTGTAACACCGAGAATGTACAATTTTATTTTTTATTTTTAGTTTATTTTAATGGCAGTTGTTCGCAACCACCTCTACTGTTCCCAGCTGATTGTTCTGTTCGCCTATTACTTTACTTAAGCTCCTTCGTAAAGACCATACGCTGATTGGATGTTTCTTTAAGCTGCTCTGTAGGAGCACTGAATTTCCCTGAGTCTCGCACACATCGTTGTTACTAAGGGTGCCTCACAGTATTTATAAGGTTTTATGTGAACTCCACGATGTTCACGATATATTACATATAAACACTTACTTGATTGAACTTTATGCAGGTTCTACTTTTCATCCTTATGTTTGTTATGTTAGTAGAATTCCATGTCTCATTACCTTCGCAATGTTATTAGTAAGCGATAAAATTATACCGTCAGGGGAGCAGCAGTTCCAACTTTCTTCCCAAGAAAACGACCTCAGGGTGATGGTGCAGGACGAACTTGGTTGCGCGAGACAGGCTGACAAGGCGTCAAAAAGAGCCAATCGACATATTAGACACTTACGGAGGGCTTTCGGCAACTTTGAGCCATTAATCTTTCCGAAAATGGTGTACACCTACGTGACGCCTCCCGTGGATTATGCGATCCAGCATTGGCGTCCGTGGCGTAAGCGCGACGCCGATGCACTTGAATCTTTACAACGTAGAGCGACCAAACTCGTTGGAGGATTGTTTCATCTCTCTTACCAATGTAGACTTCAGTCCCTGAGGTTGTATATAGGTGAGTATCGACGTCAGCGAGGAGACCTAATCCTGGTTTATTTAATATTGACGAACCCAACTCACCCATGTAGCAATCTGTTGCAGCTGAGCCAAAATACCAACTAGAGAAGTCATCACCTCAAACTGGCTACACGCTACAGTCGACTTGATTGTCGACAAAACGATTTCTCCCTCCGTGAGTCCTGTGCCTGCAATGCTCTTCCGACTCACCTTATCTTTGGTCCCACACTAACGCTTTTCATAAAACGACATGATGAAACGTTTTCAAACTCGCATTATTAATATAGTCCGTTCAACTTGGAGGACGAAATAACACAAACCTAAGCATGTGCTTAACGGCCTTCTGCATAACATGACTGTGAGGATCCATGCAGAAGTTTCCATGTGATTAGCCTGGATGTAGCTAAACTGGATTAACTTTTCAAATCTGTAAATGAAGAAACAAACCAGTGAGCATTGTCGTTTCCCTTTTTATTTCGCATGGACTTAATGAAGTAAAACACTTCTCCATACTATTTTGTATGTGCACATTTCATTCCTACTTAAAACTATCGTTATGCAGCAGTGTATTTAACTCGGTGGACGCTTGAAATAACGATTTACTTAATCGATGATCCTTCAAATTTTAATTGGTACTCCTACCATCCCACGGGACTTGTCAAGCACATGCTTTTTCACCCGTGATAAAGTATTGTTCATTGTTCAGCTGCATAGAGATTAGTTTTACTTTAAATGACTTCTGAAGTAGCGACTGACGAAACACCGCCTTACCTGGGCTCAAATGCGATTGACCTAATAGATAGTTAAATTGCTGACAAATCCGACGAGTTGCTTCAAGCCAAATATTTCTTTAAATGTATTGTTAACATATATGCAGTGCTGATTAAAAATAGCATGTGATGATCGGTTTCCTACAATTCTTCGGATAGATTAGAATAAGATTATAAGATCAATTGAAATTTCCACAGCATATTCAACTTCTGTATCCGGGTGACATGAGCGGCTCAACCGGGCCTGCTGCCCATATTGATAAGGCTGCCAAAGCCCAAGTTTTAATGTTCGAGTACTTGGTGCAAAATATCTTAATCGATGTGGGGGAAATTGCTGCTAGCCACCACATTGCAAGTTTGGTTAAACGGAAGGTTACACGGTGCCTACACAACCCTGTAAATTGTTTGCTGAAAATTTTGCACCGGTTTAGCACGAATCGATGCGGCGTGCTGCGAATGCCCACCTATTTCGCCTATGTGCTCCAGGCTTTCATCACTAACGACATTAAAAAACAACTTGACGATGCATTGTCCTATTCACACTTCATTTTATAACGTGGGTTAGCCAGAAGGCTACATAACGCAATCAACTGGTGTTTCTGAAATTCCAACCGGTGGGTTTAGACTTATTATTACGTGAAAATCTCAGCCGATTTCCGCTCGTTTCAATAGGAAGATCATGGCGCGTCCACCAAGACACACTACTTTTTATCAAGAGCTTTTATTTTCTCAACAATTTCCATCCCACGAGACTTGTTAAGCATTACTTGTTTACCCGCATTCTTCCATTGTTCCATACTCTACGGACTTCGTTATCATCTTGGGGGCTATCTACATTAATTTTCCTAACCTATAGGTGATGTAAGCGCTGCTGGAGCGTAAACTGGCTCGTGGACAATAGAGATTGTCATTAAATGGTCATTATATAAATTCTGTATGATTATAGTTTATACATGGTGGGTTTGCGGTGCTATGCTATGAAATACTCATGTTTTTTGTCGGGGTAGACTTGGTGTGGCTGTTCTCAATGACAAGTAGAGGCGAATCAGTGTAACGGAAACAGCCAGCCACCAATGTGGTCCTGAGGTCCAGGTGATCTGAAACAAATCTATCCCGGAGCCAGTGTGAGTCAGAAGAACACGAGACGGATTTGTCTATCGAACTTTCAATTGTACTACCAAATACACTGTTGACTGTCCTCCAGTCTGGTCACGTTTCTCGTAGCACCCGCCGCAAACTATGGTAGTTACGCATGTGGACAATCACCGGTCGACTCGGAATATTCCGGGTATCATGAGTAACAACCGGACTGAGCTAAATCTAAATACATCACCCGAAATGTATGCAAACTACTTTACTTCGGGTTCCAAACTTAGACTGTACGCAGTGTTTAGGCAGAAAACAATTGGAACGAGAACATTGATTAGATAACCCTATAGCCATGGGCCTGAAGGGTAAAATAATGTACAAGACAGAACTCGAGACTAGGTGTGTGGCGTGCCTAAAGCGGACAAACACTGATAAACGTAAAGGTTCTGTTCACAACTGATGAACATGTGACCTTGGGATACAATTCAGTAAAATGAGGTAATAACAATACTCTTTTAAAAATACGGCTGTCTAATGTGCGAAAAGCGTGTTATTGGTTCGGAAGGTGGAACTAGGGGGAAAAGGAGACTGAGCCAACAAGAGGGAATAATCCATCTAGTACAGAAATCACCGTCCTTTTCGTATTTGCATCATGGGCGCTTTTTTAACTATGGGTCAGATCGACGCCGTACGCTTTTAATATCTGGCCTATTCAGTATGCTTAATGAGATTTCTCGACCTCTGCGATCGCAACGATGTGCGCAAATATCCGAGGTAAACATTACATCAATACAATATGCATAAGACCATTCAGTTAGACTCTGGCTTACACTGTCGAGTAATATACCTTATTTATTTATTTATTTATTTATTTAAATGGTGGAACCATTTGAAGCGTTATCATGATTTGTGAATGGAAGAACACCTTGGCTCGTGAATCTGCTATCGCGATCACTGACCCCTCTAGATATAAAATGTCTCTTCATTTGTGCGTTGTTTCACCTGTCATGGCGAAGGTTTTGTGTCTAAATCAAAACTTTGTTTTACAAACGCGCTAACTGACGGTTCTCATTCTTACTGAACTCAAGTGCTAGATGCTTTGAGCGTTCTATAACGCATCTGCCATTAGCCTAAGTTCAACGCCGATTTAGTCAAGAATGAGTTGGACAATTTACCCGAATGCTGTGCTTTTGGGGTATTTAAATATGATTTAGGCGGGATAATGGAATATTCTGGTTGAAATGCGGATTGCCCTACCTGGTAAATAGCGTGCAAACCACGGAGTTCTATCCTTGAAAATCAGTCATTATATGCTAGCTAGCTGGCTGGCTAGACGAACAACCTTCCCCTGGTGCCAGCAGGGTGGTTCGGGATTATCCTGTTCCAGCGAATGGTTCGGCGGCAGTGTTATAGGACGAGGTGGGTTTTCGCCTAGCAAGCGTTCACCCTAAAAAAGCCACATATGTCCGTTTAACAACACTGTGACGTGGCGGATGTGACTCGCCACTAAATAAAGTCATTGCCTCTTCCCGTTTCCGGAGGATTATTCACACATCACGAATGTCCTCCGATACGAAGCGTTCCATTGATTCCCCCGTTTAGTGGCGAACCCAACGAACAAAAATACACAGAGTCAAATTTACCTACTCAAGCAACATGGATACTTCCAACCACAGATATAAACCTACTTTTACACGTCAACACACACATAACTTTCTGCGCTATTTGCCAAAATGTAATACTTTGTGCAATTGCCGATCATACGTGTCTGTATTACCATGATCACACCCTTGATGGTGTGCCTCGCAATGAGGAGAATAAACTATTTATTTATTTATTAAAAAGTCCCTGAGATTTTTCTTTGACTTTGGTGAGTAGGTGTTTGCAAGGTGATAGCTAAATTCATGGGCTGGAAAACGTGCTTTCTATAATACTTTGAAGGTTTGTTTAACTTGTATGATTACACTACGTTAATCCATTCAGTTTACCAGTTCTAAGATATCATCTAAGTAAGCTGCAACGCTGTCAAGTGGCTGTACCTACGGACGTCGCGGATTTTTGGATCAACGTGTGCTGGATACTACTTTTGCCTCAGATTACTGTGTTAGCAGCGTTTTATCTGTGTGAATTGTGCACCAATATTCTTCTTTTGGCGTATTTTCCAAGCGGTGCAAATTTGGCGGCTATTCTTTGGCTAATTCCGGAGATCTCATTGATTTGCCATACTGCCATCTCTGTCCGCCATCTTGGATTTGCTCTAGCTTGTGATGCCGTCTCAAGCTACTTGTGGTTCGTGTTCGAAAGTTGTGGGAAATAAGGCTCATGCACTTCGATGCTTCGGCTGTGATGTTTTGTTCCACATTTCGTGCATTGGCTTATCCGTTGACGTGTTTCGAAAATCGCTCGACATCCGACATCGGTTTTTTCAAGTTATATGTGATAAATGTCGCGATACAAGACATCAGAATACGCAGCGACCGCAAACAACTACGGGAAAATCTCTTTTTCAGATAGAAACAAACCGTTCACCACGTGGGATCAAACGCCCTCGTGAAAGTACCTCTGTCTCCTCGCCTTCTGTTGTCACTCCGCGAGCTGCACCACCACCAGCGTCTTCGACCCCGACCGAACCCCAGGTTCAATGTTTCCCACCGATGGAAGACTCAGACTCGGAAGCTACGAAATGCCGCTTCACTGATCGGTCCGTGAATTTCTCAGAGCCTGTCTGTGAAATTCTGAACACCGAGGATCCATGGATCACTCAAAAGCGCAAGGGCCCACGTAATCGAGTTCAGACGTCACCTGCTGATAAACAACAACCCAATCAGTTAAGCGCCTCTAGTTCTGCTCCCACAGGTTCATCACTGATTTCGCTGAGGCGTCATAATCTCATGGTCTTCCACGTACCGGAGTCAAAAGATGAAAACCCTCAGATACGTTATGATCACGATGTTGAGTTCCTCCAGGGGCTCATCGATAGACTCTTGGATGTGGGCGAGGACAGTGTGACGATTAAACAAGTAATCCGACTTGGCCAGAAAACTAACCAATCATGTCGACCTCTGAGGATCACCTTTGCAAATCCCAATATGCCGCAGCTCATACTGTCTCGTCTGTCAAGGCTGAAAGGCATAAAAGTTCACATCCGCCGAGACTTGGAACCCGAAGACAGGGATCGTTTGAAGACTGCGGTCATTGAGCTCAAACGCCGTACAGAGGAAGGTGAGACTGACTTACAAATTGTAAATTTTCGGGTGATCAAGAAGGGTGTACGAACCCGTATCAACCGGTTGCTCAACCTCCAGGCACGTCCCGCAGTACCTCCCAGGACCTCTGTGTGGCATTCGCCAACGTGTGCAGCCTAATGAACAAACGTGACGAACTGTGCCGTTTCGCTGTCTCGGAGCGGCCGGACATTTTAGGACTTGCAGAGACATGGCTGAACTCCGACGTCATACCCCAAGAAGTCGTGTTGTCAGGATACTCTTGTTTCCGATGCGACCGAAAATCAAAGGCTCACGGTGGTGTTCTGTTGTACATAAAATCGTCACTAGCTGGCAAACTTATCAGTACCTATCGGAGCGAGGATAGTTTATGCGAGCAATTGTGGTGCACAATCCGCCTCAGGCGCGCAGAACTAATAGTGGGGGTTATCTATCGGAGCCCATTAAACCGTTGCTGCGATTGGATACCACATGTACAGAAGCACATGAGCCGCCCTCAGTTCTTACTGATGGGGGATCTAAATTTACCTAAGATAATTTGGCCAGATGTTCGACTTCTTCCCGGTCATGGCAACGTTGAGGCTCAATTCGCTAAAATGACTATTGAAATCGGGGCAACGCAACATGTCATCCAACCGACGCGCGTAACTCCGTACTCGGCATCTTGTCTGGACCTAATGTTTACGAGCTGCGAGCAGAAGCTAAAAGAGATCAGAGTCATCGAACCTCTGGCGAACAGTGACCACTGCTCTATTGTAGCAAGCTTAGAACTGTCGTTACCATATTACAATCAACAGAAGCCGACATTCAACTATTGGAAGACGGACTTCAACGGACTCGTCCAAGCCGCAAGTCAGACTGATTGGACACTACCACAGGATGCGTCACTTGAGGCCTGGTGGTCATTAATAAAGGGAAGCTTAACTCGCTCTGTACTCGGTTCGTTCCCCTTAAGTATTCAAAAATCGGACCTGTCAAACCGCATTGGTTTGATAGGGAATATAGACAGTTAGCGCGACGACGTCGCAAACTTTGGGATAGATACATCAGCTCGGGTTGTGATGAAGATTACACGGTGTACAAGAAACAGCGTAACTTATGTAACGCCGCAAAGATCAAGAAACGCCGGCAGTTCGAAGAGGAGCTAGCATCCTCGGCCACAACTGCACCCAAAAGAATATTTGCCTACTTGAAACGTCAACTGAAACCTGGGGACGACCTACCGGTCTTAGAAAGCTTAGACGGGAAGACACTCATTTCAAGCGCGGAGCGCGCGGACGCCTTGGCTACGCACTTCCTCACTGTATTTTCCAGTAAACCGGCGGCGGTTTCAGTACCGGCACAGGTTGCGCAAGTCTTGCTCGACAGCCTACAATGTGATGCAGTCGAAGTACATCAGCTACTCGTCAACCTCGATGGTGCAAAGCCCCCCGGACCAGACGGACTTCACCCACTAATACTCAAGTCCCTATCGATTATCATCTCACCAGCTGTGACAAACCTTTTCAATAAATCGCTCTCTGAAGGATCCGTCCCGAACGACTGGAAATGCTCGATAGTGAAACCGCTTCCCAAGGGTGGTGATCCGAGTAAAATAGAGAACTATAGACCGATCTGTTTGACTTCGGTATTATCCAAAGTTCTCGAGAAGGTTGTGAAAAAGTGTCTGCTGTCGTTCTTCGAATCGATGGACGTATTGACGCCAGCGCAACACGGCTTTACGAAAGGGCGATCCTGCATCACCAACTTGATGTACGCAAACCACCAGTGGGTTCGAGCTCTCAATGAACAGAAGGATGTTGACGTGGTCTACATCGACTTTAGTAAGGCGTTTGACAGAGTGAACCACGAGGTACTCCTTCGTAAACTGAGGACATACGGAATCGGTGGCACGTTACTTCAGTGGTTACAAGAGTTTATTGTGGGACGAAGGTTTAGAGTACAGGTCAATGACTATCTGACAGACTGGTTCCCATCGACCAGTGGCGTGCCTCAAGGAACTGTACTTGGGCCAGTATTATTTCTTATTCATATCAACGATCTTCCGCAGCAGCTCCAGTCACCATGTGCCCTGTTTGCAGATGATTTGAAAATCTGGAGGATCATTGAGAACCAGGACGACTGCGCTCGCCTCCAGCATGACTTAGAGCGACTGTCAACGTGGTCCACTGAAATGCAACTCCCTCTTAACGCAAGCAAGTCGGAGTTCATCAGTATCACCAGACGTCCAGCCACTCGATCATACACCTTGGACGGCCAGTTGCTCCATCCCAACACATCTGTCAGAGACTTAGGAGTTCTCTCACGACATGATTTGAGATCACTAGAAAATACAGAGAAATTGTACCGTGCGGGACTTCGTATGCTCTGGGCATTAAGACGCAGTTTCTCCACATGGTCCGAAGAAACCGTCCCTCGTCTATTCACCTCGCTCATTAGACCAATCCTTGAATACGGTGCCCCAGCTTACCATCCGATAACCCAATGGGAAACTGAAAAGCTGGAGAAAATACAGCATATCGCAACTAGAATGATACAGACCCTACGAAAGCTTCCGTATGAAAAACGTTGTGAAAGGCTCGGACTCTACACACTATCCTATCGCCGAGTAAGAATTGACCTTATTATGACCCATCGAGTACTACACTTGAATCACTTCCCCATACTGCGGCCAATATTTCACCTGCGGGAACCCTGTAACACCCGAGGACATCGTTACAAACTCAGAGTCCCCAGCATGAACAAAGTATCACATCAGCTTTGTATCGAACGAAGAATCGTAAACTTATGGAATACACTACCTGAAGGATTAATAGAGGCCGATTCTGTGAAGTGTTTTAAAACCCGTATCGACGATTATTTTGGAAACCTGTGCTTTTGTGAAACGATGCACATACAGTGCCAAAAGAAGACATTGTATGCCCGGAAATAATGACACTAGTACAAATTTCTAACCGAACAAGGATAAACGATTAACGGACCAGACACAACTGCTGATAATTCACAAGTAAATTTTGATTTTTCGTAATTCGATAGAGTTGTACAGAAACCTTTCTACTTGCTCTTAAATACAGTCTCAGTATGTTGTAAAGCTGTCTTCGTACTGTTGCACCGCTGCTATCCTGCGACTGCGAGATTACGACCGCCAGAGTGCTCAGTCAAGCGCCTAACCAACCGACGGGATACAGAAGGCCAGGGATCGGTAAACACGGAGTCTATTCTACACGACAGGTCAGTTCTATTTATTGGTGAACAAAACATACTAATTTTGGAAGCGTTTGGCTCTCAGCCAATGTGAATTAATTCCATCCCATTGATTTTCCATATTTGGCAGAATGGTTCGCCTCCGTTGACTCGGGCTTGTATTTGCTGGCCAATCTGTTTGCACCCGATTCCCAATTTTGGCAAAATAGTCGAAGGTCGTTCCACGCTCATGCTGGTGACCGTCGCATGCAGCAGACAGCTCAGTGCTCCGCGGTAGGCCTGTGCGCGGCCTCATATCTTGACATTGGCTCCATCTACCTCTCTATTGGGTATGACAAACTATAGTTGAATTGCTGTTGCTTACCATGTAAACACTGTGTTCCAATCTAAGCACAAAAATCACAACAGCGATCGAGCAATCGCGTTACTGATACCGGCGATCGGATTACTGAGATTGAAGACTCTGCCAGAAGCGAAAGCTGTGGATTAACAGTACTGCGCAATATTAATCGTTGGCTACACACACACACACGCTTGACGTACGTGCTCTCGGTTCATTTGGAATAATCCTCTCTAACTTCTCTCTATATTCTCGCAGCGTAGTCACCGCACGCTCATTCGAACCGGATTTACCAATGATGCACTGATCTATCATATGTGGAATTATCTTATACCACTAAAGTTTTAACCAGCACTAACCGATTTGATTGTCATCTGCGATTGAACACAAGTGGATAACTCATTCACTTTATGCCCATTGCCCTTCTGTGTACTAGCATTCGGTGCAGAATTCTCGAGGCTGTCTGAAAAGCCTAAGCTTACTCCAACGCGGCGCATCTCAACACCTCCGTGAATGAATTTGTGGTCCCGAGATCTGTTGTCACCGCGGTGTAGTTTCATTTACTGCGTCCCAAACCAACCGGACCTAACATCGATCGATCAACCAACCAACACTTCAAAGTGTGCGTACAAGGGAACACTGTGACAGCCAGCGCGTCGCGGTGACTCATGCTTACCTTTACGCAGGAAGCTGAAGTGAAAAACGTGTGAAGTTAAAACAGCACTCCTATTGTGAACATGTCTCATATGAATAGCACATGCGAATCATGCGCTGACTTTGTACAAAATGGTCTGGTGTGTACCATGTGTTTAAATTCTTTTCACACTATCTGCCTTTGGACGGGGTCGACAAAAATAAACACGGCAGAAACGTTTTGGTTCTGTCAAGTATGCATTTTTATTGCATTTGTTAGAAGTCTCGCTATGCTACTGAAGTTTGAAAGGCTAACAGAAGCCGTCGAGCAACTGGTGAGCGCCAGAGTTACACCCATGGGAGGAAACGGACCTGCACTTGTGAGTGAAAATAACACCCCGAATTCCCTAGTCAGGCCGAAGAAGCGAGCCAGGCGTCCCAACCTAACCCCAACGACTCAGCCTCCAGCAGTATCAACTCCATTCTCTCTCCCTCCTATAAGTAAAACATTGCCTGCAGCGCGCCTGCCTCAACTTCTGTACTGTGTGCTGCACCTAGTAGTCTGTTCGCTACACACGAGACCGTAAGCTACAGTCAACCAGCAATAGTGAACAACCCGGCAACGTACGCATCGGTTGCCGCCAAGCAAACACCGGAAAGAGCACCGGTAACCTTTGTGCCCGACTAGAGAAAACTAAAGTGTCGCAGCACGGATGGCACACATCAGTGCCGTTCACAAATTCACCAAAAACACCGGATACTAAGCCTCCAAATCCAAAACCAGTAGCCACCAGGCGCAACCATGGTGCCCTAAACCTTGTATGCACAAATGTCCCCGAATCCAAATCCAATACAATTAAGGGTAAGTTGACGGACGATCGAAATCAGTGGGGTTCCATCTGTACGTCGATCGGTGTCCATGCTAATCCCACTACATTAAAATGAATCTCGCGCCACCCAAACGCGTTGCACTACGGCGAACCCCGGTTACTTCGGGTAACACTAAACTCGGCGGACGAGACTGAGGCCGTTCTGCTGTCTGCGAATCGTCTCCGCAACGACTCAAGTGGAGTGCGCATACTACCCGAAATCACGTGGAAAGAACGTTCAGTGGATCCCGCTAACAAAGAGAGGTACAGAAAAAGTCAAGATAAGAAAACAGTGATTGCTCACGGTGTTCCTGAGCTTACTGATTCCTCTTCCGACGATGCTCAGATGCACGACCGCGAGCAATGGCACTACATCCGGGAGGCTCTTTCTCTCGAAAATGTCGTGGTCACCTCGTTGACAAGGATCCCCATATCACCAAACTATAAGGGGTGCGGTCCCAGGCTGTTAAAACTTGTGTTACAGTCAGAACTAACGGCACAAACCCTACTAAGAACTGGACTAAATTCCGTTGCAGATTGCCAACAGAAATTCGTCTGAAAGCAGCGGGAACACCAGCACCTTCTAATGACAATTCAGTAGAGGCACAACTCTTAATGAAACGCCAACTGCAGGACCCGACTCGGGGACGGTTTCAAGAGTAGCCATAATATCCGGAGGGACACAGCAGAGCACGAGCAAACACCGGGATCCGGGCATCTGATACCTGCTTATATATCAAATACTTCTCGAGAGTATGCAACCCATCCAAAAAACGATTAGTCGCCGACCCTTTATTGGTCGGCGTAAACTCACTTGCTTCATCCATCCAATCTAACACACTTTTGGTCTCCGAGAAGCTCTCATGCATGTACACAAATGCCAAGGTCTACTCAGCAAATTAGCTGAATTAAGACTTCGACACGCGTCTGCAGCTTGGGACCTCATCGCTGTCACCGAAACGTGGTTGCGCTGCGAGATAACGGATGCTGAAATTGGGCTAACGGGCATGTCCGTTGTCCGGAAGGATCGAACCAGCAAAGGTGGTGGGTAGCCCTTTACTTTCGTAACAACATGCAATGCGAACCCATAAACGATTCGGAAACCGACGTACCTGACGCCATTTGGTGTAATTTCCGGCTGAGAGGGAACGATCTTTGGCCTATTGGTTGTTGTTTACCGCCCACCATCGTCTACTCCTGAGATGGACTGCAATTTGATGGCTGCGTTGAGGCAAGTGATAAACAGGAAGTACAGTCACATTCTAGTCACCGGTGACTTCAACTTACATGCTCTCGAATCCCAGGCCACACCAGGAGAGCAATTCAAAGCAGATTTGCAAGATCTGGTTTCAGACTTCCCGCTTTATGGCCACGTCACTACGCCCACCAGGTTCAGGGGAACTGACAGGCCATCCATATTGGACCGAATATTCACCAATGAAGAACTGATGGTCGAGAGAGTGATAACCGATACTCCTTTGGGCCGCAGTGATCATGCGACGCTAGTGTTTCATTACATGTGCTACGCGGATTATCCTAAAGAGCATGCCGAGGAATATCATGTCGTAACCAACTATGACGACCTGTCCGACCTCATTGATGCAACCAGCTGGTCGTTCTTAGCTGAATTAACCCCTGAGGTGGCCTGCGGAGAATTCGTCAACATATTTACCAAGCTCGTGGCAAGGACATCTGAAACCAAACTCTGCCGGCCTAAAAGGATGAAGTCTTTCGTAAGGAGCAGGACACGTAAATGCATGGCATTAAGGGACTTGGCATGGCACACCTACATAGCCTCCCCGAACGACCATACCTGGGATGTCTACACAATACAAAGGAACCACTGTGTCAAACTCGTCCGGGAGGATAAACTGAAGAACCAACAAGGTCTGGTGGAAAAGTTTCGCTCCAATCCCAAACTGCTATACAGACACGTAAACAATTTGCGCCGTGTTAAGCGCGGTATTCCTGCTCTGCACACAGCATGCGGGTTAGCCCAAACCGCACAAGAGGCGGCCAACATTCTTGGACAACAATTTGGCCGTACCTTCCAAAGCGTGCAATCATCATACATCCTGCCTAAGCAGATAACGCCGCCATCAGGGCTTAATCACATATCGTTCACCTCCGCAGCTGTACTGAAGAGACTGATGTCTCTGCGCGAGTTCAGCTCCCCGGGTGCGGACGGCATTCGTCCGAAGGCGTTGAAAGTTGCTGCCATGAGTTTGGCAGGACCACTAGCAATTTTCTTTCAACGATGTCTGAACGAGATGCACGTCCCCACGATGTGGAAGCACGGAATCATCACGCCAATCTACAAAAGTGGCAGTCGTGCTGAACCAGCAAATTATCGCCCGATAACACTACTTCCTGTGATCTCCAAGGTTATGGAGTCCATTGTAGCTGAGGCTTTGATGGGGTACCTGGAGAACAACAAAATTCTCGTTCCGGAGCAGCACGGATTTCGCCAAAATCGCTCCTGTACCACTAATCTGTTGATTGCTCATGCTAACTGGACGGAATCTGTGGACGCTGGTGTAGGAGTCGACGCGGCCTACATGGATTTCTCAAAGGTACTCGAGCGTCTAGACCATCGCATTCTCCTCCACAAACTCCAGAAATATGGAATCGGCGATCCTGTTCTGGGCTGGATAAAAGACTTTCTCTTGCAACCTCACCTGAATGTGTGGGTTAGAAGCAACATGTCGGAATCCATCGAAGTTCAGTGCGGCGTACCTCAAGGCACGGTACTTGGACCCCGCCTGTTCCTGGTCTTCATAATTGATCTCGCGAGTGTGCTATCTTCTAACTGTTTGCTATTTGCTGATGATCTTAAGGTATGGCGCACTATAGCTGCAGCGGAGGATCACATAGTCTTACAGGAGGACCTGGACAAAGCGTACAAATGGTCCATCGAGAACATTTTGCGTTACAACGTCACCAACTGCAAAGTTCTCAGCAGACGGCACAAGAGTATGCACATGTACCACCTATGACCACAAATCCTACAGCGCGCTTCTCACGAGTGCGATCTCGGCGTGATAGCTCAAGACGACCTCGGTTGTTTGAGGCAGACTGAAAAGGCAGCTAAGAAAGCGAACCAGTACCTCGGCCTTCTTCGCAGAGCTTTCGGGAAGTTTGACCATTCAGACTTTCCAAAAATGCTTGGTGCGTATATGAGGCCGCACGCGGAATACGCTATTCCAGAGTGGCAAACCTGCCTCATGCACCATCTCACCACGCTTGATACTGCACAACGTAGGGCAACGAAGAGCGTCAGAGGTTTGACCAGCCTCCCCTAACCACTCAGGCTGAAGACTCGCAAAATATGCAGTGGATATTATCGGCGTCAAAGGTGCGATTTCATAATGGTGTGCCAGATCCTGAGAAACCCCAACCACGCATGCCATTCCCTTCTAATACTCAGTCAAAACACCTCGCTAAGAGGTCACCAGTTTAAGTTAGTCACGCAGTGCAGTCGCCTGGAATGTCGGCGAAACTATTTCCCCCTTCGAGTGTCACAGCCTTGGAACTTCCTCTCGGAACATGTAATGAATGCATTCACCCTATCCCTTTACAAAAAACGCCTTGACCATACTCTGTCACATTTACACTACGTGCTATAGCCCATGACCACCAGATGCTGGCACTTATGCACAAGAGACAGTGGATAGTGCTATAACCCTAATCGAGAATGAGTCACTCCAAACCCATTGCACACAATTTGATAAACGCTGTTACCATGGAAACTGGATTTCTGTATTCTGTCGACCCAAGATTGTTGCACACGAGTAAGCGTTGTCCTTGCTATTCTTTTTATCTTTTTCTCATCTATTATGTGATCAATAACCACTCCCCTTATTGCTTTGTGTGCGTACATTGTCGTTTCAAACTCTCTTCATACGAAAGTTCAGTTAAACTTGGAATCGCCTGAACTGACGACTCCATTTTCCCTTAATCTAGCTATTTTTCACTCTAAACACCCCCACGTCAAGCACCTGCATTTTTACCCGTTATAAATCATTGTTCATTGTTCAAATTGGAATGAAATTCATCCAGCTTAAAAAGACCTAGATTAAGTATAGGTTGGTTTAGGCCAATTGCGGTGAAGAAGCATCAAGAATGGAACATCCGCCTCAGCATGGGGCACACACACATACATGGTTGGAGGCATCGGTTTTCGGATTTGCCTGTCGCTGTGGCCAGCCGTAGGCCGCCTGCGCCTACAGAGGGACCATGGATGGCTTGCGCCGTATCACCCACAGCTCCAACCACACATCCCATATCCAGCGTAAACCCGAAGGAATAAGACCGGGGGGCATGTGGATGAGGGCCACGTAACTATATATATATATATATATATATATATATATATATATATATATATATATATATATATATATATATATATATATATATATATATATATATATATATATATATATAATATATATATATATATATATATATATATATATATATATATATACATATATATACATATATATACATATATATATATATACATATATGGCGGGAGAGCCTATGGTGCGGTGAGGCTGCTTGTGGCTAGAATCTGACAGATGATCTACCCACTGTTACTACTGTTGCGCCTTTCGCTCATGTCCTAGTCGCCTGCTCGTGGCGACCGCTGGGTGGGAGTTGGGTTTCGCCCTTCTCCATGCTAAGATCCAGGACACCAAACCGCATGAGTCAGCGAACTGACCATGTGCTAGACCCGCTGCCTTCGGGTGTACATTTAATCGCAGGCTTTGGCTGAGGACCCGAGTCGTTCTCCTGTCAAGAGTGAGCGCCCTAGTAGTATCCTAGTCCATGCTCTTCGGAGGTTAGGAAGTGGTCGATGGGCCACGTCCCGTAAAACTTATTCAAGTGAGAAAACATGTGTTATTGCCTCACAGCTCCATTGGCGTAGAGCACGAGCGCCACGCATTTTCTCTGACGGTGGGATGATACCTCCAGGAGTTCAATGGTTTGCTACTGCCCACCTCAAGCTAGGCAGACCCTGGACAAATTGGTGCAAACGCGCCAAAACCCACCTGCGTTTTACCGTGGTCGCAGGTGCTTATCCTACTACAGTCGCAAAACATATATAAAATGTTCCAGAACCTCAAATGCTGCGTGTGACGGCCGTCAAACAGATCCCCATCTGTATCTGCAATCACATTCCCGAGCTGAATCTGCTCCGCACTGCCTTGTGGGTCAGGTTATTGAGCCAAAGGCTCCGGGTGGAGTCCCTCAAACAAACCTCCGAAGTCCAACGACCACCTTGCGTGCGATTGCCCACCAATGCAATCGTACGCCTGAGCGCAAAACACTCAGCATCGGGTGCTAGAACGTGCACACACTACCGGAACTCCAGCGAGCGCCCGGAACGACGCACTGCACTCGTCGCAATGGAACTGGCGCGCTACCACATCGATAGTGCGGCGCTCAGTGAAACCCGGCTCCCTGAGCAAGGTAAGTTGCATGAAGCAGGTGCTGGCTACACATCCTACTGGGTGGGCAACGCCGCCTCAGCACCACGTGAACATGGGGTCGGATTTGCAATATCCGATCGCCTCTATGGCCAGCTGGTGGGGGAACCAACGGGCATCAGCGCGCGACTGATGACTGTTCGCCTGCGACTCGGAAGAGGTAAGTTTGCTACTTTTATAAGCACGTACGGTCCGACCATGTGTTATCCTGATGACACGCGTGATCAGTTCTACACTGAGCTATCCTCCGTGATACGGTCTGTGCCGAGGAGCGACCGACTATATCCGCTGGGTGATTTCAACACGCGCGTTGGGCGTGATGTATCAACGTGGACAGATGTTATCGGTGCGCATGGCATTGGCTCAGCGAATGCGAACGGTGACAGGCTGCTCTCACTGTGTGCCACTCACGGCCTGACGATCACGAACACTCGGTTTGCACTAAGTGCGAGTGATATAGCAACTTGGACGCACCCACGGAGTGGTCACGCTCACCTGCTCGACTTTGTCATCGTACGTCAGTGCGATATGCGTGAAGTGCGCATGACACGAGTACTACGTGGAGCTGAGTGTGGCACTGATCGGAAGTTGGTGCGAACCAAACTGTACATATATTCTCGTAAATCAATGTATTGCACTCTCGCCGTGAATCGGCGTAAATTTACCATTCTGTCCCTCAGTACTGTGGCGAAACGTACTGAGCTGGAGAAGCCGATGGCTACACTTCTGTGTGATGTGGACTGCATAGCCACAGTGAGCAACCTTTGGCACTACATTCGCGACCAGGTGACAGCTGCTGCCGAGGAGACCATCGGGCGCGCAAACTGTAAGCGGCCTGGTTGCTTTGATGTCAACAATGCGACGATCGGCGCATTGATGTCGTGGAAGAATGCAGCATTTGCTGCACATGCCGCAGACCGTAGTGACTTGGGAAAGAGTAGTCAGTTTCTCAAACTTCGACAACGACTGACCCGAGAGCGCAATCGCATAAAAAATGCATGGTGGACGGAGAAGACGAAGCAGATGGAATGCTACGCCGAACGAGGCCAACACAAGGAATTCTTTGACTCCTTGAAGGCGGTGTATGTACCGAGATTGGAGCCTCTGAGGAAGCTGATCGATGGTAGTTCAGGTGCTACCTGCACACAAACTGCAGATATAATGCAGATCTGACAAACACACTTTGACGGTCGCTTGAACAACCTTTCAGAGATCGACTGGCCTACATTGAATCACCTCGAGCAGCACGATGTGAAGACGAGTCTGGCGGACACCCTGACACTGGATGAGCCGAAGTGAGCACTTGCCCAGCTGCGAAACGGCAAGTGTGCCGGGGCTGACGAGATCCCGCCTGAAGTATTGAAACACGGGGGATCCGCGTTTGTGACCGCGCTGCACCACTTTGTGCAACGTGTATGGATTGAGGAGGAGGTGCCTCCTGAGCTGAAGGATGCCCTTGTGCTACCACTGTAAAAGGGTAAACTTAGCAAGCAATGCTGCACGAATTATCGTAACATCAACTTGCTGAGTTGTGTGGGCAAGGTGATTGTCCGAATCCTCCTCAACCGCCTCGTCAGTTAGGTTGTGGATCCGATCGTGGCGGAAGAGCAATGTGGAATCCGTTCGGGTCGCAACAACATCGGTATGGTGTTTGCGGCTCGGCAGTTGCATGAGAAGTGTAAATAATGACCCCAGTCGTTGTACCCGCATTTTATTGATTTCACCAAGGCACTTGATACGGTGAACCGCGAGGCATTGTGGTTGGTGTTGGGTAAGTTTGGTTGCCCGCGTAAGTTTGTAAGTTTAATTGAATGTCTGCACAGTGGTATGCGAGCGAGGGTGCAGCTGAGTGGAGAGACCTCGGATGACTTTGCAGTTGTCACCGGTGTGAAGCAAGGCTGTGTCTTAGCTCCTGCTCCTGTTTAATCCATATCTTCATGCAATGTTGTCCTGTGCTTTTGATGCGGCTTCTGCTTATGGTGTTCGTGTGGAGCACCGTATTAATGGTGGGTTGCTGAACATCCGTCGTTTCGGTGCGAGAACTAGTCTGTGAGACAACTATACGTATGTCGCTGTTTGCTGTGGACTGCGCGTTGTTTTCACACAGCGCGGATGAGTTGCAGTACATGACTAGTGCTCTGACTTCGACAGTGGCCAAATTCGGGCTCACCATCAACACAACCAAAACAGTCTTCCTATTTCAGCATTCTCCTGAGGTGCAATCTTCAATATTGCGGCGAATCAACATTGGTGCTGAAGTATTCGAAACCACCTTCCGCTTCTGCTACCTTGGGAGTGTGATGTCGACTGATCAGCAGGTACACAGTGAGCTTCGCATCCGCGTGTCGAAGGCAGCATCGACATTCTGGAAGCTAGAGTACCGAGTGTGGAACAACCAATATCTTCCCATTGTCACGAAGCTGATGGTGTACAAATCCATGGTGCTGTCCGTTCTTCTATACGGCAGTGAAACGTGGACGATGTACCGGCGGGATGTGCGATTTCTCGAGCGGTTCCATCAGCAGTGTCTGCGACGGATTTTGCGCATCGGATGGGGCGCCAGAGTTGCAGACACGGAAGTGTTGCGCCGAAGTGGGATGTATGCAGTGGACTGCATACTTTTATTGAGACACCTGAGGTGGATCGGTCATGTGAGCCGTATGAATTCGACGCGGATACCGAAGCAGTTATTATATGGTCAGCTGAATATTGGGAAGCGGCACATGGGGAAACCAAAGTTACGATAACAGGACATGATTAAACTGAGCCTCTTATGCTCTAATCTTGATTGCAGATCATTGGAATCGAAGGCGGTTGATCGGCGTGCATGTTACGATCTGATGACGAAGGCAGTTGCCGAGGTGCAGGAGAAAGCCCTCATACATGCAGGGAAGAAGTGGCAAGCATCTATGAGTTGTACACCATCGACATCGAGCGCATGGTGCTGTAGCACATGCGGTCGCGAATGCCTGAGTCAGGCAGGCTTAGTGAGCAATGTGCGAGTCCACTCGGGACCACTACAGAAGCGACGACGGGTCCTGCAGAGAACGTAGGCAGAACCGGCGCAGCGTTTGTAGGCATGCTGCATTCGATTTACTAACCGCGTGCTTGCATGCTAACTCTCTTTATTTCAGGTGGTGGGTTTTCAATTTTATCCTAATGCTTTTCTTTTTCATATAAATATCTATTTATACTCTCTTCTATAATATTGCACACATTGCTTAAATCAACTGTGATGAATTTGGATAACATTTTCGCGTTTGTAGCATTTCCGTAAACTATAATTTCTGACCTCGTGAACTTATCTAGGATTCGTTTGCAAACAACTTATTTAATATGCTGATTAACTTAAGGTTTATGTCACCGTTTCCTTATGCATTAATGGAGTTATTTTCTTTGTATCTCTCTCTCAATTGATTGGCTGTTATTTGATATCCCGGTGCGACTGCGCATGATGAGCACGTTGACAATGTTCCTACCTGTCTGGTACCCACTACCTCATTCATACTGGTTCCAGGAGACAGTTGGTCGTTGCTGGAGAGGACAGGGTGCACGGTGCTTGTGGCCGTGTTAGGACCAAAGAGTGGTTCCATGCACTCAGTGTGGAGCGGACTAAGGTCCAGCCACCGCCTTGTGTGCGCTTGATACTTAAATACAGTGTGCTTGTGTTTACATGTGAAGGAGTGTGGGCCGGCTCTGTTGATGGAACGTGGCTCCCATCCGCATGCCTCCCAGTCTTATTCCTTCGGGTTTACACTGGATATGGGGTATGTGGTTGGAGCTGTGGTTGGTGCAGCGCAAGCCACCCATGGTCCCTCTGTAGGCGCAGGCGTCCTGTGGCTGTCAACAGTGACAGGAAAATCCGAAACAGGATGCTGCCATCTCACTCTCTCTCTCTCTCTCTCTCTCTCTCTCTATATATATATATATATATATATATATATATATATATATATATATATATGCATCACGTGGGCTCATGTCCTAAGTGCCTTTCCTTGGCGATCGCTGGGTGGCAGCTGGGTTATTATCATCTTCTAGCTAACAACCGGAAATTATTTCCGTGTCTTCTCCCCTACACTTGGCAGATTCCCCTCTGCATTTCGGCGTACAATTTTATCGATCGTTTCATCTGAGGTCCCGATTCCTTATTCTTTTCAGGCAAGAACACGATGGCAATATCTGTTTAATCACAAATCATATAGTACGCCAACACTGCTAATCTTATTCAGATTCGGCCGTCGCTCAGTGATAGTAGATAAAGAGTCGCCACATCTGATGCATGCAACAGCGCGGATAAACGAAAATTGCGACCGTTGACACCTTCTTTGTACACTTGCAAATCCGCTCGCAGTTCCATTTCAAATCACCTAATATTTCCTCCAATACAGATCCCCACACTAGCAAATGTCCGGCCAGTCGTATGCCTTCGCGCCGAGTGCTTAACGTCGGATACTGTAACGCGCGCATATTACTCGAGCGGCGCACGATTGAGCGTCCCGAGCGAAGCAGTGGGACAATAGAACTATGGTAGAGTATGGGCAAAATAGCGGATATTTAGCAAGTCCCGTAGAATGACCAAAAGAGAAGCACAACATGGTGAATGGAAAACAAAGGTATAAAAGGAAAATTGTTACGGTGGACTCACCACAGTGATCACACAGAGCCATGCAGAAATGGCAAAGCTCAGTCGTTTAAGTTACTTCCGGTAGCGCAACGGTCGTCGCATTATATCTTTTGTCGAGACACAGGCTATAGCTCGCAGTGTAGATGGGTTAGGGCAACATCAAGACGTTTTTTAAAAACAGGTAAAATGGGGGCGGAAACAAAGTAGTTTGGCAGGGCGATTCAAGGCTGACAAACACGCAGAGAGTAAACTTGCTGTCGAAATTCTACTCGACTTTTTCCGTGGCTAAATTGGATTGGTGACCGCTCAAATTCGTGTTGTGGCTCAGTTGTAGTAAGTGACGGCAGACGTGGCTGGGGTTCCTTTGAACCTGGTAGGTCATAGTAAGGTCGCCAAGTAGCCGCCGGTACCGGCCACTGTATAATTTTATGGTCCTCTGTCCAAGTTGATAAAGAAGATTGAACAACCTATTGACGTGCTTCGTGGCTCGTCACCGTGGAGTCTCCTTCGCTGCAAGGTCTTGTTTGGATCAGGGCTGCCACACATGGATTGCTTATTCCACACGAGGCCACATGTAATTGTTAAGCAATTGCGAACAGACCGTGCGCTGGTCGCGATGGAGCGAGCTCGCTACGGCATTGATATTGCTAAGTGGGTGAGACTCGTTTCGCGGAACCAGGAATGATGCACGAGGATGGCGTTGGCTACACTTTATACTGGGTGGCAAGCGCCAACTCAGCACTATCCGACTGTCCACTTGGTAGAAGAAATGCCTAGCATCAGCCCACGATTAACGAAATAAATAAATGGTATATTCCTCGGCGATGCGAGGTGCAGTCCAACTATGTGGTCTGATCAATGTGTATAGCAGGATTGCACAAAATAATCAGTTCTCCACGCTTTATACAATGGATCCAAAACGGGTATAAAAGTAATTGGTAGATTTTAGGTATTAAAGAAATTAAAATGCCAGGAACGATAACAAATGCAGATATAAACAAATGTTTAGGTAAAGTAATAAGGCCATTTGTGGAACCGTCCGAAGGGGACCTGCTTCCATGCAAGTTATTCCCTCGAAAGTTTGCGTCCGCACTTCCATGCTATACCTGGCTGTGTGCCGATGTGGCAAAGAAGCATACCATCCATCACTTGTTTATCAAATGTTGTGTTCAGTTTAGGGCTGCTTGTATACATGTATTATGGGCGTTGATGCCTCAGCCCGGTCCGCTATGCGGATCAATTCTGGCATATATTTTGCACCTCAGTCAGTTGGTGACAATGTGTCTTGCATAGGTAAAGTCTTTTATACTCTGGAAGCTATAATCGGTCACCTCAGGATATCGGCCCAGTCGTGGCCAACAATGAAATAAGGAAGAATTTAAAAGAAACGAAATTATGTGCAAGAGCTATTAAGTCGTCAATGCCACAAATAAGCAGGTCTGTTTTACATCAGCGTAAAACTGGATCGAACCAATCATACGATGGAATTGTGCGGCGCAACAGCCGGAGACAGATAACTGAACGAGGTAACCATAGGCAAAAAGTCAAATAGGTCATCCGTTATTGCCATCCCTGGATTCCAGGATGTGTTTCTAGACTGTTAACTCAAAAGTAGGGGGAATGACTAGCTTTGCAGAATAAATGTAGCGAAGTGAATCGCAGAACAAATCTTGAGAATTAGTCAATTTGAGGGGTGAAACACGAAGGTACTTCCTGGTCCCATACAAGTACATAATTTTACTCCCGGTTTTAGATCAAAAGACAGTTGGTGTGAATTACGTCTGAAAGGAGTATACCGCATAGGAGGATGAATTAGAGAATAGCCTAACAAGCAGCTGTAACAGCTCATCCTACATGATCAAGTTTACTCCGGTGAATTTGTTGGATATGTTCCGAGTCTTTGTTCGCCGTTATCATACATGACTCGGCCCTTCTTCAAACAACTTTTCATCATCAAGTTGCATTCTTAAGATCCATTTCACTTCGTCAGTTTACAGATAAATCTGTATCATTTTCTTGAATATGCAAAAATGTTCGGTACATCTAATTTCTTTTGGCAGCTTATTCCATATGGAGCCATACCTATGATGGTAGAAATTTCTCCTTAGGCCGGTCTTGAATTTAGGTAACTAGAATATACATTCACTATCTCACAGTTCATTTATGGTATTATCCCGAAAGTGCAATTAATAGGTTCCAACATATGGTTTCTGCTACGCGAGTTTTTGGAGGAAGCACAGATCTAGTTGCATTCTTCGTAACCACAGAGGTTCAAGATTCAGCTCCTTTCACCTGTCGCTGTATGAAAGAGCGGTTGAATAGTCAAATATGCGCTTCGTAAAGGCACGATGAACGTTTTCAATGGCTCTCAATCCACCCTTTCGCAAGTTACTGAATGTAACACAGCAATATTCAAGCGAAAGCTTGATACTGATTTTGAAAGCGATGTGTCTGGTTTCTTTCAAAGTTAACAGGTGGTATTTGTGCCCGACCGACTGCTTAGGCTTTTTCACGATTGATGATGACACTTCAAGTGCGACTTGGAAGCATTTTTCATCATTTTATTCATACGTATGGTCCCACTATGTGTTATCCAGATGGCACAAAGGAACAGCTTATCACGCGGTTGTACTCTGTGCTACGGTCCGTGCCGAGAAACTGTCGGCTGTTTCTAATGAGTGATTTCAACGTGCGTTGGGCGTGCTGTCTCGGTGTGGACAGACCTAATCGGGCTGTATGGTATTGAAAAAGGCTTATGGGAACGGAGACCGGCTGCTATCACTGTGCGCGACTGACGGCCTGACGATCACGAAAGCCCAGTTTGCACTAGGCGCGAGTGATATTGCTGATTGGACTCACCCACGGAGTGGTCACGTTCACCTGCTCGACTGTCATCGCACGCTAACGTGGCATGCGAGAAATGCGCATGCCACGTTCACTGGGTGGAGCTGAAGGTGGAACTGATCACAAGTTGGTGCGGACCAAATTGTGCATATATTTTCGTAAATCTATTTACTGCACTCCTTCCGTGCAATATTGAGAAGATGAAGTTGGATAATGCGACGGTTACCCACCTTGTTGATGTCAAGTCCAGAGCCTCATTGAACAACCTGTGGCACTACATCCGTAAAAAGGTGACGGCTGCTGCAGAGGGAATGATCATGAGCGTAAACTCTAAGTGACTCGATTGGTTTGATGCGAACAATGCGGTCATTGGCGAACGGGTGTCGGAGAAGAAGCCAGCGTTGGCTGTACGTGTGCCATTCTGCCGATACAGAGAAGGAGAGCCATTTTCACAAACTTCGACGGCGACTGACTCAATAGCTCCGAGCATCAAATGTGCATGGCGGACGAAGAATGCGAAGCAGATGCAATGCTACGCCGAACGTGGCCAACCTAAGGAATTCTTTGACTTCTGGAAGACGGTGTATGGACCGATGTTGCAGACACTGAGAACGCAGCTCGGTGCTACTTCAGGCGCTGTCTGCACGCAGACTGCGGACATAATGCAGATTTGGCGAACACACTGTGACTATCTCTCTCACAGCCGTTCAGATATTGAATGGCCTTCGTTGCACGAGCTGCACCAGCATAAAGCGTGTCTTGCCGACACACCAACACTGGGTGAGACACAGAGAGCACTTGCTCAGCTGCAAAACGGTAATTGCGCCGGAGCCAATGATATACCACTGGAAGTATTGAAATACGAAAGACCCACGTTGGTGTATGCGCGGTACCAATTGGTGCAACACGTGCGGTTTAAAGAGGATGTGCAGGCGGAGCTAAAAGAAGCCTTTGCGCTACCATTGCACGAGGGCAAAGGGAGTAAACCGTGTGCCACGAACTAGCGTGGCATAAAGTTGCTGAGACGTGTGGGGACAGTGATCGTACGACGCATGCTCAACGGCCTCGTCACGCAGGTCGTGGAACTGAAAGGGGCGGAACAACACTGCGGATGCCGCCCGGGCTGCAGCAACATAGACATGGTGTTGGCGGCTAGTCCGTTGCAGAAAAAATGCCCAGAGAGTAACCAGCCACTTTACTCTCTGTTTGTAGAGTTCACTAAGGCATTTTACACGGTGAGTCCCGTGGCACTCTAATTGGTGATGATTAACTTTTGTTGTCCGAGTAAGTTTGTAAGTTTAATGGATTGTCTGCACAGTAGTATGCGGGCGAGGGTGTAGTTACGTGGACAAAACAGATTGCTTTACTGCCGTCCCTGGTGTGAAGCGACGCTGTGACTCAGCCTTTGCTCTGTTTAATACACTTGCATGCAATGATGGCTTGTGTTTTTGATTGCACTTGTGATTACGGTGTCTGCATGGAGCACCCTATTGATGGTGGGTCGCCGACTATCCGTCGTTTCGGGGTGGAAACCCTAGTGCAAGAGAAAACTACCCACGTGTTGCTCTTTGCCTCGACTGTGCGTTTTTCGAACAACGCAGATGAGTTGCAGCACATGACTTCGGCCCTCGCTTCGACATTGTCCGGATTCGGGCTCACAATCAGCGTTCCCCAGAAGTGGTATCTCTGGGGCTGTCGCAAATCCACTTCGAGATTTTTCTACCTAGACAGCCTAATGTCTACCGAACTGCAGATAAGCAGCGAACTGCGCACGCGCGTATCGAACGCGGTCGTCGTATTTTTTAAGCATGGAAAACGTGTGTAGACCAACCAACGGCTCACTGTCGGGATTAAGCTGAATATGTAAAAGTCGTTAGTGCTGGCTGTTCTTCTATACAGCAGCGAAACATAGATGCTGTACCGCAAGGACTTGCGTTATCTGGAGCGCTTTCTTCAACTGTGTCTGCCTCATTTTCAGCACATCGGATGTGGTGACCGATTCGCAGGTACGGAGGTGCTCCGACTCAGCGGCATGTGTGCAGTGGACTGCGAACTTCTGTTCCGGCACTTGTGGTGGCTCGGATATGTTCGCCGCATGGATTCCACTCAGATACTGAAACAGCTTTTGTACTACCAAGTTATTGCAGGAAATGGCACGTGGAAAAGCCAAAATTACGTCGCCAGGACATGATCGATGTGAGTTTAGCACGAACTAATATTGATTTTTGCTGTGGAGGAAAGATGGCAGTGGATCAACGCTGATTGCGAAAGCATATCAGGTAAGCGGTTCCTCCGGTGCATGAGAAATCACTACCACATGCTGAAAAAAACGTCGATTGCGTAAACAACACGAGCCGATGTTGGATAACCCATCGACTTCGAGTGCATAACGCTGTAACACATGTGGTCGCCAGTGTCTGAGCCGAGCTGGCTTTGTGAACCACCAACGTCGCCACTTTAGGCCAACATCCAAGAGAAGACAAGTAAGCTGAATGTATAGCCATCATCAACGTAGCACTTGGTCAATTCGCTGCTTTGAATTCAGTTTACTGACCCAGGCCAATAAGGCTTTGATGTGATACAGTTGCGGAATAATCGTTGCATTTGGTCTGTACGTGTGCCTGCGGGTTGCGATTCTTGCAGTTCAGGGGTTGATTATTGATTGCGCTTGATGTGAATTTTGCCAAGGTGCTACCTTTCTAGTAACCGCCACCTCGTCTGTACTGGCTTCAGGGAACAGTTAATCGTTGCTGAGGTGGATGGGGTGAAGGTCCTCCTTGCCGCGTTAGGCTCAAAAAGTGGTTTTCTGCATCCTCCCTCGAGCGGGCTACGGTCCAGTCACCATCTTCTATGCGTCTGGTACACCTGAATCCCCAAGTGGACTGAGTAGAACATTGCTGCTGTGGATGTTAAAGGAATGTGAGTAGGCTCTGTTGATGAAACCTGACTCCCACCCACATGTCACCCGGACTTGTTCCTTCGGGTTTACACTGGATATGGGATGTGTCGATGGAGCTGTAGGTTGTGTAACGCAAGCCATCCATGGTCTCTCTGTAGGCGCGGGCGTCCTGTGGCAGTCCCCATGGAGGCCACAGTGACAGGCAAAACCGGAACCAGATGCCGCTAACTAGATATAGTTACATACTCACTCTGATGTGTTATCTTTATTCATTTTAACCAAAAGTTGGAGTTAAGTTCGGTTAATTAGTCAACACATCTCCAGTTAAATGAACTTAACTCATGACGATTGCACAGGCATTTTAAGGGGCTCCCAATCAGCGCCCTTGATGGAACTTTCGGTTAGGACTGCTATCAGCTCAACATTAAACCCGTGCTATCCCGGTTACTGGCTGATGTGCTAAGTTACGAGGTTCCAACACAACGGCTAGGTACATTGGCTGGAAATATATTGTAGAGTGTTAGAACAGTAACTGAGTGTTCGGATGGCCGCAGGTAATATCGAGCTGCAAGAAATGGCGACAGGCGTGATTGAGGTTAGTCAGTATTTGGTACACTATAATTAGGTTTCCTCATAGACGCCGGTATTCGTCGATGTACACGCCTAGGGTGTGCAGTCAGCGTTGGTAGGAAAGGTGAAACAATTCGCTAACGATTTTTGTTACCCTACGTTGTAAAGCTTTGGGCGCAGCAGTTTCGTGTTTGCGCCAAGCTCGCCAGGACAAGATGGTGTACCTACCGCTCTCCTGGTGCCGATAACATTCGACCAAAGAATTTACAGGGAGCAGCCACTGATTTGGAAGTACCTCTGGTCTTATTCTTTCAGCACCGTATGGAGAAGAACCACCTTTCAACAATATGGAAGCGACGGGTAATTACTCCCTTTCATAAGGGAGGTATTCGCACTGACCCAAACAATTACCGTTCGATAACGCTACTCCCTGTGCTTTCAAAGGTTATGGAGTCTATCATCGCTGATGCAATCACGCAGTAGCTGGAAAATTACATGGTAGCACCAGAGCAACATGGCTTCCGACAAAAGCGCTCATGCACTACGAACCTACTAATTGCACGCAATAGCAGGACTGAACCAGTTACTGGTGGAACAGGAATCGAAGTCATTTACCAGAACTTCTAAAAACCGTTAAATCGTTTAGATCACCGAGTTCTCCTCCACAAAGTTTAACTCTGTGACGTTGGTGACTCACTGCTGCGTTGGATAGTTGGAAGTGAGAGTATGAGAATCTCTGTCCGAAGTAATCGAGGTGAAGCGAGGAATACCAAAAGGCTCGGTGTTCCGGCCCCGGCTACGTTTAGTTTTCATAAACGATCTGATGAGGGAAATTACTTTGATTTCCTATATTTCGCGGCTAATATCAAGTGATGGCAAGCGCTCAGAGAAACGAACGACCACGAAAAACTCCAGCGTGACCTAAACACGACTTCAAACAGTTCATTTCTGAATACACTACCGTTATATTTGGAAAAATATCATGCTGCTAAATTGCGTCATAGACATGACTACATGTATAGGCTCGGGTCACATGTATTTGCAAGCAATTTCCCATGAACGCGACCTTGGTGTGTTCATTCAAAATGACTTTAACTGTTCAAAGCGGTCGTAGGCAGCTGCAAAAAGAGCCAACCAACACGTCAGCTTGCGGCGGAGAGCATGTGGAAGATTCGACTCATCCATCTTCCCCATGATGCACCATCTTTACTTGCGCCCACAGGTTGAGTACGCCATACAAGCTTGGCAACCTTGGTTGAAGTGCGACATAGAAATGCTAGAGAAACTATAACGCAGGGCCACAGAGATCGTCAAGGGTATACCAAGGCTCTCCTACCATCAAAGACCGAATTCACAGGGAGTTTTCAGTGGCCACTACCGAAGGCTACGCGGCGATCTCACATTAGTCTACCAGATATTTAGTTACCCTTATCACGTATGCCGTCACTTGCTGAAACTAAGCAATAACACCAAGCTAAGTGGTAACTCTTTGAAATTGTGTGCACGGTATAGCCGCCTGGAATGCCGGCGGAATTAATTTCGTCTTCAGATTCGCCGACCCTGGAACTCTCTCCCAAACTTCCTTGCTTCCATTCCAATTTGGATATTTTCAAAAAGGATTGCATCTTGTCCTTGTCTCCATCAATTCGTTACCTGAACTGTGATAGTTTGGAACATATTAGTTCTCCCTTCAACCCGGATTCATATGTTACCTAATCTTGAGGAGGTAGTACAGAAGTGTGTAAATTTGCTTTACTTTGCTCACAGCTTACCTCAACGATAACTGTCCCCATGTTGCCTCGTCGTTCGCATTCAATTCCCACTTACGCTACTATTATTTAGCGGTGAATCTGTTAAATAAACGCTTAAACACACACATCAAATATATTTTGGTATTGAAGTTTCACCCGTACCATCCTGTGAACCTTGTCAAACAATTGCTTTTTTACCCGGCATAAATCATTGTTCATTGTCCATTGTGTACTCCACGTGCAGTCACAAATAAGCCCTCAGCATTTGTGGAAAGACTGCTGGCTCGAAGTACCCGAACGCCCATCGTAAAAAGTCAAGATGTTGACTGACTCTTCTCTCTACCTTTTGGGTCTGATTCAGGCAACCAAGATCGGCTAGCACGATAACCACGAGGTCAACATCTTGCGTAGCAGATTGTGGCTGCTGCTCTCGCAGTCGATATTCATGAGTACACTAATAGTGTACGCGCAGAACTTTGCATCTCGCCAAGTGAAACTGGAGCCGGTTTAGAGATGGTCAAGTGTACACCCTGTCCTGAATTCTTTGTAGAGCCGTGTAGTCGTCCATTCTGATATGCTATGCCAGAACTTGACTTCATCTCTAAGTAGTAACAAACAGGACAGGAGCACCCTAGCTAGGTAGTTGAACACAAGGAATACACGTAGTCCTAGGGAAGCAAGAAGGAGTGACAGGGGCGCACAGTCTTCATCGCCAACGCACAACGGGTTTCCAGGCTAACTTGCACGTGCGCACGCATAGAGTATAGTTCCCGACCATCACGCACCACACTTTGTCCTTTCGCTCAGTATCAAATTCATGCCCAGACTTCAGCCGGTCAGTGAAGCCACTGCTCTCCAATTTTCTCTCGTCTCTTCACTTCTGTACTTCCTATTCTGACCAAGCTGGATTCGTTCTAATACCCCTGACTTGCTCAACTGGAGCTGCATCGCTCTCCTTTTGGTTATTCTTGGAGGCGTAGCCAAACGCCTAGCCCTCCGGATTTTTTGGCTGCCTACCACTACGTGCCTCGCTCTTCTCGGCCTGGGCCTGACATCGTTCGTCGGTTGTTGTCCATTTTCAGCTTGTCCAGTAGGCCTGGAGCTGCTTTGTTGACTTTCGTCCCGGGTGTCCTCGTTACTTTATATCTTGCTTAGTTTTCGCGGCTTGTCCGTTCTGCCTGTGCTTCTTGCTTTCAGTACCACTTCACCTGCCCCTTCTCGAAGATCTGGTTATCTGGTATACCATGGTAGTAGTAGTGTTGTATTCGCCCAGCGTTTCGCCATCTCATCATCACTCCTGAAGTTCACTCCTTTCCCGTCGATTATAGTATATGGACCTTTCCGCCTTTGGTTGAACTTGCTCCATATACCGGTGGACCATTAGTGGGGAGGATTACTTATTCTCCCAGTTTGAATGGTCTCCATTTGTGTAGCAAATATCGTGCATCATAGTTCCGTTTAGTCCGTAACTGTTGTGTCTTTGTTCCCCTTCTGGCGGTTATTTGTAGTCCCCGTGCTGTGCTAATGAACGTTCGCACCCGCGATCCATTGCCAACCACAAATCGAGTACAATTCTCGGCTCTTTCTCTAATTGCAGTTCGAATTGCGAGACCATGGTGCTTGACTGCTGTTCGTTCGATAAGCGGGTATTACTTTTTGAAGTGCTGTTTTCCATGCCAACTTTGTGCAGTTCATAGATGTCTTCATCGTTCGTTTAAACCGCTCTGTCATCCCATTGGTTTGAGGGTGACACGATGCAGTGCACCTTCTATGGATGCACCATTTCTCGAATAATGCTTGGAACGTTTTTGACTGAAAGCACCGATCTTGGTCAGTGACAATGTAACGCGGAATTCCACACCGCGCCGGTACATTGAATACGAACATCTGTGCAATGATCTCTCCTCTCTGGTCTTTAACAGGTGGTACGGCCTCGACTCATCGGGTGAATTGATCATGCATCACAGGGAAATGTGTGTGTGGCCTGATCGACGCAGCAGCAACGGTCCAATTACATCCATCCCCCAGCACTGTAGCGCCTTGTTAACTTTAACCGATTGCGTTGGCGGTCTTTGCGCATCCACTCCCGGCTAGTTTGACAGTTTGGGCACCGCCGAATATAAGCGGCTACGACCCTCCTCATGTTTGGTCAAAATACTCATTTCCGTAACAAGTCAAAAACTCTCTCCCAAATACCATGAGCGCATTATCATGAACCATTTGAAGGACCCAGTTCTGTTGGTCTGGTGGGAGAAAGAGTAGTTTCATTCCTTTCCTTCCCAATAATAAATTGTCGTTTACTGTGTGTAGGCTGTGCCAGATACTAACGAGTTCCTTCGCCTCACCTGATGTTCTATCCTGCTTGGATCCCATTTGTAACTGATTGCACAGCGATTTCACCAGTTCGTCCCACTGTATTTCGAGTAGTTTTCTCTCCTTTACTGTGACCGCACACACCGGTATGGCCGTGTCTGATATGATGTTGTCCAAAGACGGCCGCGACAGCATATCAGCTAGCTCGATGATGAAGGTAAATTCTTGGAATGGATATGCCCTTCGCACAACACTTCCTCGCGGATCCTTTGCCGTAATCAACCATGACAGCGATTTGTGGCCCGTCATAACGTGAAATTCATTCGTCAGGTACTAGGTTCTCCATTTATCCAAGGCCCAAAGGATAGCATGGCATTCCTTCTCCGTCGTGGATTATTTCTGCTCCGCACTCGTCAGCGCTCTACTGGTATATCCTACTACACTCGATGATTAGGACAGCACTGCAGGGATTGCAATGTTACCAGCATCGACTGCCACCATTAACTTCTGTTGCATGGAGAACGCATCACTCATCTTGTTGTGCCGACCGGTAAAAGTTTGGCCACCAATTTTTTGGGTAGGGGGATGACGAACACATCAGTTTCCGATTCATGGATCCTACCGTTACCTCATTGCTTCTCTCTTTGTATATAACGTATGGGGTGTGTTTGCCAGAATTGCTGGCTAGTTAATTGAAATTATCCGAATTCTTGTCACTAAGTAGTCTGACTAAGTGGCTGCTCTCGTGTGTTTGCTTAGCAGATACTGCTTTGATTCGGAGCTCAGAAGTAATGTTGCTGCTGTTCGTATGCCATCCCTCCACTACCATTGCTGATATTGGTCTAGATTGAGGGAACACTTTTATAATCTTCGGGCCACATCTCATGTATTTTGGCGCTCGGCGCAGCCTCGTGATTGATTGCGCTATGACGTTTTCCAGGGAGAGGGTCTCGCGAGTGTACTACCATTGCTCCTGGTCGTGAGTGGCCGCTTCGTGCTCATCATGACTTCCAGTCTCGGAAACACTGAGTACAAGGATGGTCATAGTTACCAATTCTTTCCGGTTTTCGTGCAAGTAGTGTTTCGTCTGTCTGCGCTCGCTCCACGGAATATCCGGGAATAGGCGAATGGAACATGACCCAGTCTGAAGGGGAGCTGTCAATAACAGGACAGCTTCTGCTTCATTGGTGGATGTCAGCACTACTTGGAGAAGTCTTGGTTCACCGTAGTGCTGTGAATTTGAGTGACGGGTAACCCGTGTCAAAATGTTCCATTCTTCCTGCGGCATATTAGTTGAAGTGTGTTGCTCACGTTCAACTAGCACGCCAAGATGATTCTTCCTTATCCGGTGATCTCCATGGTTTTCTGTTGGCTCTTTGTCTAGTTGATGGACTGCTGAGATTAATTCTACTACTGCTACTACACCTATAGTGTCACATAAGGAATCCCACTGGTTCGCGTCATCGAGTTGTTTTCCTTATAAGGAATTTGACCTTGTTTCTGGCACATTGGTGCAGGTTATCGCTTATATACTACGTGCAACTCTGGCTGAGGTCAAGCGACCAGCTGGTCTGTATACAGTCGAAGAAGGCCGTTCAATGGGAGTGGCCAAAGATCTAGGGTTCTGGACACCTTTGGCAGCAACCATGTTCTAACCACCACTGGTGTCGAAGCCCTTCTGAATTTTCGGAACAGTTTGGAGGGTGGACGAGGCTCTGACAGTGCTCATTGCAATCGGACCGGCGGTGGTTGTTTCAGGCATATTTGAGCGACTGATAGTATTGGCGTTTAATGCCACAGATGATACATTTTTAGCACACAGTCTAGCGTTCTTCCTCAGTTTTAATGCAGGTCCTGACGTGATGGACTGGGATTTACTCTCTGTCATTCTTACTACCAACAAATCGCTTTTGGTGCTCCTCATTTATACAAACAATGCCGTTAGTCTTTCGTACTTCTGCGATAGTTCATGTACAATTTTCGCCAGTGGAATGACTATACATATGGAAGAGAACCACAGTGAATCTGGTTTACTATTGTGTATCTTCAACTGGTTCACTGTGAGCTTGGAACCTGCCTTGGCAACCACTACATTGAATGCCGATCCTTGCATTTTTAAGACTTGAAGGAAATTACAAACTACTGTCGATTTGAATGCGGTAACATGGGTTTTTGCGTCGATCGAGGATAATCGCAGAATAGCCCGAGCGCTTATGGTTTCCTGCCGGTCGCGTGTGCGCTGAATTGTCTGCATGTTCAAGGTCGTCACGTTCTGTGCGTCTGGCCAGTCGGGGCAGGTTTAAGCGGCTAGATCGTTCACGTGGCAAACAGAGCAACTGAGCGATACGGACACAACGTGTACCGTAGCTACTTTGATGATCGGTCCACAGCTGTGGTTGCTGATTCCTCAGATGAAATGTGTAGTTGGCTTTCGTTTGAGACCACAAATATTTCTGTGTGGTTCGTGCTTCGGAAAATTCCTCGATTGTGTTTTTGCAAGAATGGCGCAAAAACCGCAATGTGGAGATAAAAGACGATCCACATAAACTAGATCCGAAAGATGGAGTGTACTAGATAGTGCAGGTGAATCTGGGCCGAATGAGTGTGAACACACGTTTGTGTGACAAAATGCAACAGCGAACGGCGGCAAAACAACATGTTCACAAGTGAGCGATTGGAACGCACGTTCCTTCAAGGTCGTTCGAAGTAGGCGAGATGTTGAGGAATCTTGCAGTTGCCGTACCTGAGTGTATACTGATTGTGACAGGAAATCCCTCTTTGGATATTCATTCGCTCTGGACTAAATATCGGATATTGTAATCATCAAGATTGCGGATGAAGCGTGGACAATCTCTATGTTGTCTGCTCTCAATCCTGTACCCCAGCATAATTGGTTAGTGGAGCAGTTCGGCGCATGTGCCTAACTTGAGACAGCTGCTAAACTAGACTGTAAAACCCCGTCTTTTTTGACACTGGTAAAAGTCTGTTTCATGTTTCAAAAGTACACATTTCGTACTCCCAGTTCCTGATATATGAACTTTACCGAGACTTGCGTACAGCAACATACGTGTGTGAATAGTTTAAGTCAGACTGTGGCCTGCTTTTTGTCGGTGTGGTTATTTCAACAGTCATGCCTTGCAACCTTAAATTACCGTTCAAATCGCAATTTACTCAGATGAACTGACGGCTCTGACGCGGTTCGCGAAAAGCCTTAATAGCCTTTCCTGGTGTCTGATACAAGCCGGTCCTTGGTCAAAATAACGAAGTCGGTGGGTTTTGCGTATGGGTCCGCAAATTATTATATATTCGTGCCTCTTGTAAAATGTTTCGTACTGTTGTATCCGGAAATAGCAGCAGACCAGAGCAGTACCGAAATGTATGTATAGAGAACATTGTCCGTACACACGCGCGGGACAATTAAATCGATGAAGTCTCGCATTGCAACCAATGAAACACAAGAAAACATGATAGGTCAACGAGTGCTAAATAGAAGTGTGAGTAGAATCAGCGAATCAAGGGAAAAACAAAGCAAATTATTTGAACACAACATTGCCCCCACTTGTGTTTGTAAGTATAAACACTACATGTTCTTGAACGAACTAATTTAATGACAGCACCCCGAAGAATTATCATGTAGAGTTTTCCGTTAAAGCATTTCGGTAGACAGGACGACGTATCCGACCGGAACGTCGTAAGTTTGTGTTAGTTTGTACCCAGCGCTGTGATGTAAGTGTATTCGTCTATTCAATCTCAGGATGGGAAAGGGCTGTATGGAGCAGCCTTGCATTCACCTTTATCCCATCAGCCAAGTTGTAGGTTCCCCATGTGCACACAGATTCCACACTGGTCGGCGGTCCAAATAAATTATCTCCTTTCCGGGATTTGGCTAACCCCACACGGACAAATGTCTCTGGAGGATACGTTTTCCAAACGCCCCTATATTTAGCCTGGTAAACAGCGCGTCTTTCGTATTCGCTGTGATCGGCGGTTTCTTCGCTTGGAAAGGCTGAATTTAATCTTGTTGGAATTGTTCACCTCAGCAGTAGGTCCGAGGGGTCCTTGTCGTTGCAGTATGTGGAGTGTTTCTGTATACCTCCAATGCAGATACCAACGCAAATCCCAGGATTCTCCCGAAAGCCGAAGGACGTGTAGAGATTCTTTCAAAGTACGATTAAGTCGTTCTTCGAGTCGATTCGCTGCAGGATTATAAGGTACAGTCTTTGTGTGTCTGGTACCATTGCGCTTTAGGAATTCAGCATACTCGTTACTTCGAAACTGTGGGCCGTTATCAGTGACTATTTCTTCTGGCAAACCGTACCTTGCAAACAAAAGACAGAGTCACTTCACGATGACGGCTGTAGTTACGTCCCCATATAGAATAGCCTCTGGCCGTTTGCGATGGAAATATGTAGCCACTAGCACATTTCGCTTCTGCAAAAGTGCAATGGCAAACGGGCCCATAATATCGATCTCAATTTTGGCCCTTGGCTTCATTGGGTACACGATATTTTGGACTGGAGTATTCAGGGGCCCCGCACTCTTATCTGATTGTTGGCAGGCCTTACATTCCCGAATAACCGCCTAGAGGATGAAATTCAACTTCGGCCACCAATAGTATTGTCGTATCCGAGCTTTTGTTCGCATAATCGCTGGATGACCTTCACGAGACCATGTAACCACCATAGGAATAATGGCTGTAAGGACCACAAACTGCTCGCCTCTAATAATGCAGTTGCTCACAGTACAAAGCTCGTTCCGTAGGGTATAGTATTGAAGTAACTCAGGTTGGATATTGGTGCGACTGGGCCATGAAGTGAATATGTACTCCCGAAGCTTCGCTAGGACAGGACCTTTGTCAGTGTGATCTCGTATCATGGCAAAGTTTATTGCAGCTGTTCCGTCTGAAAGCTGCGATAACATTTGTACCTCCCCTAAGTCCTCGATTTCCCCTTTGTTGGACAGTGGGAGTCTCGACAGGGTATCTGCAAGTTGGTTAAAGCACCCTTCTCGAGACGCTAATTTGTTGTATCCCGGAAAAGCAGCAGCCCAGAGCTGCACCGGAACTTATGGATGAAGGAAACTCTCCACCCACACGCGCACCACAATTAACTCGATGGAGGTTCGCATTGCAACCAATCAAATGCAAGATCACATGATGAGCAAACGATTGCTAAATAGAAGTGCGATTAGAATAAACGAATCGAGGGAAAAAACAAAGCAAAGTATATGAACACGACACATACTAACCACCGTTTGACTTCCATTACATAGTATTCGAAGCTGGAAAATTAGTACTTTAGGTCGCAACCTAAGGAAGACATCACTCGCCTTTTCTGCTCTATCTAACGACCCAGCTCGAGTGAAGCTTGTGTGTCCACTGTCCGATCACCCGATGCGAAGCTTGAAACATTGCAGAGGGCCCACACGTCAATACCAATCTCATTCCTTGGTTACAGAGTTTGCAGTATTAAACTGGTGTGCGAAACCACTACAATACTCTTTGTTCTATAGTTTCGTACAGGTCAGCTGCATCTTGACCCACCGTAGTTTACATTTCAATGAATTCACCATGCTGAAGCTACTGCTCCATCTGTGAACACAATACAGCACACGCGGACGCAAGTAGAAGCTTACGACCAGACATTTAGAGCCAGTTGACTAAAATTATGCTTCAAGTGGTTAAAGGCTAATGTTTTGAACAGTCTACAAAACAGAACATGTATTGGAGGTGGTTCCAATGCAACCGCTCAAGGTATTTCTAAATGAGGAGCTGACGTTCATACCGATTATGCTGTGAGAAAACTGATACTTCAAGGAATCCACATTAAAAGACTAATTCAACGCCACCTTAATGGTGATGAAAAAGCCATTCATAAGCCTAGATATCAAGCAGCTGCGGCTTCTGGGTGTTTAACTATAAACCTAGTAGCACGTAAGTTGATCTTACCAGCAACTGAACTAAAGTGTCCGTTTTCAACGGAATTACCCCTTAAATCAGGAAACTAGGGCACGTTGCGGATGCTGACCGTTTCCATGGTTATTTATAAGTTCGATTGACTTACGTTGCAACTTATTTCGGTCGAGTAGAGTACGTAGAGTACGTAGCGTAGAGTACGTAGTTAAAGAGTACGTGTAGAGTACGTAGTTAAAGACACGAGTGAGCACTGCCCTTGGTGCTTTCATCGAGGTACTACTGGCGCCCCCAACAGCTGGACATAATGCGAATCTAAACAGCACCCGTAGAATAAGGTAGCAAATCTCCGCTTACCGATACGAAAGGTCTACGCCTTCGTAGACTTGCGGCAACTGAGGCAATTTTCATCTTATTATTTTAACGCTCGTTGTGTTTTAATAGAAGCCAAGCCAGACTCTGCAGTTTTATTGGCCAACGGAAAGGCGGAACGCTGAGGACAGTTACATTAAATTAAACTCTGGTCCAGCAGGTTACCTAGAAGAGCATCGGTCGCTTCATCAATATCATTTGAGTTCGTCGGATTTTTTCACATCTCGTCCTCCTATATATGACTGCAGTAGTCTGACAACGAATCACTATAAACAAATGGTCACCTGTCATTTCATATTTCCAAACCTAAGTGGGAACTTCTGGGTCACTTAGAGCATTCTATTATTCATGATTCGTCACCGTGAGATTCAGAAAATACCCACTTGCAGTCAATGGCATCAAGCGTTGGTTATCTAGTGTTACTTCGAGTCGGATAATTGTATAGCGTCAGCAAAAACTTGAGGAATTCTTAGCGTGTCTCCAAGAGATAGTTGTGTGAAACAAATAAACAAAACTTTTATTTCTCGGTGATGCAAGTGACTGGTCGCGCATGGGAGCAAATCAACAGATACACAGTTGTTTTCTTAGCTGGTATCAACGAGATGAGCTTGGAGAAAAATCACTTATACATATGAAGTTGGCATGTACGTGATCTGTTCAAAAAGTAGCAGACCTTTTTTCTCCGAAGAGAAAATCTGAAGATCAGAGGACAAGCTTTGATTTACGCAAGTAGATGACCCTTATGCGCATGCGTGTATGTTTTCTTCCCTTCAGAAGAAGTTATTTATTGGTAAACTGCAGTTGAGTAAGGACCTGTAGGTGCACGGCGTACGGCTACTATTTTGAAAAATGACTGATATAATAAACCAAGTTACAGTAAGAAATTGGGTGTGAAGCTTGGTAGTTCCCAATTGGAAACTATCCGAATCATTCCAGTAGCTTTCGGTAACATTGCAATCAACCCTACACGAGTAGAAAAGTAGTAAAACTGTTTCAAAAGGCCACTCCTTGGCGGAGAGCGGAGCATGACCTGATAAAAACTCGACAATCAAAGATAAGACTGTCGTTATCCCATTGAAAAGCTTAATGATACAGGATCGCCGAAGCATGAAGCGTGAACTTACAGAAGAGGGGATTATCCGCATTAGATCTGTTCATTCCATTTTGTCTGATGATCTGGATTCCAAAGTGCAAAGTGGAAAGTTGTTAACTATCAAGCAGAGGCAATACTGTTTGGAGATCGCACAGGACTTCCTGGAGACTGTCAACAATGATCACAACTTTTCCCACAGAGTGATGCCGGGTGATGAAACACTGCTTCATGTATACGACCCGGAAACAGTTTCGGTCACTACAATGGAAGCATTCATCAACCAGGAGGCCCAAAACAGCTGGACTGGTCCGCAGCGAGGCCAACTCGATGCAGACAGTTTTCCTTGATTTGGGGTGTGCTTTGTCTTGAGTACGATTCACGCGGCACAACATTCACTAACGACAATTAACAGTGACTTTACACGGGTTAGCAAGTACTACTTTACAAGTCACGTTGGGTAGTCTGGTGGATTATCAAAAATTGTAATAAGAGGCTTAGTACTTGTAAATTTTTAAAATGGACCTATCATTTTTAACGCAGTATACCTACACTACGAGTACCGTATTTTTCGGATAATAAGGTGCACTTAAAATCCTTACATTGGCTAAGACGTCGATAAGGCGCCTTCTATTCCTGACGCGCTTTATGTATGAATGGTTGTGTTGAGGCCTAGTTACCTCGAATCAATTGAATGTTCACACTGCGCCGTAAAATCTGTCAAAATGTTTTATTACGACTTTGATTGTCCAACCATAATCACTGGTCAGGAACCTCGTGGAGTCAGTTGCCTATGTTGTCCAGACAGACTTGTTTTGGAGGTCACGAACTCTGTGCTGGAGCCAACTGATTCGAGCTTTTTTGGCGACGATAAACCAACCAACTGTTCAATCACCCAAGCTGATATCCCATATGTGATGGTTGCTCCACTCGCCAACCTCACGTGTTCCAACAATGCACCGCGCAAACACTGTCAAGAACACGCACTTGTGTCTCGCTGGGTACAGCTGAGTGTTTGAGCACATGATCTGCGCTCACATGCGTGTTCCAAAGACGGACGGTCATCCAGACTGTCAGCGACGCCTGTGTGAGCTTCATTCACATCATCGTTCAAACCGAAGTTTTCGGATAGACAACTGGAACATACGTCTTCCTGCGTGTACTACAGAGCGAGTAGCAGTGTGTGATGGGAGTATACACTCGAACGAACGTGCGGTGCCAGCCCAGCAAGGAAGCCGTTAGGCTGCCGCAAGCAAAGGCGGCAACCGATTGGACGTTCACACGTTTCGCGCATGCACGCTGATTGGCCAACAGTGGACGCATTGGAGTGAGTTTGTTTGACTGAATCAAAGGAAAAATGTCATGCATCAACAAAGGTCGTTAATTATGGATCCAACCAGCTGTATATACCGATATGTTTCACTCGCCCTCTGTCTCCGTTTTCGCCTGGTCCTGTTGTTTGCAGAATATACGTTTTGTCCCTGAAGGACCGACTTTTCACATGGTGTCAGAGAAGGAGAAGAACATTAGTACCACCCAGACGATGATTGGAGCTGCACCGGCTATTCAAATGCCTGCCCCGCTGAACATGGATGAACGCAGTTTGGCAAGCAACTGGCGTTTGTGGAAGAGAAAATGGATGGATTTCTGCACTTTATCGCGTCTGGACAAACAACCGATGGCGTTTCGCTTGGCCATGTTTCGACACGCAGCAGGAGATGATACGCGCCGCGTGCTAGAGACATTGTGTTACGACAAGAGCGAAGATGCCAACAATCTGGAGACAGTTCTTGAGAAGTTCAGTGAATACTGCGAAGGCCAAACAAACGAGACATTTCAACGCTACCTCTTCTTTTCGCGGAACAGGCGGCCAGGTGAATCCGTTGACACGTACGTCACTGAGCTAAAGATTTTGGCCCGATCCTGCAGTTTCTGTAAATGCATGGCGGGCAGTCTCATACGGGACCGCATTGTTCTTGGGATCAATGACGAAGGTTTGACGAAGCGACTATTACGAAAGCGCAACCTATCTCTGCAGCAATGTATCGACATCTGTAACAGTGAGTCCTCCACTGCCTATCAGTTCCAGCAGATGACCATCACAGGTGATTCAGAGTTGTGCACCGTTTCCAGGAGCAAAACTACGAGGGCCACGACCGCGCGACAGGAGCCCTGCAACTTCTGTGCAACACGACATCCGAGGAACCGCGAACAGTGTCCGGCGTGGGGCCGCATTTGTGTCAAATGTGGGAAGCGCAATCACTTCGCCCGCTGCTGTCAGTCGGCAGATGTCAGTGCATTCGTTCCAGACAAATCAAAAGAAGACACCGAACAATCGATTGGTAACGTGTCTCGGAAAGCGTCGCAGAAGTGTGTCTATGCAAGTCTTCTGATCGAGGGACGGTCTGTGCGATTCCAGTTAGACACAGGCGCGACGATCAATATTTTGCCCAGAAAGCACTGCCGCGGCGTGCAAATTCAATCGGATCAAGATTATTTGCGCATGTGGAATGGTTCCAGACTCAAGCCAAAGGGCTCAGCGACAATTGAAGTGGTCAATTCGAGAGACGGTGTTTCGCATCGTCTGCAGTTCGTGATCGTGGATGAGGATCTCACGCCGATTCTCGGTATTGATTCGATTTTATCTCTTGGCTTTGTCATTTTTAACCATGATCGTTTTGTGTACGCTTGTCAGTGTGAAGCCGATGTTAGTGACCTGTATCCGTCGGTGTTTAGCCCGGGTTTAGGGGAATTCGAGGGTACCGCTCACCTGTCGTTAGATCCTTTGGCACGCCCGATTGCGTTACCTGCTAGGAGAGTCCCATTTGCGCTACGTGACCGATTTTCCGCGGAATTAAACAAGCTGGTTATGCAGGGGGTGATTGCAAAGGTTGATGAGCCAACAGACTGGGTTAGCCAGGTCGCAATCATTACGAAGAAAAATGGCGAACTACGCGTATGTATAGACCCGAAGCCACTGAATGAGGCCCTGCGTAGAGAACATTATGCGCTACCGACGTTAGAAGATGTTTTACCGCGTTTGACAAAAGCTAAGTTTTTCACGAAAGTAGAGCTTCCTTCCGCATTCTGGCACGTTGTTCTAGACGACGAATCCAGTTTCCTCACCACATTTGCTACACCGTTCGGACGTTATCGTTGGCTGCGATTACCGTTTGGCCTGAAGGTGTCTAGCGAAATTTTCCAAAAGCGTTTGGTGCAAGCAATAGATGATTTAGATGGCGTAACCTGTGTGGCAGATGACGTTCTGATCTACGGTTCAACCGAAGAAGAGCATGACACTAAGCTACACCGGTTCCTGAGGCGTTGCGTGCGAAAGAACATCAAGCTAAAATGCGAGAAAGCAGAGCTGCGGAAAGAGGACGTAATTTTCCATGGGCATGTGTTAACATCCGACGGAATCAGAGTTGACCCAGGGAAAATTAAGGCGATACAAGAGGTGCCGTCCCCTAACGATGTGAAGGCAGTCCATCGCCTAAACGGTCTGGTGAACTATTTAAGCCGGTTCCTACCAGGACTCGCTGATGTCATGACTCCGATTAGGCAGTTAACTCACATAGGAGTAAATTGGAGCTGGGGGAAGGAACAGGAGTTGGCTTTCGAAACCATTAAGAACCTTATCAGTAATGCGCCAGTACTCGGATATTACGATCCAGCACAACCATTGGAGGTACAGTGTGATAGTAGCCAGAGTGGAATAGGTGCTGTTCTGTTGCAGAACGGAAGACCTTTGGATCCAACCAGCTGTATATACCGATATGTTTCACTCGCCCTCTGTCTCCGTTTTCGCCTGGTCCTGTTGTTTGCAGAATATACGTTTTGTCCCTGAAGGACCGACTTTTCACACAGTGCACTTACGGAGAAATGCGTGATAACTTACAAGCTGATCAAAGTATGAGGTCAAGCACGTAAACAATCTCTAGTGCAGTCGCATGCTGACGATCAAGAAGAAGCTTGTTCTCTTACGCCTAACACTTTTCTTGATACCAAATTAATAAATCAATGGCACGGAAGTGGAAGAAGCAAAAGGATGACCTGCGCCAAGTAAAGCAGACAAAGGAGAATTTCCGAGGGAACAAAAGAAGATGGCTACAGTTAGAGGACAAAATGGAGCAGTGGATTACTGAACAGAGAACAGTAAGTAGAAGCGTTTCCACAGACTCCATTCGATTCAAGACAATAGCGATGGCGCGTGAAATGCAAATCAACCACTTTTTTCGTGTTGCTCTCTGGGAAGCAAGAAGACGGGGCCGCGATCACGAAGTCGTTTATTAAGATTACGCCCGAATATTTATAGAGTATATACATTGTTTACAGCAGTCCGTTTCAATGGCCCGTCCCCGTTATTTGCATTGTTTCTCTGACTACTTTTCCATTGGTTCATGCTTGCTCACCATGTTCACGCTGTCTAAAATCACCTTGACTTTCTTAGTGGATGTAGATTGGCGCGATTGTGCCCGCGCGCTTCTTCTCTCGGTCCGACGCCAGAAGCCTTGGCTCAAGAGTGCACGAGGATGCGCTCCTTCGCCTGGTGGCGCCTGATTCCTCACATGCACTTGCAGTGAATGGTTGCAGGCTGGAGGTGATCACGGACCAACTATTCCTGGTTTGCTGACCAATCTGCTTCCGGCAACACGTTCATTCCCTATCGGTCTGGCCTGTGACGTTCGATCGGCATTAGAGCAGTTCCAAACACCAGCATTTCCAGCGCGCACAGCATCCTTAGTTTTTCCTTTTTTAGGATAGCGTTACAATATGTTCCTTATTGCCTACCACTTCGTATGCGTTTAATGTCCCGGGCTTGCGTATCAGTATTCCCCTCCGGTTGTTGTTGCTGACCCTCTCTCTGCGATGTCCACTTCTGACGCACTCTTCTCAGCTGCACCCGATTCCATCGAATGAGATTGCCCCCAACCTTGTGTTCATAGCTTCTCTCTCCCTTCCGGCCTTCGATCAGTCCTTTCCGCCAGCATCCACCGGGATCCGGTAATGGCTGCATTCATACTTATCCACCTGTACCTAGTGGTGAGAGGCTTTTTGATCCGCGATCATGGTAGTTTTTGCCTTAGCATTCTGTTCCGTAGTTGATCGTGTAGAACATCGGACGGCACTGTCTCGAGCTGCAGTAGAGTTGTAGCGGTTGGTATTGGCGTTCTTGTTCGGCGATTGAATAGACGCTGTGCAGGACTCGCTCCGATATCAGTAGATGGTGTATTCCTTCGACCTAGTAGCATTATGTACGGATCTTGCTGGGTCTCCTTGGCTCTTTTAAACACTTCCTTCGCCTCCTTCACTGCGGACTCAGCCTTACCATTTGATCGGCTATGGTATTGGCTGGTTATCCGGTGACGAAAATCCCACTTCTTGCTGAGTGCACGAGACTCGGCACTATTAAATTGCGGCCCGTTGTCTGAAATCACCATCTCGGGTATTCCATGCCGAGCGAATTGACACCGCAACTTGTTCACCACGGATTGCGTACTAGTTATCGTAAGCACATCGATCACGAATTAGTCACTAAAATAATCTACCACAATCAAATAGTTCCTTCTATCGCGAGAAAAGATGTCTAGTGTAACCATCTGCCAGGGTCTGTCAAGAACAAGTAGCATCATCGGTTCTTTTGGCTGGCCTACGTCGTGTGCTCTGCATACTACACAATTGGAGACGTAGTCATGTATTTCGCTGGTCATTCCGTGCCAGAACAACAGCGATCTAGCTCTTGCCACTCAGTTGTTGGTTCCTAAATGTGTACAAGGTATCAGCACCAGCATCGAATGCTGCAGTGCCTTTGGAACCACTATCCTGTTGTCTTTGAATATTAATCCATCCTGAGTAATGAGTTCGTCACGAAAATGGAAAAATGGAGTCTGCTCCCTTGGTAACTTTTTCTTGTCTTCGGGCCATCCGTTCATGATCATGCTAAAATATGGAGAGCAATTCGCTCAGCATCCGACCGTGTCTACCTCCAGGAAGATCTGACACGGATTAACGAATGGGCAGAAAAGAACCAGCTCCCACTGAACCCTGCAAAGTGCCACCTGATGACGGTGCACAACAGCTTCGTTAACACATACCTTTTGGGGCAACACGTCATGCAACAAGTGACTAGTGAACGCGACCTAGGTCTAATCGTGCAAGGGAGTCTTGGAAATTCGCTCCAATGTTCGAAAGCAGCAAGTGTGGCGAACTTGAACTTGAGACTTTTGAGGCGAGCTCTCGGCAGCTTTGAGCGACAGCTAGTACCATTGTTGATTAACTCCTACATTCATCCTCATGTTGAATATGCAATTCAGGCCTGGTGTCCATGGTTAAAACGAGACATCCGCCTCTTGGAACAGCCCCAAAGAAGAGCCACAAAAGCAACGCGTGGACTATCCGGTATAAGTTATGAAATGCGTCTTCGTGTACTCGGTGTGTTCTCATTAGAATACCGACGGCTTCGCGGAGATCTTGCGCTCACATACCGGATACTAACCGAAAGCGAGCATCCATGTACATCACTGTTGACTCTAGCCCCATACAAACAAAACCGAGGCAACCACCTGAAACTAATGACGCAACACTCTCGTTTGAATTATAGAAATTATTTTTTCTTACTTAGAATCTGTTCTCACTGGAATGCATTACCAAACTATGTGGTGAACGCACCAGACATGACGACATTCGAAAGACTCTTAGATTTTCATCTTAGTGATAAACGATACACAACACTTTGTTTAAGTGCAATGATTTAACCACTGTACGTTCCACGTTGGAACATTTTGATTTTAATTTTCTTTTGCATATCCATCCTGTGGGTCTTGTAAAGTTATGCTTTTTATCCCATCATTCACCATTGAACCATTGAACCACGTGCTTCAGTAGCCTACACAAGTGGTCTTCCTCAGTACATCGTTGGAGATGTAGCAAGCGTTCCTCAGTGATGGCGATCATCTGTATTGCATGGACAAAATCTAGGTCTTCTTCATTCCTGGCGGGTCCAACAGGTGGGCTCTTGACAGCGTGTCCGCAACGTGCATCTGGGATCCGGGCCGGTAGACAAGCTCTAGATCATACTTCTGCAGACCAATGAGTATCCTTTGCAGGCGGAGTGGAACAACATGGAGCGGCTTGCTGGTGATCGACACTAGGGACTTGTGGTCGGTAAGGGCGGTGGATTTGCGGCTAAACTTATAGTCATTGAAACGCTCCACGTCGTAAACCAATGCAAGCATTTCTTCCTCTATTTGTGCGTAACGACACTCGGTATCTGTCAGCGGCCGGCTGCGGAAATCGATACGCATACCGTTCTGCATGAGTACGGCTCCGATACCATACTGACTGCTGTCACACTGGAACTCGAGTGGGAGTGCTGGGTTATAGTAAGCGAGAACGGGGGCGCTCTTGGTCGATTCCTTTATTTTCGGAAATGCTCTCTCCTGCTCCGCGTCCCAATGTCATTACTCACTCTTATGTGTCAGTTTTCGAATCGTTACCAATAAATACACCGGCTAATCTGGGTAAGAAAAGACTTAGATAATTCACCGTCCCATTCAGCCTGCTAACCGCTTTCACGTCAGTAGAAAGAGGCATCTGTTTGATGGCCCTGACTTTCCCTTGGTCTGGTTTCAGTCCTTCAGAGCTTAGCACGTGTCCATGAAACACCACTTCCGTCCTACGCAACTCGATCTTCTCTTGTTTTTGCTTGAGGTTCCTTTCAAAACATCGCTGCAAAAATCGTTGAAGGTTCTGGTCGTGTTTCTCTCGCCTTGCTCCAAAAACCATAACGTCGTCTGCTACACAGCATTTTCCTGGTAAATCGTTTAAAGCCCACACCGGTCGTTTCTGGAATATCTCGCTAGATACCTTCAGTCCAAACGGTAAACTAAGCCAACGGAAACGCCCGAAAGGTGTCCCAAAGGTGGTCAGGTAGATTGACGTTTCGTCAAATAATACTTGCCGTAACGCAGAAGCAAGGTCGACGTTAATGAATGACCTAGCTCTGAATAGCACCGGAAGTACTCTTCTAGCGTCGATAGCATATAGTGCTCCCTCCTGAGTGCGGCTTTAAGTGGTTTTGGACCAATGCATACGCGTAGTTCTCCAGATTTCTTAGTAACGATCGCCACCTGGCTAACCCAATCTGTCGGCTGCTCAACTTTGACTAGTACACCCAAACTAGCAAGATGTTGCAGTTCGTCTAAATATTTCTCACATATGGCGATAGGCACCTTTTTGGTCGGCAACACTACTGCCTTAGCGGATTCGATTAAAGATAAATGAGCACGCGCTTCGAATCTCTCTACGACCCAGTCAAACATGCTTGGGTAGCTGTCAACAATATCTATGTTATCTCCACACGAATGATAGAAAGTTTCATGGTTAAAATAGCCAACACCGAGGCTATGAATAAAATCCATAACCAAAGTGGGTCCAAGGTCTTCTGAGACTATCAGGAAATCGAGTTGGTGTTCTGTGCCGTTTTTCGGATAAATGACCTTCAACGTGGCGGTACATTTCGGCAACAGCTTTGAACCATTCCACATTCTGAGGCAATTCTGCGTCCTGTCACATGTCACTCCCACACAGTGCTGCTCATGTAGGATGTTGACAGTAGCCCCTGAGTCCATTTGGCAGCGCACCGGTCGTCGTCGATTCAAAAGCTATATCGGATCTGCAACAGCGCACAAAATAGTTCTTGTTGGAACATTTTGTACACGTTCGATCCCAAAGTGGACAGCTCTCCTTAATTCTTGGATGTACACGACCGCAAAACTGACAACTCGGACCCTGTCCTTCGGGTGTGTGGGGCGGACTATTGATGGTTCGGGATACCGCGCACAGATCGGTGTTTGTTTCGGCTCTCACATGCTCGAACTGCTGCGCCGTCCTTGTTCCAAAGACCGGTTCCTATATCGTAGAAGGCGCCGAGTGAGTTCATCATTCTTTATGCCAATGACAATACGATCAAGTATCAAAAAGTCTCGCACGCAGTTGCAAAGGTTGCAGTTACACGCCAACAGTTTCAGTTCTGTTATATAAGTCTCCAACTATTCACTTGGGGATCGATCGCAAGCAAAAAGTAAATACCTCTGATACGTTTCATTTACCTGTGCTTCGCAAAACGTCCCGAATCTTTTCAGCACTTCAGAAAGTTCGACTTCCTCACCTACCTCACTGAGCTCCAATGTTTCGAGCACCCTCCTGGCCTCATCACCCACAGCGTGCCTAAACATCGCCAACTGGTACGCCATTGGTTGACTATCCAACTGGGTCAGGGTGACGAAATCCCTCCACTTCGCCTTCCACGTTCTTCAGTTCTCTGGCAGCATGCTTTCAGTCATCTACAGAGCAGTCGGCAGTGTTATCGACGGCTGTTTATCAAAAACCAGCGGGTTCCGGCGCGTAGGTTTCTTCACCTCTGTCGCTTTGTCGCGTTGCCCTCCGGGAAGCAAGAAAACTGGGCAGCGATCACGAAGTCGTTTACTAAGATCACGCTCGAATATGTATAGAGCATATACATTATTTAAAACTATCCGTTTCAATGGCTCATCCCTGTTGTTTGTGGCTTGTCCTCGCTCGCCACGTTCATTCTGTCTAAAATCACCTTGACTTTCTTAGTGGATGTACGATTGGTGAGATTGGGCCAGCGCGCTTCTTCCCTCGATCCAATGCCACAAGCCTTGGCTCAAGTGTGCACGAGCATGCGCTCCTTCGCCTGACTCGTCACTTGCACTTGCAGCGAATGGTTGCAGGCTGCAGACGATCAAGGGCCAACTACTTCCTGATTTGCTCACCAATCTGCTCACTCCCTATCGGTCTGGCCCGTGACTATCGATCGGCATTAGAGCATTTCCAATTAGGAGCATTTCCAGCACCCAGCACAACCTTTAAGGCAGTCCTTCTTGGTGGTTACGTTTTATGAAAACGCGTCATTCCTCCATCCGCACAAGAACCACTACCTCGTAGCAGCTGCCAAAGGATTATGAAGCACAGTTATCCATCTTCCGCACTTGCTGCAAGAACAAGATCACCGACAATTATTGTTAATTATTTGAGTTAATTCTGACCTATCCGACTATTTTGCTTCGCTTTATGCGCCTTATAATCCAATGTGCCTTATATACACAAATAGTTCTGTGCATTTATCTTGAAAAATAAGGCAGTTTCATAACTAAGAAGATACAAATAATAATCGCTCCATTGGCTTCTGCTGACTTGTGACCGTGTCTTCGCGGATCAGTTTCACACAGAAGTTACGATGTGTCACCTAAACAGTCCAGGTTTTGACATTCGAGCAGTCCTTATGATCTCGCCATGCCAAATCACTCAGGGACATACATTTACGTGTTCTGCTCCTCAGCGATGACTTATGCTTGTTTTTGGCTTGGAAGAACTTCTGTTCCGATGCGTGCGCTACCAGTGTGCTAAACGTAGTACCACTAAGCATGTAACGCACGCTCCCGAGACACGTAATCCCAGCAAGCAGAAGGCGTCTAAACAGCAGGAGGTTTATCAATCAATTGAGAAGGTACAAGGGTCACGGGAAAGCGCAGCGAGACCGGGGGGGTGTGTCAGATGATTGGCTAGGTGGTGTGAGTGGTAACCAATCCGCGCACGGCCGAAGTAAACGGATCGAAGTCATTCGCGTACTTGACACTTATGATCTCGCCATGCCAAATGCTTCCGGGACATACATTTACGTGGTCTGCTCCTCAGAAATGACTTATGCTTGTTTTTGGCTTGGAAGAACTTCTGTTCCGATGCGTGCGCTATCAGTGTGGTAAACGTCCTTATAAAGGTTTCCCAGATAACCTCTGGGGGCATTCGGTTATAAAATCTAAGATGTATCCTTAACAAGCGATGACAACACATTGTAGTGCGTGACAGTACGCACTTTAACATTCTCCTTTTTGGGATGCTCTGCATAGCATGTAAATTCAAAGAGCAGAGTAACATGATCACTACGACCCAGTGGTGTGCTTGTAACTATCACGTCAACCATGAGTTGTTCATTTGTGAGCACAAGATCCAGTATCGACGGCTTGTTAGTAGTTTGAAATCTGGTGGGTGAGGTTACGTGGTTGTACAGAGGGTGACTAGCAATTAGCTCGTGAATGCAAGCTTTAAACTGCGTACCGTCAGTTGCCGGCGTTTCTATGTCGTGCAAGTAACCGTCTCCAGCGATAAGAATGTGGGTGTAGGACTTGTTCAACGCAAACTGGAAAACGTGGTTCAGTTTGGAGTCCATTTCCGACGTTGAGTTTGGTGGTCGATAAATCATGACTAGTAGACATGTGTCCTTGTTTCGCAACCATAGGTGGCACCACAGCGAATGGGGAGCTCGGATTTCCGTGTGGTCGATAACTTCACCTAACAGGTTTGTATTACAATATAAAAGCACACCGACACCCCTTCCGCTTCCATCGGTCCGAAGCAGCGACAAACCAGGTAACTTGATCTCAGAATCGGTTATCTCAAGGTTTCATTAGGACTCTGTTACCATGACGAGGTCCTTTGGTAGTGAGCCATGGAGTTCTCTAAGTTCGGCCAACTTGCTTTGAAGGCTTGGGCGTTTGTGTACATGCAACTTAGGGCTTTTGTTGTTAGGAGTGCGTTGATGGATGACAACTTTGTGTTAGTTTTTAAGCCGGTCGTTAAGTGGCCAGCCGTTACTCGTTTTTGGTTTATGAATTTCAGTCATGTTGCATGACATTATTGAGCATTCCTGAACAGACGTTTCACTCGTGCTGTACTCTGTCCATTTGTGTGCCGTGAGCGCTGTTTTGTCGGTCTCTCTGCAGGACTGTGCATATAAAGCTTTTGCAACCTCTGCATGTTCCGTCGAATTGCTTCCGAGTTTTGGCCTTTCGCCTGCTGCCTTTAGCCGCATCTATGTTGGCAACCTAGCTAGAATGTTAAATCAGTTATCCAGCAAAACTTGTGTCATTCCATCGGAGTGTAATATTACTTTCATTGGTCTTGGACCGTAACCCTTGTAGTTAGGTGATGACGGAAATCTTGTCAGGGATTTGGCAATAACATTGTCAACCGCGGGTGTTTCGCGGATGTAGTATCACTGCTCTCGGTCATGTGTTTGCGCATCGTGATCAGAAGAATGCAGAAACTCGGGAACACCATGAACAAATATTGTTTTTTTGCTATCCGTATTAGAAATGCCTCGTTGGTCAACTGCTTCTTTTAGGCGATCCTTCCAAGGTAGATCAAATAATATGCGCACTCCGCTCGGTGAGTTGTGAAGACGAACAGTTGAGAGCAGGACAGCCTCTGTCTCATCTGCGGAGTCTAGTGTTACTCGAAAAATCCTTGGTTCACCAGAGTTCACTGAGGTCGGATGACGCGTTACGCGCTGCAGCACTGCAGGCTCAACCAGAATACCAATCACCTTGCAGATGAAACTCCACTGGTTGCGCTCGTCTTGCAACTTGCCTTTTATTGCGCCAGATTTGGACTCGGGAACATTGGTGCACACAAGAGTTAACGCAGGGTGGTTTTGTCTAGCAAGTGTTGGCTTTATAGCTTTTGCCGGCAATTCGGGTTGTTTAGAGGGCACCACTGGAGTTGACGGTGAAAGCTGCGTTGTGCCACACGTGCTTGCTGCAGAAGATGGGCCCATGTATGCCGCTCCCTGTGTGTTTGTCGAGACAATCGATGCGTACATTACCTGCTTGTTATCTGCACCGGATTTTCTTCGGCACTGAGCTGTCGGTGTTATGGCTGAAACTGCAAGTGATGCGTCTATGGTTGGAGAAGTGGAAGCAGGCATGTTCGAGTCTTGTCCATTTATGGGAGGGAGGTGACCCATTGGATTTGAAGTCACAGACGCAGCAGTGCGGTTGGAGCGTCTAGCTCTATTATTCGGTTTTGATTCAGAGCCTACTTTGGCTGGTTGAGGTAGTATCTTGGCCACGTTTACCTCCATGGGATCGATATTGGTATTTAACAAAATGCGCGATTATCTCAGTCATGCTATCGCAGTTTTTCATAAGCAAAGATGAACAGTGGACAACTGGAATGACATGATATGATGGGCCAAACCGAATTGTGCCAGCACCTTTTTGTCTGCCTCACTTCTTGGACGGATTAGCCTACACATTGCGGACAGTACGATCTAATGCAGCTAGAACAGGTTACACTGATCTAAAGGGCTTTACTGCAATTGTCTGCGCAACAAAGGCGATGTTGAACCTTTGGAATGCTAGTCGTCATCTTATCGTTTGCAACAAGGCCTATCTAAACGCGCCTATTGATGGGTGTTCTTTGCGCCAGGCGTGACTCGCAAACACATCAGAACACGTACACGAATTGAGAGTTGCTCGATTGCACCAAGGTCAGTCGGTAGATGCAGATGGAGGTCGTAACGCGTAGACTATCGGGTTCAGCGATCAATCGACTCGCAGTTGAACACACACCCACACAAAGCGGCAGCGTTTATTGATCGGCCCGCCTTAAGCGACGATGCGGGTGTAGAGCGGATAAGCTTCCCTAGAGCTGATCACTTGATGGTCGGAGCAAAATAGCTGTAACTTTGTTATGATGTATGTGCAAGGATGGTTGCCGCGTAGTTTGGGAGCCCTCAGCTTCTTCTTCCGAGTGAGACCAAAATCTTTTCCAAAAAACTGCGACTCGACCGCACATTACATTTTCGTTTCGAAAATCCTCAATAAGACTTTTTGATTCACTCACAACAGGCTCCATCAAGCCAGAGGGCGTGACGATGTATTCCGGACATTTTCGCTGCCAAGCCTGCGCTCGTCCGCAAATGTGCCTGCCATAATGACGAGCGTCGGTGCGTGGGTCAGCTTGCAAAGTACAACTCGATTCCCATTCTCACCATTTGGGCTTATTCGTCAATACTATGACGCACAAAGGAACACCTGGACTATTCCCACTGTGATTGAACCACCCGAGGAGGCATCACGAGCTGTGACTGTAGTGACACCCTGGCTCAAATCTCGGAGAACGCAGTTATCGTCCTTGTTCGCAATGGAATACCACTCCAACTGCACACTGATTCACCTGGTCTGACGGAGCTCTTGTGTCAATAGCGAAACGTTACCAAACAATTATACCAACGATTGCTACAAAACCTCTCTGAACTCATGACTACTCGATCGGTTCCAGATATCTTCCAAGATTTCGAAAGCAAGTACGGACCCCGTGTTCGAAATCTGTCATGTGAATTAGTTCGATTGTCGAGCCTTGTAAGGAACTGGCAGAAACATTTCATTTTCAACATGTGATGTCTTAAGAGTAACCTGCTCCCAAAATGTCGCACAGTGAAACCTCCGGACCGCACATACACCACTGCAAGAATAGCGTTTAATGCTTCCAATTCCTTTTTAATGCAGCGGATTTACCAAGTGATCAAACGTTTGAGCGAGATCCGCATGGACACAAATCGGCTGAGTCTGGATTTACAGACCGACATAACCTCTCACGACTACAACTGAATTTTCAGTAAGGCTAGATGCATCGAAGATGGATTCGAAGTAAAGACAAATTCGTATTTTCGAGTGCTTAATATCTAGATCCTAATGCACCCGGTCCTGCTGACAGATCTGGATCTATTGGCTGCTATTTTAATGTGGTTACTATGTCCGATGGGTTTTCGAATGAAACGGAATGTAAAGTGTTGGAGAAAGGTTTAACCTCTACCGTCAATAAGTCTAAGATATATGCGGAAGAGATTATCCCAAGCATTGAGACCGCGGTGACAACATTGCCCAATATAAAGGTAGAGAATATTCGTACGCAGTTAGTAAATAATATTAAGTTTCAGAAACAGGGTGAGCCAAATCCGCCACCATCTGAATCTACGGCATTAAATTCATTGAAGAATGATTGCAGAGTTGTACTCACAAGGCCTGAAGAAAAGGAAGACCCTGGTTGTAATGAATAGGTCCAAATATTTGGAAAAATGGGGCGCTAATTGGAGACGTATCCATATAGATTAGTCGTTGCTAAGACCGTGGCGTCAGCAATGAACAAAAGTAAGACGGAGGTTGGTAACTATTTAACAACCGTAACGAACGATTTGGGATCAGGCAAGTGGTACAGTCTATACCCAAACTCGACTTTAACACCGGTGGTTTATGGCTTGTCAAAAGTTTATAAATCCGAAGCAAACCTACGGTCATTAGTCGACGGTATAGGTTCCCCGACTCATGAACTCTCTAGATATTTGGCAAGGCTTTTGCAGCTTCTAACAGGGCGAAGGAGTACATACGTGAAAAACTCTTGTGAGGTCCCTCTAAAAATAGTATGTCCCGAAATGGAGCCAGATGATTTGATGGTTAGCTTCGATGTCACATCACTTTTCACCAATCTACCGAAGGAGAGGAGCTAGGAATAGCAAGACGTTGTCTAAATGAAGACGTCACTCTTAGTAATCGAACAGCACTTACGAGTAACCAGATAATCGAGGGTATGATAGTGTGTCTTACTTCATTTTTCAGTCGAAGATGTACATTCAGGAACAAGGTCTCTCCATGAGATCGCGAACACCCCCTGTACTGGCGAAATTGTATATGGAAGAGTTCGAAAACAGTGCGTTAACAAACACCATTAACTCACCAAATGTTTGCTGGCGCTATGTAAGCGACACGTTTGTGCGAGTTAAACGGGATGAGAAGGACGATTTGCTTGATCACTTAAACTCCATTGATGAGTGGATACCATTTACTATTGAGTTGGAATCTTGTAGCGATACAATACCATTTCTTGACTGCCGGGTTCACAGGAATGGGGGAAATTTAAAGTCGACCATATTTGGTAAGCCAACAGATAATGTCGGCGTACTGCACTACACTTCGGGTCATCCGAAACAGGTTTACGCTGGGATAGCCTCAGGGCTGTTCTACAAGGCACAAACTCTGTGCACGATGGAGAATGACAAAAAGGCAGCGCAGAGTGGCAATGAATAAACTATTAGAAAGTGGTTACCCACGGCGGCTAGTCAAACGCCACTTACGTAAAGTGCTAAACCGACGATCAATACCCACAACGGAGTGGATAGGGACGGTAGGAATTCTGTACAAGGAAGGCATTTCGGAAGGTACTACACTGAAAATATAGGGGTAATCTTCCAGCGTGGTCAAACGCCGCGTCCAGCATTGGTGCACCTGAAGGATACTCTTCCTAAGGATAGGACGACTAACTGTGTTTGTAAAGTTAAATGTAACGACTGTACACATGCGAACATAGGCCAAAGAGCGAGAAGGTTGCGCAGCCAAATTTCAGGGAACAGGAGACGCATTTCAAGCCCACCGACAAATGAGTTTGAATACCAGGCAATATTAAGAGATTCGGCCGTGGCTGTACATGAATTAGACACGAATCACCAGATCGACTTGGAGAACCTAGAGGTCATTGGGAGGGTTATGCAATCAAAACGCCAGAGGTTGGTAGCAGAGGCGTTGGAAAATACCAAATCAGACAGCTGCATGCAAAGAATGGAGGGAGTAGAACTCTTTATTGCGTGACGAACATTCATAAGCCGACGAGCCTGCCGAGCGTCGGTGCGTGGGTCAGCTTGCAAAGTACAACTCGATTCCCATTCTCACCATTTGGGCTTATTCGTCAATACTATGACGCACAAAGGAACACCTGGACTATTCCCACTGTGATTGAACCACCCGAGGAGGCATCACGAGCTGTGACTGTAGTGACACCCTGGCTCAAATCTCGGAGAACGCAGTTATCGTCCTTGTTCGCAATGGAATACCACTCCAACTGCACACTGATTCACCTGGTCTGACGGAGCTCTTGTGTCAATAGCGAAACGTTACCAAACAATTATACCAACGATTGCTACAAAACCTCTCTGAACTCATGACTACTCGATCGGTTCCAAGTATTTTCCAAGCATCTGAAACGGTACTTCTTACTAAGAAACATCTGACAATTTTGAAAAGCCCTAATAGGTAATTACTTTTGTGCGTTTCCTCATTTTTAACTATGTAGTACGCTCCACTCTGTGTCAGACCTTCATTATTTTAAATGTTTGACTAGTTTAGTCTGCTTGGCAGAAGTTCTGTGTAATGGTTTCCCCCTATTCATCTAAACGCTTTAACCTTGTAGTCCAATTTACATACATACATAGTCCAATTTACATACATGATATTTCTCTACTTTTTCCAATAACGTAGCAATAATGGAAAACTTCGCTTTTCCACTGCTTCCATTTGTGTTAGCTTAACGAATGGAACTTATGTGAACTTTTTCTTAGGTTATACTTACCACGCTACACTTGGTCTAAGCCTAGAGAACAAATTTACTTAGCCCGTTAACGAATGTATTGTAACCAGCCTCCTAGCTAACTGTCATTTTCGCACCCGAATATTTTGTGTTCACTGGTACACCCTCAAAAATAGTTAACGACGTGCCAACTCGGCTGTACACTTTACACACAGCCGAGTTTTCGAAAAGTGACACGTACAATTTTTACAGCCTTGAAACTTGTAAATTGAATTCGCCGGAATGTTGAGGTACAGATACTTGTTGCACACAAACAATGGGTTGCTGTAAGACTGACAGGGTATGCATTCCACTGTACTGCAACAGAAAACATGCACTTTCAGTATCTTGTAACATTGGATTTTATGGTTGTTTTAACCTTCGAAACGTCCATTTGTTTTACCGACTGCACCTCCGTTGTCACAAAACCGTTTTGGTGAGTACCTCGCTGCACCTTTCTCGCTCTGTCTGATTCGCTTCCTATTCTTGTAGCCTGTACAATATACGTTGGGTTCAATCGCCTCCGACTTCTATGCTGTCGTATTTGACACGTATTACGTGTCATTGCTTACCGACTAGTATACCAGGCTCCGCCCAACACCACCTTCAGGGGTCGCAGTTTACATAATGAATGGTCAAAACATCTACACCATAGTTCCAGCATGACACGAGCTTTGCCTTCACTACTAGACCTGGCCACTACTGAAAAGTTGTTTTACCGTTTGATAACTTGTATGCTATGTATGGGAGCATTTTGTTGGATCTTGCGTCAGGCTACCAGGTTCAACTAGTAAGAAACTTGCCCAGGGGTATACACGGTTATAACGGCTGTTGATTAATCGTTTCTCAACATCGACTGCTTTTGGCAAAGTAGTTTAGGAGAAGACGAAGTTGACAAAATGGCCTGGCAATACATCAGTGTCAAAAGTTTATACGAAAAACCAGAGGCAGTCTACTTGAAACGTATTGCAGGGCGGCGGAAGCCAATGACTACTCTTGAATAGGAACAACAACAAAAAGCTGCGTTGTAGATAAGTAACAAGGGGCAAAATGGATGAGACGAGACAAGGCTCAGCGAGCCTTGCGGATCGAGCCGATAGCGGATCACGGGCGGCATCTGGTAACGAGTCTGGGCCCAGAATAGTGGAGGAGGTATGTGTCGAGAACGCAATGAATCAGACAAATACGCCGATAACGAAGTCCACAAGATTGAACGCACGCCATGTGATGCACCCACGGGAGAGCAAATCGAGAGCTTTCGAAAGACTCATGGCTGGCTAAGATCGGATACAGCGAAGCGGAGATACGGGATGGTAAGTTGGAGGGTTGCTTTCCAAGTCCAACCTCATAGACACCTAGAATGGCGCGGCACACAAATCTTCGTCCGCTCTGCATCGTGGGAAGCAAAGACGGTCCAAATATGTACGGGTTTGTGAGATGTCAGTTGCATGTTCTTACGGCAATACACCCTCCGCCCCCTCCTCGTCGTTTTCTCTACAATATTGCATGCGCTTAGTCATTGTTTCAAACATTAGTTGGTGGGCTTTAAGTCTTTGGATGTAGCCGCGGACGCCGCGGATTTTTCGATTACCTTGCTGGATTCCACTTTTTATTCGGGATTATTTTGTTATACGTGATTTGTGGGAATCGCGCACCTACATTTTTCTTTTGGTGTATTTTTCGGTCTGTGCAAATTTTTCCTTGTTCTGAATAATTTCGGAATTTTCATTGAGTATCCCAACTGCCGTCCTTGTCCGCCATCATGCATTTGTTCTACGGTAATCGGCCATCATGAGCACCACACTGCTAACCCGAAACAAAGTTTTTGTGTTAATCAAACTCGTGCTAAGGTAGTATAAGAAGGATCTACTCGCATTAATTGCTAAGACCGGTACCATTCGAAATGCGTCGAGGTCTATAGGACTAACAATACGATACGCTGGGTTCACTTTGGTACTCTCCGAAGTACATGGCGCTTCCACAAGTAAAATGCGTACTAGCGTTAGCACAAAAATACGACAGCCTAGCCGCCGAAACTAGACATCGACTGAATGCAAAAATTGCTTCACGCAAAGCAAAGATAGCGCATCTTGCACCTCATCCCTTTCCCACAATTGCTACCGTGAAACTAAGGAAAAGGTCCAGATGTTCACACGACCACGCAGTAATAGAAATCTTGGGAACCACGAACCAACTGGTCATCCCGACCGATAGAAGCACGCCTAGCCTCACCGTCTACATTCGCTTATCCAATGTATCGACTGATGCGACATCGGTAACACCCACCCTTCTTATAGCCCAAGGAAACCCGAAGCACTTTAAAGATCGATGCACCTATGCAACCGTTGCTGCTCGATATAATCAAAGTGCGACCTCAGTAGCCCACCAAGTACAGCCACAAAACGCGTGAAGGACCATGTGCAACCTGCAGCAACGTCATTAACTTCCTCGATAACCGTGTTTGCAACATCACGGAAGACCAGGTGGAACTACGGGGCCTTAACCCTTATATACACCAACGTCCCTGAGCCCAAACCAAATTCGTTAACGGGTTAACAGCTGGATGCCTAAAGGCAATCGAATTGCCTTTTTGATAAAGTCGGAGTTCAAGCCAGTACGACTAACATAATGCGTAGCACTAGACATCAAACCTCGAATCATTATGGGGAGTCCCGGCTAATGAGAGTAACATTGGGATCAACAGATGATGTCGAGACGGTGCTTTTGTCGACATACCGCCTGCCAACTGAAAACAGTGGAATACACATATTTCTGGATGTTCCACGGAGCGAACACCAGCAGAACAAAAATAATTCGCATCCATTGAATACATAAGCTCTGCACTCAGTGACAATTGTTCCAGAGTTCATTGCGGAAATACAGAGCCACCCCTCCCCTATGCTGGGTCGGACATGCCTGGCATTGCCATCTGAATGTCAATTATGTCAGGTCGTAACCCTTTCTCTCTTACAGTGTAGCGTTATGTCACCATATCTATATGCAGTATTTGATTCATCTTATTTGCTGTCGTTGTTTTAATTGGCTGGCTGTTATTTGACATCCCCGGTGTGGCTGCGCTTGATGTGTATGTTGACAAGGTGCTTACCTGTCTATTACCCACTACCTCGTCCATACTGGCTCCAGCAGACAGTTGGTCGTTGATGGAGGGGAGGGTTGCACGGTCCTTGTGACGGTGCTAAGCCAAAAGAGTGGTTCCATGCACTCAGTATGGAGCGGGCTACGGTCCAGCCACCGCCTTGTGTGCGGTTGATTCCCAAGTGCAGCGTGTTCGTGTTTACCTGTGAAGGAGTGTGGGCCGGCTCCGTTGATGAAATGTGGCTCCCATCCACATGTCTCCCAGTCTTATTCCTTCGGGTTTACACTGGATATGGGGTGTGGATGGAGCTGTGGGTGGTGCAACGCAAGTCATCTATGGTCCCGCTGTAGGCGCAAGTGTCCTGTAGTTGCTCTATGGAGACCACAGTGACAGACAAATCCGGAACCGGATGCCGCCATACTTATAGCGATGACGTCACAGGCTTTTGATCCATGAAGAAACGCAGTTCGGAAATTTTGCTCAGTACGCCTTTAGCAATAGTGTATATACATGAAAGCTACTTGGATGCCAGAAGCTCTTGCCAAGAAGTATACGAAGGAGGTGAGTTTGTGGTGACCAATCAGGGGCCGGCACCTAAACGTCTCTTTTGGTTATTTGCCAAATATCGCCATACGTGCAATATGTTTTTGGTCTCATCTTCACATACCGTATGTAGTCCATCGGTAGCTTTCTCGATAGCTACTGGTATTAGCGCACATTTAACTGAATCGCTGTTTTGTTTAAATAGTGTCGCGAGTAGTGTTGTTTCCTCGAAGACAGCGATTGACTCCGGTTCTCCAACTGTTGTCTTCAGCCATACTTCTTAACTAAGTGTGTTGCGTTGTATCTGCCAGCTACGGAATGATTGCACCGCTATCTGGACCATAGGTTTCAGTATCCCTGGGCCACTGCCTTTGTGTTGCGGCGGCACGGGTAACTGTATTATTGATTAAACTGTGGCTTCACCGTCCACAGAGAGCTTCACGAATTTATCGCCATTCTACCGGGTCATTAGCATGGGTTCTTTTTCACTCTGTTGTTAAACTCAGGACCATGATCTCAGTACGCTACTGTGTAATAAAGGAGCTAATAAATCTGGGTATTCTCCACCATGAATGGACCCAAACAAGTAAATGCTTGTGTTGCACGACAGCGTATTTCCATCGGGATGTCGTGTCATAATACCACTGGTGACCTCAGCTTAAGTGACTTTGAGACACTCTGGCTGTCTGCGTGAGGTCTCAGAATGGCAAGAGTGTCGTGGAATGGATCGGGTGACTCAGTTATGCTGAAAATGATCCCATGTTACACTGTATACTAGAGCAATCACATCTACGATTCGGCCATCGATAATAAGCGCTATCTGTGTGCGTAGTCTTTTTAACTAGCTGTTTATGTATTCCATCCCCAATTATTGACCTTAAAGTACAACGTACCATCGCCATTGAGGCGGGGTTAAGGATACACCTAGGTGATGAAGAAAGTGCACATCCAAGCTCTGTCTTACATTCCACACATGCACCTGTAACTATGCCTTGTGAAAACACTCCAACTTACCACTCAATGTAACTTCAAAACCGGATGAACACGTTGCCATTCGAATGTGCCTGCACTAACCTATGGGCAAACTTGAGCACTCAATGTTAGGAATTTGTTAGGAATAGATTCATACGGAAGTTGCGAGTCGACTGATCCCAACGGGTATTTTGAAACTAAATAAGTGAAAAGGTACCCGTTAGATAAAGGCTGACTGAACGCAAGTCAGAGGGTTTTAGGACCTACGTTATAGGACGAAGGGTCCGATGCATTGCAGTGAATAAAGTGACGTTCACTGAAACCAAGAAACATCCAACCCCAGTACAGTGTACTCGAGTTAGTATTAAGGAAATACTTATGCGTGCTCTCAGTGCCCTGCCATAGTCTCCTCTTAGACTATCGAAATTCAGTTCTAGGCTCTGCTTCACCAACACACAAATTCTTTCACATTGCGAGCCGGCCTGACTTGCATACCTTATATTCATGTAGCCTCTTGCATCCCAAACCCGTCCGTCTCTGCTGACTCTTTATTTATCTTCCCACCTTAACTTCGACTTACTCTCAATGTACCGACTAATCCAGTCTCGTCTGAGCGGTCCCCTGCGCTCCGAGCTCTCTCGGACTGTTGAGACGTTACCGGCATTTATTCGGAAGACCGAACGCTCTGTCCCCAATACCTCATTAGTCTCATGGACTTTTCCATACCTCTTTCTATCCGGACCGTCTCCTCTCCTTATGGTGCTCTCTACTTTCATTTCTTCTCTAATCAGACGACCAACTCTCAGTGCCCTGCAACAACCTAGTCTCAGCTGACCGGTCTGCTTCTTTGACCTTTTCCAGACCAGCAAGATATATCGATTTAGGCTGTATAGACTCCAAGCTATATGGCACTTACGTTGACAGCCCGCTAGACTTGTTTACTTTTTATTAATATAGGCACTTCCTTCAGTAACCTGTACACTCAATCCTTCTTCAATCGGACGACCAACGCTTAGTGCCCTGCCCTTCTTTTTCATCATCTGATCAGCCAAATTCTCTGAGACTATTACGAGACCTCCGGATGTCGACTAATCCAGTCTCGTCTGTTCGGTCTCCGGCTCTCAGAGTTCTCTCAGACTACCGGGATATCGTCGGTGATTGTTCATAACTGAACGATTCATACTTCGCACGAGAGCATTGTTGGCTTCATCACACTTTATGAGTAAACCATTTTTCATTCTGACTATCATCTCCTTGTAATTACTCTCACGAATTACTCTTCGCACTGCCGTCCGCATTCATCCGCTCCTAGCTGATTCTTTGAATTTCCTTCTCTTCTCGGAACGTTGCTTTACCTATGTTTCTCCCGCATTCGATCTCAACCTAGTTGTCCCCAGTTTCACCTGAGATGCCTCTCGCGTTCGGACTGCTGTCATCATCATCGGTTTACCTGTTTCTCTCCAACAATCGTATTATTCGCTCAACTTCTGTCAACACGCTGTTATATCGGTCTCTTGACCCTGCGCTTGCAGAGCCTTCTTCCTACCTAGTAGTTGTAGTCTGAGTCACACCAGCGACGTCATGTAAAGAACGCGCTTGGAAATCATGTATACTAAACAAAATTGCATAAGTTTTAATGTATCATAGGCACTGTTGCGCGCCACCAGTCTGTGTTTGTGCTTCTTGATTCATTGCTGTTTGGCTGCCTCTTGTCCGCTGCCCGTTTTCTCCCGAGATTTCCACAGCCACACCCGCCAAAACAAGAAGATTTATCCGCTGGGACTGGTCGACCCACCCTCAATAGCCAGACGGTTTAAATGCTTAATCTTTTTTCCGGGAGATGAAGAACCTACACATCGTACCAAATGGAGCTCTTTCCGCCATTCTGGAGATGTTACCTCCATGGGGTCTAAACAAATGGGTTTAGCTCGCCTCGTACTCACAGTAGAACAATTTACTCACCTGGAATAATATATTTACATGGATCCCCTGTTCCACAACAGTGATTACCTTCATTGCCTCAAACATTCCGATTCTCCAGTCCCCTGGAGCTTTTATGATGTCATTTCACGGACAGCAATGCGCTCGTATAAGTGGCTTTTCCGATGGCCTTCCATGGAGTTCTCACCTGGCCATGGAGACAATCACACTTATATTTGAATTAAATTCCGAATCCACTTTGCGGAGAATGGCATTTTCGCCTGTTATAGACATATTCAGCTACAAAAAATAACTGCACTCACCGTCCCCATGACATGTCCAGCGTGGATAGCTAGACACGGTTTGCGAGCCGAACAATAATATAATAGAAAAAGCCGGTCTCTATTAACAATGTGTTTACTCACCTGCATCATTATCATTCGACTCTGCGACCCTTTTACATCATTGACCGGCTTCAACGGCTACTGCCGGATCATTACTAAGCCATTCGGCCAACCAAGGAAGAATTTTGGCTATCAACCGACTGCGAATGGTAGAGTGCGACCTCGGTCTATACATTGCATAGATGACTAGCACTACTGTTCAACGGAAGCTACGGCAGTGTTCCAGGACGTGGTGGGTTTTCGGCTGGCAAGCGTTCTCCCTGTAAAAAAAACCACAAATGTCCGCTTAACAACATTGCAACGTGGCGGATGTGACTCGCCAAAAAATAAAGTCACAGCTAGACATTTCACACTGACGCAGCCCTCAACCTTCTAAATCCAACCTGTGCAACTGATTTTACTATGAAGAATGCTTTGATGGAGCACAGATCATCCCGACTTCGTAATGGTCATTGATTACACCAAAACCTTGTTTGGGCTCCTGTGCTCATGGATCACTACATGGCAAATTTACCCCCAACTTGTATCTTGATGCAACAGTTTTTGCGCGCCACAGCTCCATCATGGTCTTTTATCTGACTACTACCTGACAATATGCTTACTCATATGGACTACATCTTTCCGTGTATTCCTTTCATTAAAACGAAATGTTTTAATATTCCAAAGAAGCTATGCTTGTGCGCATATTTGATCACGCCCTTACAGGTGTGTCTCGTTTTACCGAGAATATACTATTTATTTATTTGTTTATACCCTCCGGTCTCTCAATTACATGTTTCGATTAAGCCCAAAGATCCAATATTGAAACATGCGCACTGGCTTGTTTGGAAACTACGCCCCTAATACGTTCCACAGCCTCTTCCTTCCGTACGAAATAAAGAATTTCTTGTTTATTGACTATATTTAAAGTGCGGCTCCAGGGTTCACATAGAAGTGGAAAGGACAAGCCGATTCCTTAATCCCAGCAGATATTGCTGAGCTAAAGATTATCCTTACTAGATTGCAGGTGCGTCTAAGTACACATATCGTAAAGTTACGTGAAAGCGAATGGAGCTACCAACCCATAGTTTATTAGTGTTACCTAACCTACTTAGCCGGCAACTTGACATTGGCTCGCTAACGCTACATAACCGCAGTATCACAACATATGCATCTTCCCATCCGATCGGTTCATACATCTTCTTCCTTATCTGTCAGACTGCAGCCTGTGGTCTTCGTCTGAACAAAAATTGAAGCAAAACTGAAGGCAGTGCCACATTTTTTCAAGTATAGTATGGCTTCTACTTTGCAAACTTCCAATTGCCAGTAAAGCTCCACACGAAGCAACTCCACACCTCTTGTATCACAACTCACCCTGTTCGAATTAAACATTAAAGCGAAACGTTACGATGTCAACTGAATCGGCTGTTGTGTACAAATGGGCATTTAGCTTGCGGTTTATCAGCTACTCACCACAGTGCAGCGTTGGAGACCGGTTGACTGTGTCATACAGTATGGTTTACCGCACAAGTTGTCATAGACGTCCCAGTTACTTCAAGTCTGCTAGTCGAAAGGGGTGAAACTTCTTTCACTGGTAGTATCCCAAACAAAGACTACCCAAAACAATTTGGATCGGCAAAGCCTAAAAAATCTAGCCAACAGACACATGAACACGCGAGACGAATAGCGTAATCTTGCCTGAGTGCACCGAGACCCTGGAAAGAATGACTGACCGTAAGTGTTTGTTCCCCGGGCTCTACACCCGTTATGTATAACTAAACAGAATGTAAGCATGATGCACAAACCATGGAGGAAAGTGAGCGCTAGTATGGCATTTGAGATGCGATGTAGTAGCAGTGCCCTAAGGAGGTCTCAGTGGAAGTCAGTGCGGTAGTCACAAAAGTAACAGTGCGGTGAGCTGAGTTGGGGTCTGCACAGATTGCATCAACGAATAGCAGTGGTTTCAAAGGGGTGAGCTCAGGCGCTAACTGTGTAATGTTACTCCCGTAGCGGCAGTATTACTGAGGCGTGCTCCACGCACTCATTGCGGAGATATGCCATCTCCGCAGTGCATCGTTCATTTCTTGTACCCGCAAACGGTATCTTTTGCAAATACCAGCTGCCACACATCCATAATCTCATTGGTCCGTTAAATGAAGATAAAAACATCTCCACTTGATGATCTCAAGCAAGGTAGCAATCATTCGTGAACCACATGATCAGAAGGGTGCAAAACTGAAAGCGCCCCATAACGGATGCTGTCTTAGTGATCAGCATGAGACAAGTCTGCTTCGACCTAAGCAGAGGCGCTGAGAGAAATTGCTTGTCCCATTTCAGACGCGCGGTGGGCGCACCAAACCTCAGCGTTGTATTTAGTTTTTCCTACTGAGTGTTTTATTTTCCAAATATTTGTACCCTTTTAATTTGTTGTTATTTACTGTGCTGTTCCTGGACCGCGGACACACAATTACATAGAACGCGATGCGTGTATTGCTGTACTAGGTATGAAGCGTATTCAGTTATGGTAGAGCTTGCGGTTGACGAGTAATTTAGTGAAATGATCTATAGCCGGATGAGAATTATCACCCCCTGCATCGAAGTGAAAGCAAACACAGGATGAGAAGCATGTATATTCCACTAATGCACATGGTCAAATGCAGTTTCAGCAGGTGGCAAGAACTGGAAGTATGTCTTTTTACGACCTGATTGAGTGGAGTGCATTGCCATAATAAGCATCCATAAATAATTAGGCTCTGCATAACAGTTTTGTTGGCAAATTTATCCATCCGGACGAACTGATCCATCATCACTGAAAATTAGCGAAGCATCGGTAGGGTCCCTCTCCTCTTAGTAGTTCGAAATTTGCAAAGACAAATGATAATCAAGCACGCTTGACTCGCTGTAAATTACTGGCCACCTCAAAATCCAGTGCCATGAGTGGGGACACTTGAGCGAAATAGGGCCTACTGCAGCGACTGGTTTTTCCCTAAGCTGGATGTTCAGCTGGAGAACGTTGAGTGGCGGGAAGTACGTTTCACTTGTAACCTGGTGGATTTGATTCCCCGCTGATCCGACAACATATCCGTATTACTAACCAGCTGCAAGAGTTGGGAACACCGTAATTCGTGAAAGTATGGCCAAAATCAAGGCTATGTTTGCCTATGCATTCAACCAAATTCTGACCAGTGGGATGAACGTGGTGTGCTGCCACAAATGTAATAGGGTGAGAAGCGAGTGGATGGATGCTTTCTGTGTACCACAAAGACGATTCGCTCATAACCGTTTACATCTTTTCTACCGCCCCCCCCCCCGAGTTTAACATGCAAAGTTTGCACTCGATGGACGTTAGATAAGTACTTTTAATGCAGTGAATTGCAAAATGGCTTGGAGTGCAAAGACCAAAAACAAGTGGTTTCCAAACCAGCGCGTTAACAGTGCTGTTAGCTCACTTACGTGTGCAATGGGAAGCTAAGAAAAAGTCTTAGGTTGTTGTTTCCCAAATGCAAGCGTGCTAGGCTCATTCTTCTTCTGTTTTTTCTTCAAATCGCAGTATGCCGTGACTGGCTCTCTTGTTTCAATTTTCGAAGTACCACAACATGCCGTGACCAAATCCGTAATCATTGCAATGCTCAGATAAAGACAGCGTGCTGGGGCTGTGAATCGAATCAACAACATTTTGCTTGTGCTAGACATTTTACAGCAGATAACGTTCGTTAATTGTGTAAGTTGAAGCAAGTTTTAAGATACAGTGTCAAGAGGGGGTAACAATTATAGCACTCCAAACAGATGCACATCCCGTGATCAGAATGGTCAAGATGTGCTTCAGAACAAAGCAAGCTAAAAATTGATCCCGTATTTCACGATCTACACAAGTAGTCAGCGCTCTGAAACCAAAGTATGATTCTAAAGCTGCTGTGTCAACTGCTCTCCCAGGAGCTAGGTAGCGCAGTGATCAGGATATTCGCCACCAATCCTCGCATTTGGAGTTTAAAAAGCTCCACCAACTCCACATAAATTTTACAAAGAAACTCTACTTGGTGTATTCGTCTCAATAGCTACCAAACCAGATAGTCATTCACATATCCGGAAAGACACTTGGCAGTGGTTGTGTCCTATTTGGACAAATTAGTATTGCACAGCCATTGGAGCTATTAGGATCCGAACCTGTAAACACAAACGGCTAGTATTAGCTTATACCACTAAGCCATGGAGCAAAGTGCCGGACGGTTTGCCAAATATGAACTACCCGCGAAATAGCGCATTTCATTCGCCACTGTCCTGCAAGTTACGAACGGACAGGTTTGACCCCGGAAAATATGACATCCAATGAGAGTAACTATATACAGTGTAGCATTTAGACTATATGGTGACTGCTTTGATGCATTACTGTGGAGTCTCGATGAAGCGAAACAGCCGCGTAGTGTTTTTCTGCGCATGTGGAGAACCATCTGGATTGGAAGATGTGGCAATGAACTCCCATGCAAGTATATCAAAAACTTCCCAATCATAAGTAACCCATTTATTTTTGCTTTATAAAGATAAGACAGTAGTCAATACAGTTCCAACTCACGTTCGTCGCCAATGCTTATCGCCGGTGGTTGAGCCACGTTGGACGGACAATGATTGTGCAGAGATTCTTTACTTCGCAAGCTCATTTGGCCGATCCGGTAGGAATTCACAAAGACGCTACAAAAAATACTCTCAGTACTATTGTAAGTATGAACAAAGAACCGCAAAGGACACAGCTGTAATGTGTACACACGATCAAGTCACTGGTTCGCTTGATATGGTTGGCGGCATCCGGTTTCGGATTTGCCTGTCACTGTGGCCAGCCACAGGACGCCTGCGCCTACAGAGGGACCATGGGTGGCTTGCGCTGAACCACACACAGCTCCATCCACACACCCCATATCCAGTGTAAACCCGAAGGAATAAGACCGGGAGGCATGTGGATGGGGACCATGTTTCATCAACGGAGCCGGCCCACACTCCTTCACAGGCAAACACAAGCACGCTGTATTTGGGAATCAAGCGCACACAAGGCGGTGGCTGGACCGTAGTCCGCTCCACACTGAGTGCATGGAACCACTCTTCGAGCCTAGCACGGCCACAAGGACCGTGCACCCGTCCCCTCCAGCAACGACCAACTGTCTCCTGGAGCCAGTATGGACGAGGTAGTGGGTAATAGACAGGTAGGCACCTTGTCAACATGCACATCAAGCGCAGCCACACCGGGGATGTCAAACAACAGCCAATCACTTGAAATAACAGTAACAAATAAAATATATCTGTTAAAGAATACGGCTATGCAGACATAACTCTTCCCTAAATTAGCATATGAAGTACGTTGGTTAGCAACGAATCCGCGATAAGTAAAATATGTCCAGAAGTGACTCAGAAAATGCTACAAACGCAATAAAGTTAATGAAGATAAGCACAATTAAAGTAAGCAACGTGGAAATTTAATAGAAGATTATTCCGGTAGGCAGAACAAATCAAATGAAGTGGAATGAAATTTATCCAGCTTAAAAAGAGACCTAGTTTAAGTGTAAGTTGGTTTAGCCCAACTGCGGTGAAGAAGCATCGTGAATGCAACATCAGCCTCAGCATGGGGCACGGTTCGCTTGATAACACGGATATTTACTCATACACATGAGTCATGTGCATGACCAGACAGACCGTGGCTAGTGATAACCAATCACAGCTCTCCTCCACCGATAGATTAAGGGTATCCAGCATGTTAGTGTTCTACGCTGCGCCTCACACGGAGTGATCGCCATGGCAGTATGGGTGGCGCAGCGTGGTTTTCAGTTGGCAATGTATCTGGCGCTATTCTCGGGGGGTGCAGGCGATGGACAATTTGTTCCACTGCAGGACTCACAGGCTGTCGTCGCACTTGGTCCAAGTAACTTTGAAGTATTCGCCCATCTTCCAATCCCACTTCCACTGCACTACCTCTTGTCGATCTCGTAATCACTCGGGTCCAAGTTCTATCCGTTGGTCTCAGTTCAAGATATACTATGTCGCCTGCCTCAACCACCCCAACCTTCGTTTTCATGTCGTAGCGTTGTTTCGTCACAGACTGGCGTTTACCGACCGTTCAATGCAGATTGGGTTTAATCAGATCCAACCGAGTGCGCAGACGTCGTCCCATCAGAAGATCACCCGGTGGATGATCCGTGGAAGTGTGTAGCGTAATGCGATATTGTAATAGGAATTTGTCCATGCGTGTTTGTCAAGTTCCGGACTGTTGTTTGGCTACACCCAGTTTGATTGTCGCAACCGCTCCCTCTGTCAGACAATTGGTGCCAACATGTTCGATTCCGTTTTGACGTAGGAATTGTGCAAACTCGTCGCTAGTACATGTCGGGCCGTTATCTGAAACTACCGTACATGGTACACCATGTGTAGCGAATATATTCCTTAAGACCTGCACAGTTATCGACCTAGTCATGGATGTGGTTGCCCGAGCTTCGATCCATTTGGAATAGGCGTCCACTACAACCAGAACCATGAAGCCATCAATGGGTCCACAGAAGTCAATGTGTATTCTGTCCCACGGGCGCGAGGGACATTTCCATGGAGACATTGGCACAGGTTGTGGGGATGATTTATTTTCTTGACAGCTAGCACACAATTGTACGAGTTGTTCTATCTCTTGATCGACTCCCGGCCAACAAATGTAGTTATCTGATAGTGCCTTCTTCTTTGAATATCCTTGGTGACCCATATGAAATTCCCGCAGGATTGTTTGACGACACGGTTTGGGGACGATGACTCGAGAGCCCCAAAGTATGCAACCGTCCTCCAGGCTTAATTCATCTCTTCGAGTGCGAAATGCCCTTAAACCTTCATGGACCCCGTCCGGCCAACCAGTTAGGTTATAACCACGCACCTTCGGCAGTTCCGGGTCACACCTTATTTCCAATTTTATTTCCGTTGCTGTTACTGCCGAACCGTGCAACCAAGATATTAATTGTACCAATTCTCGAAAAGCTGGCGTGTGGCTCGGAGCCACCCGTAATGGAAGTCGGCTGAGGGCATCGACATCATGATTCTCCTTCCCGGGAAGATATTTTAGTTGATACTAATATCCAGCGAGTAGTAGAGTCCAGCGAAGCATCCGGGGCGAAGCTATTTAGCGAACCGCTTTTGCTTCACCCAGAATTCCCCGTAATGGCTTGTGGTTTGTGTGTATTTCTAATCTCTGCCCAAATAGGTATTGGTGAAATCGCACAGCTCCAGAAACGACCGCCACTGACTCCTAGTCAATTTGGGCGCACTTTCCTTCGGTCTGCGATAGGGTCCGAGAGACAAATGCAACTGTTTTGTTTACTCCGTTCTCGTCAGGTTGCAACAGGGCGGCCCCGACTCCGTACGGTGGTGCATCACATGTCAGCGTCATGTACTTTTCGGGGTCAAAGTGGGCCAAAGCCAGCGGACTGGCCAGTGTACTTTTAGCTTCACGAAAAGCCTATTCCTCCGTCTCAGAACACATCCACTGAGTGCCCTTGCATAACAAACGATGCAACGGGTATAACTCTGTGGCTGATTGCCGAACAAACCTTGAGTAGTGATTGTACATTCCCAAGAACGACCTCGTGTTGATTTCCTGGTTGTGTTGCCTCAAGGATATGCCGGAGTTTCTCCTCACTCGTCTTCAGTCCCTCAGCACTTCTACGGAAACCCAAATAATCAACGTGGGGAGCCAAGAATACGCAGTTTTTACTTTTCAGCTTCAAACCATTCTTCTTCAGGCGATCCGGAACAACTCGCAGAGTTTGTAAACGTTCATTTATTGTCGCCCCCGTAAACAAGATGTCGTCTAGGTATGCGAAAGATTTAGGCAACCCTGTTATGGTGTTCTCTAGTATTGGCTGGAAAATGGTCCGAGCCGAATGTATGCTAAATGGTAGTCTGTTGTACCTAAACAAACCACTATGAGTACTGATCGGCTTGATTGTTTTGGCGTCTTTGTGTAGTTTGTGCTGCTGCTAAGTGTGCGCGAGATCCAAGGTTGGGAAATACCTGATGGTACCCAGCTGCGCGTAAACGTCCTCAATTTTCGTGATCGGGTATTTTTGAGCCGAAATACTGCAATTGATAGTAATTGTGTAGTCCCCACATATACGAATCGATCCATCAGGCTTGAGTAGCAGAACAATTGGTGTAGCCCAATCCGAAAACTGTACTGGCTCTATGACGCCGCTCTTCTGCAGGCGATCAAGTTCCTCTTCTACCTTCCGTCACATCATATACGGCAGCGATCGAGCCTTGATGAATCACGTTTGTGTGCCAGGTGGAATGTAGATACTAACTTGTCCCCCTGTGAACTTTCCTTCATCGATCATCTTAAATATTAGTGCATATTGCTGGAACTGCGTATGCATCTCCGATGGTAAGATAAGATGGTTTATCTGCAGAACTGGTACTAGGTTTGGATCATCGAGTGCGATGTAAATGGTTCCTCGGGTTGTTGATCCTTCATATGATGCTTCAACGTCCTGCACCCCAGCAGTTTCACTTTACCACCCGTGTATGTACGCAATCGCAGAGACGCCCGACACAGTTTGGTGTGGCTCGTTGGAGCCAATCTCTGTGATCACGTTCGTTCGTTTCACAGCCTTACTGGACTGCCCATGTCAATTTCGAAATGCCCCGGAATCTGGTTAACACAAAACTGCAAGCGAAACGGCGGTTGTATACTTGGGGTAGTTGTGTTAAATATATATTCCGGCGAATCAATAGCAACAATTACGGGGGAACATGGGTTTGTACTGGACCGGCACATACCGGCAAAGTGTCCACGTTTTTACATTTGTTACAAACTGCCTGTGTATCTTTGCATTCTCTGGGATGACTGTGCCGCAATCCGCAGCAATAACAGTTGAACGAGAACATGGTGTTTTTATCAACTTTGTTGACTTCGGCCGTAACATCTTCAGCACATGGCTTGGAATTGCGCTGCAAATTCTGTAGTAGTTGAGCCTTATTTAAAGCAGCCTCCATGCCCGTAGCAACATCATAGGCACTTTCCAAAGTCAATGCATTATTAGGCAACATGCAGCGTTGAATGCGAATATTTCTCACGCCGACCACCGGACGATCTCCGTTGATGTCGTTTCGGTAGTTACCGAAATCACAATATCCTGTCAACTTCCGAAGCTCGGCATCAAAAGAAGCAACTGACTCTCTCACCCTGGACTCGGTTATTGAATTTTAATCGCTGCAAACTAACTGATGACTTCGGATTATAGTCATTGGAAACCAATGTGACCAGCTCAACAAGTTGTTCGGTGCATGGCAAATCGGGAGTCACCAAGCTGCGAATTAACTCGTATGTTTGTGTACCACAGATAGTAGGATATTCACTTTACGGTTATCGCTGACGATTTCATTAGCGGCGAAAAAGGTTTTCATACGCTCGATGTAATGGTTTCGGGAACCGGATCACTCAGTGTACTCTTTCAATTTTCCGATGGAGGCCATGGGTTCGATAAGCCATCGTCAGTATTGTAAGGAAGAGCACGGAAACGCAAAGCACACAGCTGTAATGTGTACACACGACCAAGTCACTGGTTTACTTGATAACATGGACATTTTATAGGTAGATATTCGTGACATCTAGACTCACTCAGACAGCCGCCAAACGCCCAGAAAAGCACTGTACGCGCGTTTCATCCTTTCGGGAATCATCAGCAGTGAGCATTCCATCGGACCCTTGGTAGTGCTCGAACCCGCAACTGGACTGTTTCCAGTCCGTGGTTGAGACCACCGAGCTACCGAACAAGGCAACGACCATCGTGAATAAGTTACTAGATGTGATATAGCACCGCTCACTATCCACTGACTTACACGTTACTGCCTTGCAGAGGACAGGGAAGCCCCCTCACCAAGCGACGAGCTTACCAAACTTAAGTCGCCAATTAACTTATGGCATAATAAGCAGTTTCGTCTGCATCCTGACATGGACATTTATTCACACACATGAGTCACGTGCATGGCCAGACCGACGGTGACTCGTGATAAGCAATCACAACAAGTACTTTTGCCAGTAAAAGACAGATAATCCTTTTTCAGGATTTTCGATATCGTAGTTCTATCTTCCAGTCAACTTTTTCGCATTGACAGCAGGTGATGGATAGTGGGTTTAAGGATTTCACCAGCAGCAGAACGGCGAGATTATCCTAAGTGACAAGGGGTTCGTAATTACATCATGCAACTGGCTTCCAGATATGCTAGGCGTCGATGGAGGAACGGCAGATCAGAGGCAGGAAACTGATCCGTGTGAGTCATATTGAGGCGAAGCTCTCATCAACAGCGCGAAAGATAAGAGAACGTAGAAAGTGCTAGAGAATTAACATTTTCGACCAGTGACGTACACTGGACGCCATCGAGTTGTCCACAACTCCCTATTGGAGTATGCATTCTACCACTTTCCTAAGCAGAGCTAAAAGAAGGAGGTACATTAAATCAGGAAGCGAATCGGAAGTAGGCGGAAACAAGCGAAGCATTGCATGATGGCAAACGGCATCCAGAACCTCCACTTTCTAGTGAACCACCAGTTAACTTTGCTACAAGCTGACACTACTATCGATTTAGCTACAAAGTCAACTCCGTATAAGCTTTATGTACCCAACTGTGCGCATTTTCAACACTTTAAATTATCAACAGTAAACGTATCAGAGGGTTGCACTCAAAAATTTAAGTTCTTAAATGAGTAGAGCAATGAGAAGTGTACACTGCGACAACTCGAGTTATGATCGATCGCACAAGCAACGATTACATACTACTGAACAAAGTGCAGCAAACGCTCAGGCGACACGAAAGTGTAATGTGGGCAAGTTGAGGCTACACTGGTTTTCCACGAACTCGTAGTAACCAACCTGCTCCGTCTGCATGGAGTTTCATTTTCGTCCTTCCTAAATAACACCCGTTTAATGAGTGCGCTAGACAAGGCGTATCTTGTGCTGTAGCGCATTCCTTCGATGTCAAGTAGCTATTTGTTAAGTAGATCGTTTGCAATTCGACGTCTTGTATCAGGTAATAAAATGTTACAAAAAGCAGAGGACTTTCCACCTAATGACCTATTATTATTTGCCTCATTCGTACCCTATACACTACATGTTGCAACTCCCAATGCTAATAGGTCATTTCATTCAACTGATGTCATGCGAACTCTTAATTCACTGGCCGAGCTTATAATCATTAACGAGTTTCTTCCATATCAGAATAAGTAATTGACTATTGTACATACAGATGTGCAGTTAAAGAGCCTTATCAGCTCGTCGGGGTTTGGCCAACAACAAAGCTATTCTGTAAACCGGCGAACATAGATGGGGTGTTCAACTACAGTTCAGGTCATCCGAAGCATGTATATGCTGGAATTGCGCAAGCTGTTTTACAAATCCCACACTATGTGCACAGAGGAAGAGGATAAAAAGGCCGCTAGGAAGCACTAATTAAACCAAATGTTGGATAATGCATACCCGAGATGATTGGTGAACCGGCAGTGGCAAGAGGTTCTAAACCCAATTCCACTTTATACGACGAATTGGATCAGGACGGTATAGACTACTTTTAGAGAGGGAACTTCCAATAGGTACTAAACAAAATGTTTCGAGATGGTTAAAGCACTCCGTCCGACACTGCTGCATTCGAAGGACTCACAGCTCACAGCTAGGACGCCCAATGTGTCTGTAAAATTAGCTGTGAGGACTGTGAACACCTGAGCATAGTCCAAACCTCTAGAGAACTGCGCACGACCTTAGCAGAACAAAAGAGGCTATGCCATGGCCACCGAGGAACGAACCTGAGTACAGGGCTCTACTGGGGGATTCGGTGGTGGCCGTGCACGCGTAAGACACAGGGCACAAAAACGACTTGGATTATTTGTAGGTAGTAGGGGGATTTCTTAGGTTTTTGTGTAGATTCGTCGCAGTTAAACACAGACAGAGCTAACTGCGACGGATCTACACAAAAACCTACTAAATCCCTCTACAACATACAAAGAATCCGTAGTTGTCTTAGCAGCATACTTGCCACCTCCATTGGTGGCGGCTTGCAAAGGAAGTAGTTGCTCTGGGGGCCAGCCCTGTCATCTGCACATCAAAACATGCAAGACAGTGGAGGATGAGTCGCGCTATATTGCACTTAGATATCAGTCTTGGCGATCCGCTGCCGTCGCCCATGGCTCAGTGATATAAGTCGCTGACTCGCAAGAGTAAAGTCTTGGGTTCGAATCCAGCAGGATACGGCGGGTGCGCGCTACTGACGAGTTCCAATAGGACGAAACGGCCGTCTAGCGCTTTCCTGGATGTGTGGTGACTGTCTGTCTGCGACTTTGATTATGTCCAAATCATTAAGGGGATTGTGATCCACACCCGAAAGGCTGACTGCTGAGGAGTTGGAAATTGCTAAAGCCAACGCATGCGTAGACAGAGTGGATGGAGTAGTGTTATCGAATGTGTGGCCGGTTGTCTTAACACTGCCCGTCTGTAGGGCGTTGGCGGACGGAACTAGAGCAGAGCGTGAACAACAAACCACTCCTCGATGGTGACACCGTAGAATGAACCACCTGGTATCTTGCTATAACTAATGTGATATTAAAAAGGACACCTTGACCTGTAATGTGATTAGCATCCTACTTGCATCTCGGTCTCTGCGAGTTTTGTCCCAGTTTGCAATACCACCTGCTGATTCACTTAGCCTAACGAAACATTCGGGTCGAAAACAAAAGTTCCCCTTCTGCTACACCAACCGGTTGTTTTCGAAGCCTTCTGAGTTCATGAATTACCGATGGGTTCCAAGCATATTTCAAGAATCTGAAATTATTCCTTTATTTCTCAATGGTGTGTGAGACTGTTCCCGCATGAGGACCACAGTTACAAAATTGTTTCACCGCTGATGTCACCCAACATGGGATTGAGGAACAACCACGCCGGCGCGCGCAGTTGGCACGTATGCCATTGTCCGACTAGATGGTAAGCTAATGTCATTTTCATGCATTTATTGTGCTGACTGACAGAGTAGTTGAGTATGCTTGGACGAAGTGCTGAGTGTTGGGTACCACAGAATTATATAAAGTCATCCATTAATCTTCTTTTGTCAATTAACAGTTATAGTTGCTCCGCATTGAATTCATTCAGCTTATTGTCTCGACACGTGTAAGCGACGGATTCGATTGGGGCTCGAGTGACTCGTTAAAACCCCCAGATTCAGCTAAGAAAGAAAGCCGAGACTTTAACTACGGTACTAGTAAACAAAATAAAAGTCAGCTACATATTTACCTACCACAACACTGCACTTTCAGTTCTGAAACAACCGGGTCTTCGTACAGTTACACAATGAAATAGCTTCAGCACACTTGCTACCATGCACGCAGCACAGATTTAAAGAGAGGAATACGAGGGTTCCTTCTAAAGTGTCCGAAATCTTATCCCATTGGTCCGCGGCACAGCGCACCAGAAGATACAAGGCTTCATTACATTCAAATGGAATGAGATTAACGCGTCTCGGTGCGGATATGGGATCAAAGACCAACAAGGGCCTGGGTGCCCTTGGGGTTAGTAGCACGGGGTGGGAGTGCACAATCGTCACAGCGGGTATGGGATGAGAGCAAATCCATGCCGAGTGGTGGGACACTTGGGCATGTTACACAGTATGGGCTCGATCGTATCTTGCAGTGGGGTTGGAATGAAACCACGTCGACTTGGTTAGGAAAAAAAATGAATCGTACGACAGCCCGTAGGAGCAGGTGTTAGATAAGGTTATCGCGAACGAGTCTCGATAACATGGTGTGAGTTGCGAGGAACACATGGAGCTTTCCATAGTCAATCCCATGGGGTAGACAAATAATTGGTTATCTGGGGTCTCTGCAGAGGGCGCAGATGGTGTGTTTATCTGACTATGGTCTTGACATGCAGGCTGCGGTTTTCGTGGTAATTCTTCCGCCTACACCGAGCGTATATGCGTATTCCAGCAGAAAAAGCAAAAATAATCAGTTTGAAGCAGTTAGTTTTCTTTGACAAGTTGAACAATGTGGTAAGAACTCGAAAGCTGGCAGAAGTATGCATTTCGTATTGTCTCCTCAGTACCATTAACAATAACCGATATTTGAAAAGCACGGTAAGAAGACGAATAGGTAAACTCCTACTGACTACGCGTCACCGGATAGAGCTTGGATCAGCGTTCACACTTGTATTACGTCACCCTAATCCCCGCTTCCTCCGTTTCGCCGAGGCCGTTGCGATAAGCCGGATGAAGCCGGCCCTGTGTGTTCAAAACTAATTATTTATCAGCCTAAGACTGCCGTGGACATAGGGGTGGAACTTCCGTCATTCATTTTGCACCCCATGCTTATTCGGTCACACACATATTTAAGTATATAGTTGCATACCGGTTATTGTTAATGGTACTGAGGAGACAATACCAGTTTTCGTCTTCTTACCGTGCTTTTCAAATTGTTGAAGGGAACTAACTGCTTTAAATAACCGATATGTAACCAAAGAAATAACTATGGAAGTGACCAAAAAACGGTGACTTCCCTACACTGCTGAACACCAAATGCTTAATTTCTGCTGCGCAGGTATTTTACCATGCTGCCAACGTTGCGGTCCTTAATAGAACATGTAATTTACTTGTTCATGCAACGAAGGAAGCTCAGGCGATCAGCGCAATTCACACTGCATATACCAGTTCGTGTGTGACAACGGATCCAGTTACATTGGCAGAACTGATGGGTCTTTGACTTCCCCAATAAAGGAACACGTGCCGAGGTAGGTTCAACGTGCAATTGACCAACATATGTGCCCCCACCCCTGAATCTTCGTTTTCGCGCCGGCCGCCCGCCTTCACAATAGCTAGACACTTACTTGTCACGCGTCACCGGGTACAACTCGGATCAGCGTTCACAATCAGGTTACGTCACTCAAATCCTCGCTTCCTCCGTTTCGCCGAGGCTGCGGCAATAGGTCGGATGAGGCCAGCCTTGTGTGCTCAAAAACAATTATTTGTGACTAAAGCACTTATTTCCCGATGCAATTTTCAAGAAAAACGTTAGCATGATCACACCGCACGATTTATATCCGAGAAAATTTCTCTGCATATTATCAAGTGCGTACTGCAGATTGCGTGCAAACATATGTACATCATGAACATCTGGTATGGCTGGGATGGCAAATTCACTAAAGGACGCACACCGACACACACACACACACACAGACAATTACACACTTGTTCGTTCGTCAGCTAGCCTACTACCACGGTAGAGCCAATGTGACGAACGCGTCCTTTTGTACACATAGGGTGGGGCCCAGTTGTTTAATGGCCATGGCAATGAGCCATTCGCTGCAATATGAGTTAGCTAAATGGTTAGTCAAGATATTGAGCCAGTCTTAAGTTAATGGTTAATTACAGTCTAAAGGACACATTCGAATTAGTGCAGCAACTGAACAGTATGGAGCTGAAAGGCAAAGTTATGTCTAGCATTGACATTGTTTCACTGTTGACAAATGTGCCAATGAAATAATCATCCAGGTTATATGTAACCATGTGACTGAAAGTCAGTTGGTAATAGGCTTTCAAGTCTCTGAATTGGAAAGACGGCTACTCCTGTGCAATCAAATGTATAATTTTATTTTCAACAACAAGGCTATCAGTAGGTGGATGGTGTCACAATGGGCAGTCCGCTTGGACCGGTGCTAGCGGATATTTTCGTTGCTCACCTCGAACATCAAGCCAGGAACGAAATTCACCAAGCCGTGCTTTTTCGCAGGTATATGGACGACATACTGCTCATTTTTAATGAAGAGGTCCATCTCAGCCAACTGAGTAACAAATTATATAGCCTGCACCAAAACATTACGGTGACAACAGTACATGAGCAGAATGATTGCCTCCCGTATTTGGACATCTTGGTAGAACGTAGGAACGATGGATCGATACCTAGATCTGTCTACCGCAAACCCACTTGGAAAGGTCAGTATTTAAACTTTCATAGCTTTGTCCCAAAGCGTTACAAACAGGGACTGAAGCGGACGGTGTTTGATGGAGCGAGGATAATATGCACTCCTGACATGCTCGAACAGGAGATGCAACTGCTCCTGACATAAAACGGGTACCAGCCTAGTTTCGTCAATCAATTAAGCAACCAGATAGCAGAAGATAAAGTACCCACCGTACCGAAATTAAAAGTAATGTTGTAACTACCGTTTTAGGGGGGAAATATAAGCTACGTATTTCAACGACGTTTGAAATCCGCAGTGGCACGTGTGTACCCCGCGGCGCAACCGGTATTACTGTACATAGCGACTCGCATCCCTAGTCCGTCGGTTAAGCCACCAGTACCTCTGTCCAACCGTTCACACGGCCTTTACCAATTTACATGCACTTACGAGGCCGACTAGGTGGATATGACAGACCGTGAGCTGCAGGTGAATTGCGGAGCATTTGCTGAAATGTGTGAGATGACACGTCTCGCAAACGACCTCAACCATCGCCCAAGTGCTAACGATTTGCCATACAAAGTTCCAACCTCGTCAATCGCCCGACACCTGCTGCCAGACAGACACAACGTGGACACAGCGCGCACATTCCGGTTGATCTTCGCGTCAATTAACAGCCACGTTTTACGATATGACGAAGCGGTGTCCATCAAACAACTGGACCCCACCCTATCAATACAAAAGGATGCCGTGGTAGTAGGCTAGCTGATAAACGAACAAGTGTGTAATTGTCTGTGTGTGTGTGTCGGTGTGCGTCCTTTGGTGAATTTGCCATCCCAGCCATCCCAGATGTTCATGACGTACATGTGTTTGCACGCAATCTGCAGCACGCACTTGATAATATGCAGAGAAAATTTCCAGGATATAAATCGTGCGTTGCTATCACGCTAACGTTCTTTTTGAAAATTATTTGTGCGCTTAAGGCTGCCGTGGACATAGGGGTGGAACTTCCCTCATTCATTTGCACCTCAAGCTTGTTTGGTCACGCCCATGGTTATATATTTAGTTGCATCTCGGTTATTGTTAATGGTACTGAGGAGACAATACGAAGTGCATGCATTTACTAGCTTTCGTCTTCTTACCGCACTGTTCAAATAATCTGTTAGCCGAAAAAACTCCGACTTCCATAATACGTCTCTAGAGTCATCCTGTGACTTGCTTGCTCATTCGAATTCGTGTATCTACGATTTTTTGTTTATCTACACTCTCTCATGTCACGTGTACAATGAGTTACTCTCAAAAGCTTGTATGTACAACAGCGAAGCACCGCTTACCACTCCGGACCTCTGTTTCACGAAGTGTACTGGCGCTCGGAATTCGACTTCTGCGATCGTTTATTATTAAGTGCAGCTGATGATAGCTTCACTTTCCATAGCGCCAGCTTTTCCGTTCCTGTAACACCAGTGGTTCAAGTAGTCATTACTGAGAGGTGATTACGAGTGGTCTTCGCATGATTGCGACCAATTTATTGCTCAAAGTGAGAGCGCATAACTGCAACAAATTATGTGAGTGATCTGATGCGCTGAACGACCTTTGCTAATTTTCTTCTTTTTTTGTGGACGGAGCGACAACAAGATTGTAGATGGGTTAAAAAGGATGCAACACACTTGGATGGTTACAGTATGTATTACGCTTATCAAGGTGACAGGACGGAATTCCGTCACAAGTCTTCTGCAAGACAAACTTAGACATATGACTATTCCATCATGTTCATATTAATGAAATGCACGTTCATAAATAGTAACAAAATGCGATAAATAGCCAGTTTGCACCTGTGCACTGTGGACACCATTTTAGAATAGTGTTTCCCAAGGCTGAGCTATCCGTAACACAGAGTCTTTCAATTGCAATTAACTAGGTTTTTCCCTGAATCAAGGCTTTTTGTTGGCATGGAGACTTTATGTATTCCAGGCCTTCCTTGTGGAATTCATTGCGTATGTCCGATAAGTGAAACTGTGTGTGCACAGAACAGTCACTGAAGCATTCATCGAATTCACCTCTCAACTACAATATGTGGTTGGCTCGCTTAAGCAAAGTTCACCCAACTCAGGTGATACGAAGGAAATAATGGAACAACGGAGTTATCACAGAGATAAAGGCAAACACATCACAGTTTTCTGTAGGTAAAGAGTGAGAGCAAAAATGGATGTATCGCAACAAAAAGCGCGTGGCGGTGGGATTGCCGTAAATTTTTATATATACACATTGTTTGCTTGCGTTATTACGTGTCCCAGTAACTCGGGTTACATCATTTAATGCAGGTAAAGTTATGCATCATCAAGTCGAGTTTTGAGTTCGAACGACTCAGGATCAGATACGAAAAAGTGCGGAAGTAAGTCCCAAGATTGGGACACATGAAATAAGAAGATGTTTGTGCGGCATTCCAACCGGCTGTACTGTGTCACCAAATTCAAACCGTGGCCTCTCAGTGAGGTGTTGCGGCTGATGTTCAATAAGGGCGGCATGTGTGATTAAAGCCTTTGAGGATCTGCTACACAAATATGTGATCCGTTTACAGAAGACGATATTGTTCACTAAATCACCTAGAGTGTTTATTGTTAACTGCTATGGAAAATGAAGCAATCCCGTAACATTTTATGTCACTCTCCGTTTTCACTTCTTAAGAACAGTGGTGCCATGCTTTTGCAAGTGGTATCGCACCTGAATGTAGTAAGCAGCAAGTGGTTTCATGGAAGGGTTGATTATTTGCAAAGAAAACGATCACACTGGCCAAAGGCCCTCCGCAGTAGGCACACGTTTTGACTGGCTTTTTTAGCTGCTAATTCAGCATGTCTTAAGCTCCAGAGATCGTCCTGCACGATACCCCAAGATCACTTTCATGAGAAGTGCACTTCAGGGCATGTTCTCCTAGTCGATACTGGTAAGTCCTCTGGTAGTGCATACTCATTCGTTTCCAGTTGGCAGGGTTAAACTCAAGCGGGTTCTAGGTCGTCTACTCGTAAGTCATGTGGAGATCATATTGGAGTGCTATGTGGTCCTCTACATGCTTGATTGTCTGCCAAATCTGGAGGTCGTAAGAAAAGATTAGAAAGTTGAAGTGAGCACTCCCGCGAGGTTATTTATGAACCCTAGGAATAGTCATGGTCCTGGTACCGAGTCTTGAGGGGGCCACAATTAGCCTCCATTGGTTGAGAGAGTTGCTACGACCTCGCAAATTCAAGTGTCGGGGTAAGAATGAATGAATCCAGCCTGGGTTGGGGTCACCGATCCCGTAGCTCCAAAGCTTGTGAAGAAGAGTCCGGTGATCCAGGCCATCAAATGCCCTCAATAAGTCATGGTAAATGGCGTCGACTCTTACTTCAACATAGACGAACTGCGGCCAGCTAGCGAGGGCTGATAAAAGATACGTGGTACATGAGCGGTTTTGGCGGAAGCCGTGCTGCTCTTGCATGATGATATGGCGCCTGTATAAATATCCCACAAATGCATCTGCAAGGATTGATTCCATAAACTTAGAAAGTACAGGAAGAAGAGTAACCGGGTGGTATATTTCGGGCACTGCTCGATTGTCTCAGTTTTAATGGAGGTGACTAGTTCACGCTTCCACATTATTAGAAGCTGCAACCCATGGAAAGTGCTGGAAAATTGAGACAGTGACTCAACCAAGCTCTTGGTAGTCACCACCAATAACTTGGAATGTATGCTGTCCAGACCACCTGTACTGTACTCGCATAATGACCTCAGTCGTTTCAACACATCAGCGGCTGCGAAGGAGACGTGACTAACTGATGGTGCGGATGTACTATGTGTGAGAATGTTGTGAGGTGACGATGCCTTTTGGGAGGTACAAGCGAATTGCTGTCTAGGAGCATTAGACGCTTCTTGGGCAGTTAGCGTATGCCCCCAGACGGCGTTTAGAGGAGGGATGCCGCACTTTACTTTGCAGTTTGTTAACATGCCTGCAAATTAGTTTAGAATTTCAGCGGAACTGTTTCGTCAAACCCGGTTGGTATCGCAACTTATCTTTGCGGTCCAGTTACACACAGTCGTTTCGCTCAGTCTTGTAAGCAGGCCACTTTCCGGCTTTCGGATTGGACTTGTATGCTTTCCAAAGTGAATCTCTCGTGGTCATTCGTTCCTGCATCCTGCTCCTAAGGATGGCCTTCTTATTTTGGGCTGATGAACTTAGTCTCCGATTTGTCTGTTACTAAAGTGTTGAACGGACGGACAAACTTCCCCCCAATGAGTTATCTTAAGGAGATCGGACAAAATGTTGTGATGTGTACATATACGGATCTTTTCGATTCCGTGTTGGACTGCTCAGCGTAGCAGAGGTAGCGGAAAGGCAGCTTTGCCTGACCACTACTCTCCATAAGGCTACTCGAGGTCACTGTGTCGAACATAAGTCCATAATAGTTAAACAGTTAACAATGAACATATGTAATCCCATTGCTTTCAGACGTCCAGCGGTTTATCGTTTATGCGGTCGAGGTTAGACTCAGAAACACTGGAACATATGATTCTCAGCGGCTCATGTGCTCGCCTTGAACTAACTTGCTGGTGCGAAACTTCTTGTATAACTCGATCTTTCATGGATATACGGTTCATTCTACAAAGCGGGCTCAGCGAAAATGACAAGATGAGTGGCTTATTGAATCCAAGATGTAAATAATTAGGTCAGTCCCATGACTAACAACGTTGTAACATGCATGAGATACTTTCTTTGAATCAGTCAGAGACACACTCCAGCGCTGCCAAATACTAATCAAGCAGCGTATAGACGAAGGTGCTAAGGCGTCCAATCATCTGCCTCGTTCGCTTGCGGCAAGTTAGCCGCTTGCTTCGTCATCTAAATGCGCACAATTCTTCTGCTTGCAAAATCTCATCACAGGCGTGGGATCTGACTCTTCCGTGGAGTGATGCGCGCAGGTGTGGCCTTTGCAGCGACCTACGTGATCGCACCAGGTGCAGCAATAGAATCCGATCCTAGTGTTTCGGTGGGGGCAACGGACGCGTAGGTAATGACGCTTACAGTGCTAGTCCGTGTGTTCACGTGTGCGGGTATAGTATGTTCCACAGTTTTTCTCATGCAATATCAGCTGAGCCAGGATGAGTGTCGCCGTGGTGAGTGGAACTAGCTTGTTTGTCTGGTTTCACTTTTACCCCATACCCCTGGCTCGGCCCCCACCTTTATCTGCGGTGTTTTTCCGTGTCTAGACAGACTGCAGTTGAATCAAAATGATGACATTTACTAAGCCCAGCTTCCCCGACCATCAGCACTAGTCTATCGCATTCCTGCTCAAAAACAGCTATACGTTTAATAACTGGGGCAGCCAAACAATCAGTGCTGAACTAAAAAGAGCTTGTTTTATGGTTGTACCTTTCCAGTGTATTTAAACAAGCCTACTTGACGTGATACTATGTGCTGCATCCAGCACACAAATGCCTGATCGAACCGTTTTTCCACAGTGGCAAATGCTTGTCGGCTCTCGCGCTATGCTTCGCCATGCGTATGACTTCGTTTCGCGTCATGTTCAGCGTTCTGTCTAGGTTCGAAGTTGAAGTAGGGCAGTCAGCTACACACACACACACACCCGCACAATTGCGCGCACAAGCGTACATGGTCAGGCGACTGGTCCTCTGAAGTCCGCAGGCGACCTGACGCTAGGCGTGATGCACGCTGGCCACACAATGCAGGAATAGACGATGTGTCGGTTCTTGATCAAGAACGGATGAGGTAAAGCGCAAAAACGACGTTTGTGGGCTTGGATTTTAGATAAAAAGCAGTGAACTGATGACAACAAAGTGTGACGCACGGTCTGCACACCGTACTGGGTGAGCACGAGTCTAGGCTAATTGTGTAGCTGGGAACAAGCTCGTTAGAGTGGGAGCAAATAAACGAACGGGAAATTGAAAAAGAAGCAGTTAGGTGCTAGGGTTTCTATAACTACCCCTTCCCAATTTCAGAAAGTGAATAAGATGTTAAAACATTAGGAAAAATGCAACTGTTTAATCTCCACTTTATGCAGCTGAGAAATCAGAGTGGAATGTGTGTCAACTCGATGCTGAGCAGTAGGATGGCGAGGGATAAGCTAAAAAAAAGTCGCGAGCACACTCTTCACCTAACACACGATGAGGAACCAAGCTGAAGACATAATGACAGGTAAACAGTTATATAGACACTGAGGCTATCTCACCTGTTAATGTGCATCGACACCCACAAGGACGAGTTAATAGACCACATCCAATTGACAATATTACTTCTAAATAGAGCCAGTCCAGATGTGAAGAAAACATAACTACCTCGCTTTCGGAACGATTCACTGCCTTAACAATATAGTTGTATTTTGGTCAATGCATACACGAAAGCGCACACGAACATTGGTGCATTTAACCGCGATACCACCAGTTCGATTTCTTCACGAGCTACAGGTAATGAGATTACCATGAGCATTCCATTACTCTCTGAATATCCCGGATATGAAAGTCTCTTCCACTTCCTTTTATCACTGACCTTACATACTTACATTCAACAGACAAACAGGCGGTACGTTTTACCATTCGTAACAAGTAACCTAATCTGTGGTAGTAATAAGTTGTAACCGAACAAACCGAGCAAGGTGCCCGCTAGCTCCCTTCATAAACTGGTGGTGAGGAAGTTTACTTTTGCTGACGTGCGTCCCTAGGTTAGTTGACCAAGCTCGTTCCTTTTCGTCATTCGTACATTAGCTTCTATATATCATTCATTCCGGTCATCTCATGGGACTTGTCAAGTACTTAGTTTTTCTAGGAAGGTAAACATGTTTCAGTATTGTTACATCTGTCCTCTACTATATCTCCAGTTTATGCGATCAAACACTAGATATGGCTTTTTATATTTTCCCTGTTATAATGTCGGTACCAAGGAGAAACTACGCAATGTTAGCATCTGTTAATTAATTTAGCTTCTCCTTGAGTTATTTAATTTCTTTATATAATCCAAAGGACTGTGCCCCACCCAAAAGGATCGCAATTGGACTTTACGTTTTGATTTAGAGTCAGGTCGGTTCAAAATACACTACCAATCAATGTGGAAAAATATCGCACTCTTCAATCGGGCAAGAGGCATGAGTACACGTGTTGGCTTGCGTCGCAAATATTGCATACTACTTCTGAGGAACGAGACCTTGGTGTGTTCATTCAAAGTGCGCCTAGCTGATGAAAACCGGGAGAGGCAGCCAGCACGGCGGGATGCTGCGGAGGGCATTCTGGAGCTTTGACTTATCCATCTTCCCAATGATGCACAACGCGTACGTGCGCCCTAACATTGAATATGTCACCCAAGCTCGGCAAGTTTGGTTGGAACGTGAACTAGAGGTATTCGACAAACCAAAACACAAGGCTACAAAAAACGCAGATGGCATACACAATACTTCCTGTCAGCTTTCTTGAGGATGACTGCGTATGGAAACCATCGCGTGCATTAATGCAGTTGGTATTTCGGTTTTTGTAGAGAAAATCACCGTATTGGTACAAATATGTTCTTAACCATTATTCTGCTTGTATTTTTGAGAATCCCTGAAGCGGCTACGTCTACTTAAGGAGAAAGCGTTTAAAGAAAAGATGGCACCTCAGTAAGATTTCTCACAGGTCATACCAAGGAAGAACTACACCGTCTTAACAAAGTGTATGCCCAGTCTGTGCTTGGGAACGGCAGTTTTCGTGAACTCTGGAGGATGCTGAGAACGCTAAGCGGAGTTAACCGACCTTCCCCCTACTTTGATGTAGAGGTAAAACAATTGAGTCAGGAGTTCTGCAAGCTCCAGTGTGTTCCTGTGCCAAAATGCTGGGGTCTGCTGAACCATTGCCTTCCTTTGACGGTGCAATCGTAAAGAATCTACTGGAACATCTACGTTCCGGTAAAGCTAGTGGACCGGACATGCTATCTTCCATCTTACTCAATGAATGTGCCCAGTGTCTGGCAACACCTCTCGCGAATATATACACAATGTGTATGCAGCAACACCAAATACACGACTGTTGGCGAAGTGTCAACATTACATCCGTGAGGAAAAAAGATCCAGCAAATATCGAACTATCGCGTGCACATCCGTTGCTTTGAAGGTTCTGGAGAAAGTCATTCTCGAAATGATGCCGTCAAAAACATGCTCTAAGGACCCCTTCCAGTTCGCCTATTGTAGTTCAAGGTCTACCCTAGATGCCGTGGTCTACATCTTACATTCTGTACTGTCATTCCTTGACAACAGGTATAAAGTTACCCGGATGTGTTTTCTTGACTACAGCAATGTATTTAGCTGTGTGAATCGCGAATCACTGCTAGAAGACTTACTTAGTCAGGGTGTAGATCCCTCAATTATCTATTTACTGAGTGCTTATTTTGCTGCACGCATTCAGATCACCCTACTCAGTGGAAGATGTTCCTGTCTACCACGCACCTATGCAGGTGTCCTACAGGGAGCAATTCTATCGACTTTTCTCTTTTCTACTTACGTCAGCTCTATGCCAGCTCCAACTAAAGCGACTCTGATAAAATATGCGGACGATATCGTTCTGAGCATCAATCACCAAAGCGCTGATTGTTCATTCAGACCACAAGTGCTTCTGAACGACCTTAATGGTTGGTCCAAATCCCGTGATCTGTCACTTAATACTTCAAAGTGCCATGACCTTCTTTGTTCCCTACACAAAGGAGCCAGTTACGAGGAGGTGCTTACACTGTGCAGCAAGTTACCTATTGATGGTGACGAATTACAGTCCTCCTCATCAGTAAAATATCTGGGTGTGACGTTGAGCTCCGATTTATCTTGGACGCTTCAAGTAACTGAAATTTTCACAAAAGTCATAAGGCTGTCATTCTGTGCCTCTCGGCTCAGAGCCTCCTGCATTCCTTGTGAGTTGATCGTTCGCTTTGTCAAGGCCTGTGTTCTTCCTAATCTACGTACTGTTCTCGGTCTTTTGGATAAGCATTTTAAATTAATTGTTAGATCATCATTACAAAGGCGAAATGAGGTCTTCAGACAGCTCAATCATGTCGCACCTCCTTGAATGTGGCCACACAGCTTCAGAGAATGACTTCAAAGTCACTTATTCACTACCTGAACACTACACCCAAGGATTTCGCAAACAGCTCTTATCCATGGCCGAGGCTGTCTACATTCACCAGCTGAAGCCGGAATTATGCATACAAAAACGATTCATACGGCCGCTACTACTACCTTGGCCAACGGAGACTGTTACTTAGTTATTTGGCTGTTCTTTTACCCACTTAATTACTTTGGACTATTGAGCTTTGCGTATGTATGTGTATCTATCTATCTATCTAACTATCTAGTTCTCGAGTTATCGATTTTGATCATTCAAACAGTCCAGAAGTAAATCCCAGCCCGCGTTGACGCTTACTCCACACTATCCGTGATTTATAAATGTTTGGATCCGATGAGAGTTACCGAAAAGAAATCTTCACCCGGAACTGATTTCTGATATTGATTCATATTAAAGTACTTAGCCCGATGTAGCGGTGTTCCGATATCTACTTTTACCATCACTCTTATTACTACGCACATTTTTGTAAAAAGCTGGCCTCTAACATACGGACAGATACAAGTCAACCCCTACCTACCGCCTTATCTGAATGTTTATCAACTTCATCAGCTAGGCAGAAGTACAAACTAATCTATGTCCGCACACAATCTTACCCCTCGTCAGTCGTCCCTTAACGCTCGCGTCTTTTGCGAGACCCCAACTCTGTCATCCTTGACTTAACCATTCGAGTTTCAACTTGAATGTTCATTTTGTCCTAATCTACCCGTACTTGGTCGCAATGTATTGCCACTGATTTGTATTTTTTGGGTACATTGTCTAAATCGTGTGGGTTGTAACTGAATAGTCAACAATGCAGGGTGCATGAAGCAATTTCTTAACTTGATTTGACCTGACTTGAAAATTAACGTAATAGTTATTAGTTTCTGGACTAAACCTTCATGAAACATACTAATTCTTATTAGTTTGCAAGCCATTCAGCCAACCGGTTTATCATAATTAATTCAGTGTTTAAATCGAGTTTTGGGATGTGTCCTTAAAATGGGAGGTTAGCAGAAAATGAGTTAAGTATTTGTCAGCTGAAACTCAATGGCAATACCAACCTGACGGACTACCAGACAGACTCAGCCAGACAGCATAGCCTATTAGAATACCAGTGGAAGTTTCTCTCGCCAGTTAGATCAGTTTCATAACGATATTTCAACTTACGGCATTTTCGCACTCAATCGGTCCGTATACGAAAGGTCATTTTACACATCTCACTCATTACAAATATAACTAATATCAATGAAGTCCTGGCCTTTTTGCACACAAATTGCAATCAAAATGCATTGTACTCAGATACGGTAGCTTCACCAGTTGTTGGTCAGTCGCGTTCTATTGACTGGTGTTGGTAAGACTGTCGAATTCACTGTACTTGCGGTGATTATGAAAACTTTTTAGTCGTGCACTGTGTCACATAGAATTCTCATCTCGCTCTAAAACCACTTTCCTTCGGTCAGTATATGAAACAAAAATTAGGAAAGGTATTCGTCTGTTTGGTGGTGAGTGCTAAATACAACCTTAGTGCCAATGAGACTCCATGACGATTTTTATTTTCAATCATGAGACGGTGAGAGTAGAGTTCCGATTCTCTCACGGCTGGGCTATATACACCCACGCGCAGTAAATCGATCGATAGTACGTATGTGATGGAGCGCTCACTGTGAGTTAGGGCAGAGGAAATCACTAGGGAATTACTACCTTTCGCGTCAGTCTGAAAGTTTGAACGGTAACGAATTCTGGCCTTCGGCCAAATGCACTTAGTGTTAATAAGATCACCAAATTGATTACACTTTTACTTTCATTTCTTTATATCTTACCTGCGTTTAAGGTAGACAAATGAGAAACGGGACTAATGGAAGGGGAAATGCCCTCAAAAACCAACTGCGCCCCACTTTTCTGAATTTAATAACTTGTCTAAGGCATGTCCTATAAAATGGGGTGTTCCAAAAGGAGATGCACAGGACTAACAGTTTTCGTAAAAATTTTTGCGTGGGAGACGTAGGATGAGGAGGGAAGGTATATTTTTTCCGGGGCATGTTCTCTTTCATGAGAAAGTCCGTTATAATATCAAAGAAAATAGGGTATTCCTCTGTCAGCTACAGCCTCCAAATGTTAAGTAGAGGACGATGTGTATAACATTTATGAAGTATTTATTTCTTGTTAGCAAATACAGCATGGGTAAAATGAATTGGTGGCGCCTCGGTCGTGCGCCCAATACGGTCGTTGCTCTGGGGGCCAGCCCTGTCCTCTGCACATCATAACATGCAAGACAGTGGAGGGTGAGCCGCGCTATATAGCAGTTAGATTTCAATCATGGCGGTCCGCTGCCGTCGCCCACGGCCCAGTGATATAAGTCGCTGACTCGCAAGAGTAATGTCCTGGGTTTGAATCCGGCAGGATACGGCGGGTGCCCGCCACTGACGAGTTCTAGTGGGACGAAACGGCCGTCTAGCGCTTTCCTGGATGTGTGGTGGCTGTCTGTCTGTGTCTAACTGCGACGAATCTACACAAAACCTAATAAATCCCCCTACTACTTACATACAAACGGTCCAACCTACTATGGCAACCACCCGTCTATGGTGACCAGCCAAAAGCATCCCCGACTGTTTCTCCAATGAGTTATGTCCCTATGCATGGACCTGCCTATGGCGACCACTTTTGTCGACCCAGTGTGTGTTCGCCTTAGACAGGTTGGACTGTACCAGATTCACAGCTAAAAGACCAACCGACAGCGAGTGGCATAACACACGAAGAGAAGCTAGGAAAGGTTTCTTAAAATGTCACTCAGCTAGCTAAAACTAAAGATGAGACCGATCTCGTACGAGCAACTGCAGCCGACACGTGTAGTTAATGTGACTCAAGCAACATAACCAAGGTTCTAACAATCAAATTGTAGTAGGTCCGAGCATGACCTCGTAGTGATCCCCAATTAAGGAGATGGTTGTTCTTCGGGCGGACGGCCATTGATACTTCCTCTTCTGTTTACCTTCAAGTTTGGTCTACTGTAATCTCTTACTAGGCGCTTGTGATTTGAGCATCCAGACACGTACGATGTATTTGATTTCCATTGCGGCTCCCTAGGTCACTTATGACCTTGTACACACTGGACACTGGAGTTCTTCGGAGTCTTCGCCCGGAGGCATACTACACAAACTGCCTAATTCCTTAACATGCAAGCAAATTTTAGTTTAGGCCTATTGAAAATTAGCTACAGTCAAACTTTCATCACCAGGCCGCCTCGAATTTCGTTTATTTGAATAACTCTACTTTTGTGATAAATGCAACGCAATTACTTGGTCTTATTCCAACTATAATGCTGACATAAAGAGACTTAAATAGAATGTATGCTGAGACAGTTGATCGACTTGCGAACTCTATGTAATATACGGGAACACGGTGTAACGCGCTTATCTACCCAGGAAATTCTTCTACTCTTCGCTTCGTGTTCTAGTCTACAGACCTTGGCCGATCGTTGATGGATATCGACCAGCATTCACGTGCGCCTCCTTACATTCCCATTGTTAGCGTTATAGGTGTGTCTGTGTGTGCATGCTAATCCCCGGCACTGGTTCCGTGCGTGTGCGGCTACCGGCGACCTTGGATCTCCAAGCCTCCTCTTCGCCGAACATGACACGTTCAGCCCGGAGCATGTGTCGCACCCCTCCTCCGTTCACTGGTCGCTCGTCCAAACACCATGTTTATGCGTGCCATTAAACTCTCACCCTGTGATTGGACCATTCATTTATTGGTCAACGCCATTATTCTTAATACTCGTAGCACTCAGATGTGGTGACTTGTTCCTTTGATTGTCCGGCGTAGACAACTCGTTCCCTCCTATTGTTTACTGACACCTTGTTGTCAACTTGCATACACCTGGATACTGAACAATTGAAGTATGTCCCAATTATCAACTGTATATATTTTAATCGTACCGTAGTATTTGGGATCCGACTTGATTTGATTTCGGGATCTTTGGATATGCGTTGTTAAACGTTCAAGGTGGACGTTACACACGGGTACAAGCCCGCGGTCCCGGATCTAAAGGATGTAGCTCAATCTCTGTTCTCCGAACAGAGAACAATTAATGTCTGAAATAGTCTGCCGGAAGGCATAGTAGAGAATGCATCTGCGCAACAGTTCAAAACAATGGCAACTTTACATTTTTTCACTATTCGATTAGCAAAACTATTGACCATTGACAATGATATTCACCTTTATGGGTCAGAATTAATTAACAGTTATCTGAGAGATTTAAGGATGGTTGGCAACAGCCGATTCCTGATTTACAGATAAGGTATAGTTTCCGTAACAGTTTTGGGCATATTTCGATAAAAGCTGCATAGAATAAAATCCCAGTGCGCTCCAGTGATACCATTTCATTATTCGAGGAACAGTTAAACAAATATAGGTGTCAATATTCTTTCAGCGAAGTCGGTGGAATTAGAAACAGTCATACGCAAAAGGTTGATTGTTGGTGTGTAGTTCAATACTCGATGAAGCTGCGTCAGATAGATCATCCGACTGATGAAGTTACTGATGAAGTAGCTTCCATCCACATTAGACAACGAATACCTATTTGATGCACGCTTTTGTACACTTCCTTGGCACTTCTGATTACAAACAGTACGACGTTACCATAGCGACTATACAAATCAACCAAGACATGGTTTTGTACCTCAACTAGCTTCTTTCTCGAATATCTACTGGGCTTAGTTTCAAAGTCCCTCACCCTATTCAAAGCCTTCATAATCAGCGCCACATGTACAGCGTAATTTCAAAGTTCAAAGAGATGTAATGCAAATTTATTCACATAAAACAATGGTTTATGACTGCTTTAAAGGCGAATACGCGACATGTCCCGTAGGATGGTTAGGGTGAAAATTAGAAGATAAAAGACAGGGTCTGTAAAAGAATGAGTGTGTTACATGACTCACCAGGGGTTTTGGAGTATCACATGTTTGGGTATACTTGGTTGGAGTTTACTTGGGTAGTGATGGACTCCACCATTTTTGTGTACTGATACCATCATCTGAAGGTCATGGGCTATGTCACATAATGTAAATATCTCAGGGTATCATCGAAATGTTTTTTCTGCAAAAGGATAAGTTGGGTGCATTAATTAGATACGATGGAAGAGTGTTCCAAGGAAGCAGGAAGCAAAGGTTTCGTCGACATTTCTGTCGGTTGCACACAGTGACCAAGTTAAACGGATGCCCCCTCCGAGATGTGTTTTGACTCAGTTTCAACAGGTATTGGCACGTGTGCTTGGGATTGGTTAGGAAATGGTACGCTATTGTGGGACCCCCATAGAGGTCGATAACGTCCGCTGTACAATTTTAGTGTTTTCAGCCTGAGTAGATAGGGGAGGCGGAACAAACCTCTGACGTTTTTCTTTACCGTGCCTTGTGCAGTATCGAACGCGGCGAGGTGGTGCTTCTTCCAGATTTGCTACACTTCGATAGTGTATTCCGCATAGGGCTTCACGTTCGCGCCAAACTGCTTCGGAAAGTGTGCGACATCGAACTTTCCGAGCGCTCTACGGAGAAGGCCGAAGTGCTGGTTTGCTTTTGCTAATGCCTTTCCAATCTACTTTCAACAACCAACATCTTCTTGTACGATCACGACGGGATTGCACTGATGGGTATCGAGGCGTCCGTCTTATGTACACAAGCTTTAGATGTAAGAAAGTAAAATAATTCTAGTAAAGCTCTTTAAACTTGGCGTATAGGGAATGTTCGTGCATTTGGCACTCCAGATAAGTTGCAATGAATTATCCGCTCATCAGTGAGATACAACATCCTCTTTGTTTGTGTACACTACGCGGGGTCCATCATCAAAAGAGGAGAAGGCGCATAAGTAACGGTACAACACCCACTGTAAAGAAGTGCTGTTAACTATCCTCATGCGTCTATGAATGCCACTCGCAGCCTAACCATGCGAATTGTAATAGAACACTGAGCCTTGCATCACCAATTAACACTTATGCGGACATTGCCAGACGGTTGTACGGATCTCTTTCATCTCCGCAGTTTCATCCAAATCTATCTGAAGATGAGTCAAATTGGATTAAAGGTTGCACATTGCAAATGCGATCTGTGCTTCATACTTTTGTCAGGTACTTTAAGAACACCTTTTTCAGCGTAAGCTTTTTGGATACCGCCTTGCAGAACATGATTCATTTTGTCTAAGCATCAAACCACCAACACCACCACTTGATACATCTCACCAAGGCAAATATGTTCAAAAGAATTTGCGTTGTCCATTCACTGGTGATTACTATCGTTTTACAACATAAAAGGCGAACAGATGCTTGAAATTTCTGACGGCCCATCATTCAAGGAAGGCCCTTAAGTAACAGTAACCAAAGAAGGCCCTTAGTGATTGGGTAAATGGTCATGTTCAGGTGTATTAAACAGCATTTAGGGCAATTGTTCTTTGTATAGTCCAAAGTCGTAATGGACCAGGATATGTTAAAAATTATTTCTTTTAAAAATCAATGTCAACAATCAACCATATAAATAGAACACAACCGGAGAGTCTCCTACAAAGCGCAACATCATAACCTCCACCGATACTTGGGTTTTCTCAGTAGCAGCATGGAAAGCAAACAGGTTAAATGCTTCGCCTGTATTGACTCGCGTGGTATTGTGATTGCTTGTAGTTTTTTGCCACCTCAACATAAACACAACGCAAATGAACTTTTGTGATGAAGTTTGTAATTCATGCCAGGCGAATATGTTTTCCCGAATTTTTGACATGCGAGCTGATGCCCGGTTCCCAGTACGCAACCATTTCAAACATTTACCTTCGTGGTGTTCAAGTTAGCCCTGACTTTTGACTGCTAGACCTGGAAATTGCTGATGATATCGCCATCCTTTTAGAAGATTCGATCTCACTACAGTTACTGAGAAATTGGGTCGATCAATCCGCCTGTAGGATCGGCCTCAAAATTAACCTCAGCAAAACGAACTACTTCTCATCTTCAGCCACGCTGTCCGCCCCGTTGCTCTCTTTATATGAACAACGTATCGAGGCTGTTCCTGAATGCAAGTACCTTGGAGTCGCTATTCTCCCAAATGGTCAAGCTAGATCCGAAATCATATTAACGGCACCAGAAGTGCTTTCGTACGACGGAGAAACACATTGTGACGGAGGACGGAAATTAGTTTGCGAACGAAAAACCGAGTATTCTCAGCAACCGCCCCAGCCATTTTATCCTGCGGTCACGAAACATGGCCGCTACCATCCGAAGACATTCGGAAGCTGTAAGTCTTCGACCATTGGTGTCTAAAGATTATCTTGAAAAAGCAGTGGCATGTGCTTATCATAAATGAAGAAGTTCTCAGTGTACGTGCAATGCCGCAACTTCTGTAGTTCGGTTATGTCCTCCGCAGATCTGGAACTGACTTCCTTAGGACCGTGGTTTTGCCCTCACCTTGCCAGGGTTGCTTTCGTCGCCGTGGTGGACAATTGAAAGGGTGGCTTGCGGCAGTAAAATCGCATGTCGATCTTCTGGGACTCCAGGTCGTGGATGGTGTTCGTCACTGGCGAAATCTTTGGATCAGTACCTGCGTCGAGTTTGCGTCTAACAGTTGCGACATCCATGAAGCCGGCTTATCATTCGCAGTAGCTAGCCGCAGTAAAGTATAAAATAACATACCCACAGTGATCCTTTGTTAAATTATCTAGTGAGTCGGACGATGGATCAACTGTGCAGAGCGGTAAATAAGGCACTTCTACTCGGAGGTTCACACGGCGTCTAATCTATACCGCGCAGGAAATCTGTTAGGCTATGGAAACTATTATCCATCGACTCCAGTAGTTGTCAGTACCACTAAGGAAATAGGTTCAGCCTGTCAGAGGCAGCTCAAAATGTGAGTGGCAATCTGTGTGTGGATGCTGATCGAAATTCATAGAAAAAGCTGATAGGAGTTAGAATCCCCGAATAACGAAACGTGTATCAAGTGCATCCAGACAGATGTCAAGAATCACTCATGCCCATCCAAATACAGTGCGTTCATGTAGGATGCCGGTTTCGTCAGTCAATAGATCTTTGTTGACCACAGGTCCCCTAGTTGACATCAATGGGGATTACAAAATTTTGTTGCACCGTAGTAATTGTCGTCTCTACCGTTGCACCGAGCCTCTCATGATAAGCCGGAGTAACCAGACATTTAACGTCCAATGGTAATTATTGGTCAGTCTCGGGTTATCCTAGACTAAGGAACGAGGCTTCCTATTGCCACTCCATCTGGGCACCATTTTGTTACAATATATATCGATTGTAGAAAATTCCGAATGAGCGTTAACGACACTAGTGAAGTGTGAAATGCACGCATCTACCGAAATACATCTTCACATTCCGCACTTCGAATACCCAGTGGGAACTAATTTACAGGTTTCTCACATAAGCAAATAGTCGCACCTCTGAATGACGTGCCACTGCACGGATTGCACATGCAGAACTGGCGGTCTCAGATGCGTTTACCCATCTTCCATTTTATCACCTACTCATAAGGACTTTAATCCCTCATACTCCTGACTGTCAGTAAGAAATGAAGACCCAACGTTGAAAGATAATCAGTTTGGTGCTTCAATTCACAATGTCAAGCTTGGTGACGCTAGTGAACATCCTGTTAACTTCCAAAGATATTTATTATTTTTCTGCCGGAGATATTGATGTTTTCTCGAAACCCACATTGTGGACACCGAGCTGTGGAAACAATACACTCGTGGCTTCATTTCCATTGTCTAGGCTAATTTTCTTCCTACATGATAAAGAAACCTAAGTGCATGCAGTCGTACGGTAAAAGTACTCCTTATTATTTGAAAACTTGTTCCCAAAAGCGCATTGTTCACTTAGAGTGACGAGACCAAACTTTAGCGCTAAATGCTTCCGTGCGGAACTCCACAGTTTGTTGTTGTTTTAGCGCTCTTTTTAATTCAGCAAGGGGAATGAGGTATAGCACGAAAAAAAGCATTGCATTTGTGTTTACCACTGTCTGCAATAGGGCGTAGGGGACCCGGGTCACGATTATTCGCGCACACAAAATAAGACAAATTAATCATAGTGCATAAATAAACAGCAAATCATCAGAAAACATCAACAGCGAGTGCATAAGCCAAAGGTACCTGCGCTATCTACCTCAATGCGGATATTGTTTACGGCGATTCTGAAATACTCTCACAATGGAATCATCGAACTTTTCGGTCAGTTGCTACGTGCCCTTTTGACATTTGCTCGCAGGCCTCACTCTGATTCCAAGCACAGCAAAGCGAGACTTACAGAATGAGAGGAATAGTGGACACCCATGTTTCGAATTCCACATATGGCCCACCAGTGCGCCGGACGGTCTGTTGCTAGATACAAATTGACAGACATCTGTGTTATTCCCCTCTCAGGGATTACACTGTCGGTGCATCTAGTCCAAAGGATGCACTGCCTTTGTGTGTTCAACGCATGCACACCAACTCCTCGTTCCCCAATGGGTAACACTGCAGCTGGTTCAGCCTCGTACATTCATCGTCATTTATGTGACCGCCAAGTCGAATCGTTCACCGAGAGAACAGCATATGTCGTTCGCGCAATCTCTTCGACACCTACCATATGCGCCAGGTTTGCTTTCGGTGGGTTAGATTTTGGTCAGGATAGCTGTTCATTCTTTGCGATCGATAGAGGAAACACAGCCCGTTGTGATGTACTATGCGGACTGTGGCACACTTCAATCATTAGACAAGTTTTGTCATAAGACAGTGCGGTGTGTTATCACCGACGTGAGGTGGGGGGTTTATCTGTAGTATTGGTGTCCAAACTTTTCGCAAGGAGGGCCACTTTTTGAAGTAAAAATGTACCGAACTATTTGAAGTGTGACCTTAAGACAGTGACAAAATGCCATATATTATGAAGTTATAACTGCAAGTTTTTAATGTGAAAGATGAAACTATGATGTTGACTGCAGTAAACTGGTCAGGTTGGGCTCAAAGACACTGGTGTTGATACGCAAGATATCCGGTAGGTGAGATCCACTTAGTCTCCTATTCACGCGGTTCTTATTAAAATTCAATACCGTGAATGTCTGCTCATATTGGTATGTCAAGCCAAACAAGCTGAGCATTTTTTTGGCAAAGCTTCGTATCTCCTGAAATCTGTCTTTATCCAGCTGGAGGTAAAAATCAAAGAGAGAGCTGTGGGTGTCCACTGAGACATTCAATCTCAATTTGCAACTCAATGGGCTCCTGGTGGCCTGGAGCATCGCTAGTGTCCACACAGATCGGCAAAAGAAGCCGCGGCTGCAAAGTCCTGTAATCGCCTTTGAAAGTCATCAGCCAGATATATACTATCTGCGACCTACTACTGCATTTGGAAATTGATACTACCTTCTGGAAGACTGGTCATTATTCCCTGTGGTGATTGCAAATGTGTGACATTAGACTACGTTTGAGAAAGTTGTCTTCGCAAAAGTTGTGGCTTATTCCTAAAGGCTATGATGTGTGAATCCAATTGGCTTACCAATGAATTTGACCTTGAAGGCTCGTGTTGAACAAATGTCAGGTGACGTGTACTATCTACCGAAAATCCAAAATCAGCCAGCCAAACAGGATCATATAGTTCCAGCATCGATTCTCGCTTATTTCCATGAATTGTCCAATTTCTTTCCGAAGATTGTAGAAGCGATGGAGTGCTACAGTACCACAACTGAGTCATCGTACATCATTGTGACACACAACATCTCTGTATCCACTCTGGATGTCAAGTAGGAACTCATGAAACTAACGATGAAACAGGGTTTTAGAGTGAAGATAGTTGACAGCTTTTAGCACTGGCTTCATAACATGACCACACCTAAGATGTTTGGTAGGAATAACTTGTTGGTGAATGATGCAGTAGAGTTTGTTACAGACATCTGTTGCTAATCCACTGTACTAGCCAATCATGGCTGGTGGCCCGTCAGTAATTATGCCAGAGATTTTTCAAGGATAGTTTGATGTTATCGATGGCAGAAGAAACAGAAGCAACTACATTTAATTCTCTTGTTTGGTCATAAGGACTCTGCAGGTTAAGTAATTTATCACTCCCACACATGCAATGGTTAAGCCCTTTCAAAAAAGGAGAGGCTGGACAGTGTCAGATGCTTAAGTGCTCACATCATATATCATCAAAATTCAAGTTCCGCTCGCTTTTCTTCTAACTGCCTTGAGTAAATCTTCAATTCTGCGAACGACAGTGTTGCGTGTCAGGTAAATATTGAGAAAATCTTGCTTTTCTCCAGACAGATATTTCCAAGGTATCCATCATGCAATCATTGACAAATCCCCTTCAGTAAATAGTTTGTAGTGTTTCGTTGTTGGTTTTTCTGACGGATTTGTGCAGGCCTGGTCGCCGTAGCTTAGGTGAGAGTTACGTGCAACCTGAGTACGGACCCTATTCAAGCACATATTCGGATGGCACACTTAGTCCTCTTAAACGGACAACGATATACACAAGCTCGAGGGACTAGACGTGAGAGCTACTTAAACGCACACGCAGCAGCCGGCTAAACGACGCACACCATCACGTGACCACGCGATTCCCAAGCACCCGCGAGAGGAGAGAAGAGAAGACGAAGCGTCCCTCTGTTAGTTTACGACCCACAAAGGCCGAATCAGTTGGAACAATGCTTCATTTTGTGGGTGAAATGAATCACCATGTGGGGCTGGTGGTTTGCGAAGGAACATTGTCCACTTTAGCTCAGTTGTTCTCCGACTCCGAGTGGTTGGATCCTGCCACGTTATGGTCAGCAATCGAATTCTGCGTCTCACAGTCCACGTACTGGAGTTTGTGGCGGATTTTTGCGAGGTTACTTCACGTGTCCGCAACACCTCCCCTTGAAGATAATGTGTACCGCTTCTGGTGAGGATAGACCTGGAGGGATTTCGGAGATCGCCGGATCCTTCCTGTTCATCGGTAAGACGGGTTCTCCAGACGTGACGGCGACTGGGCGCCTTCGACCGTGGACACCCGTGGACACCCGAAGGTGTCCAGTAAGATGTGTAGCGGCAGGTGCATAGGAAGACTGGGTGGCGTGGAGGGTACCGCAAGGCGCGGCCGAAGTTGATTGCGATGGCGGACCCACGTGTCACCACCCCTGGAGACATCATGCAGCGTATCACATCGACGGGCGGTCACAGTTGTTTTGATCCAGCGTGGATGACTTGCTCCATAGTCGCGAGCCTTTACCGGTGCTTTAACGACGAGTACATTGTGCTTGGTGGCTTTTCGGTCCGAATGAGGGCTTCGTTAGCCGGAGACTGACATCCAGAAGCAGCTGGATTTGGTGTGGACCGATAAGAAAACACAAAGGTTTAAAGGTATTCATCTACTGTCCCCTCCGCACGAGATTTCTTGAGTGTCCACTTGAAGATATCGACAAACCTCTCTGCTTGACCAATGGACTGGGGATGGTAGAGCGGTGAACGTAGGTGTTAGATGCAATGTCGGCGACAAAAGTTTTCGAACATGGACAACGTAAACTGGGAGTCCTTTTCGGACACCAAAATTTCGGCCATGCCGTGTTGACTGAAGATTCGTTGTAGACAACCTAACTTGGCGGATGCGGTTGGTGGACTGCCGGTGACCACTTCAGGCCATTTGCAATAGGTGTCGACCACGACCAGGTAGGAAATGCCATCGATCGGACCAGCATTGTCGATGTGCACTCGAAACCACGGTTTTTCTGGCAGCTGCCAAGGAATTAGTGGTTGGTGTGGTGGCATCTTGGAAGCTAGTTGACATTTTGAGCAACGGCGAACCAAATCTTCGATTTCGTTGTCAACACCAGGCCAGTAGACATAACCGCGAGCGACTGCCTTCATTCTGTTCATACTGGGGTGAGCAGAATGGAGTTGGCGGAGGACAGCTTTCCGGAGGCATGAAGGAATGATAACTCGGTCTGCAGTCATGAGGCAGGAATCGATCACGGAGAAGGAGTCGCGACTCCGATGCAGTTGTTTCAGTTAGCCAGCAAATACAGTGTTTGGCCAGCGCGTCTGAATGTAAGTGACTGCTTTCTGCAGGACAGTGTCTTGAGCAGTTGCGCGACGTATTCCGGCGGCAGTAATGGGGAGACTACGGATAGCGTACGAAAGTTGAAAATGAACATCGTGCTCGACGGTAACAGCGGCGATTACCGTGTCTTCTGCTGTAGCATGTTTGGAAATGATGTGTGAGTCTGTCTGCTTGACCGAAATCTTGAGTACGAGAGTAGCGGATTTTGAACTCGGAACCAAGAAAGATGACAGCGCAAAGCTGAAGTCGGCTAGCCGAGTATGTGCGAAGACCCTACTTAGAACTGAAGATTGAAAGTAGTGGCTTGTGGTCAGTAATACAGCATTGGCCATACAGCATCCTGTGGAACTTGGTGACAGCAAACAAGATAGCCAGGGCTTCCTTCTCAGTCGGACGATAGCTGTTCTCCGCAAACGTCAGGGCACGTGAGACGTGCACAACCGCTTTTTTGGAACCATTTGGGAAGCAATGTGAGAGAACTGCTCCGCTCCCATAGGCAGAGACGTCAGCAGCGACCAACACCGACAAGGTTAGGTTGTAATGGGTCAACAGTAGGTCAGAACTCACCATGGATTTTAGACGGACGAAGGACTTCTCTCATGCGGGGGACCAGTGCGAAGGAACGTCCATCTGCTACAACCGGTTGTGCGGGGCTTTAACATCTTATAGCGATGGCAGGAAGGCACTGTAGTAGCTAATGACCCAGGAAGGACCGCAGTTGTAACCCATCCGCTGGAGTCGGCATCTGCTGGATGGTTCTGACGTTCTCAGGATCAGGATGATGGCCACTGACATGGAAAACGACACCAAGGTATTTGATCGATGGAAGAACGAATTGACATTTATCGACTTTTAAGCGGAAACCATACTCCTGAACCCGTTGAAGGGCCGAAGCAGGCCTCTCGAAGCTCGTCTGGGGTGCGACCAACAGTGAGTAGATAGTACAGGTACGCCCCCGTACCCGGAATGCCAGAGATGAAGTCGTCCGTCGTCTGTTGGAAAACGACCGGAGCGGTTGTGACACCAAACGGGAGGCTGGTGTACTGGAGAAGACCACGATGTGCCTTGATCGCCAACAGGGATTGTGGCTCAGGAGCGACTTCGATCTGCAGCTAGGCTTCTGCCAGGTCGATTTAGCGAAACACGTATCGCCGTTGAGTATTGCAAAGAGGTCGGCCGGGATCGGTAGTCGGTAGCAATTTAGCTCTAGCGCAGTGTTGAGACCGGTGAAGAAATCGGAATAAATGCTGAGGGATCCATTCGGCTTCTTGACCACGACGATCGGCGCTGCCCAGTCGGAATATGACACAGGCACCAGGACGCCCAAGCGTTGAAGTTCAGCATCGACCATGGGTAGGGCTGCGTATAGGACAGGCCTTTTGGAATGAAAGACCGGTAGAGCCCCAGGTACGAGCGGTAACGCGTCGCGCGTGCGTGTATAGCGGCCAAGAAAATCCTGAAACAACAAGTCGAACCGTCTGATGATGTCGTCAGTTCGGTCCCTTGGTAATGCAGCAGCATTGGCCGCCTTACAGACGGCCCGAAGAGAAAGTTCGGCTAAGCCAAAGGTTTCGAGCCAGTCGAGACAAAATAGGTTGAGGTTCGCCTTGTAGCAGATCTGGTTGAATGCAGCGCCTCGGAAGGAGACGGAGCAGTGCAGCTGCCCAGTTTGCGCAAGCGACCACCACACGAGCTGGTGAATGATTGGGAGGTCGGATCGAAAGGAGACTTACCAGAGGATCGTAAGAGATCCACCGAGATGATCGTGATGTCCGACGCAGAGTCCAACTGCAATCGGACAGACTGATCATTGACCAAGACGTCGACGAATATTCTACGATCCACAGCGTTGAGTTGGAACGTAGCCAGCAAGCTCAGGGAGTTGCCAACCGGACCAGATTGGGTTTGTGACTGGGTCGGGACCTCTGCATTTGATCGCGGGTGGGGGAAGCCCAGTTTTGGTCCCCTTGGGAGTTGTAGGATGGTAGTAACCATCCCGGTGTCCCACTCTGCCACAACGTCGACACCGTGGCTGGCAGAAATTTCTGTCCCGATGAAAATGCCGGGCACCCTAGAATCAGCAAGCGTAGGGTGTGGGCCTCACTCGTTCGGATTGGGTGGGGCGCACGAACGTTTGTGCTCTAGGTGCTGCGGCTTCCTGGTGCGGCGGCGTTCTGCAACATGGTTGAGTTGTGCTTCAGGTTCAGCAGTTTTTGACACTCCTTGGCCAGGTTTTGGTGTGTGCCAGTGTCATCCTGCTGTAGCTTGGATAGGAGGCGCGGCCGGATATCGGTATCGTGTGCAGACTGTAGACCAGAAACGAAGATCAAGCATTCGCATTGGTCCGCTGTGAGCGAACAAAGTGGAAAGCGGTCATATTCATGGTTGACCACGCCCACGAAAGCACTGTTACTACTGTAACGGTGTTATGTAGGCCTGGTCGCGTTAGCCTAGACGACAGTTATGCGCATTCTGAGCACAGACCCTATTCACGCACGTACTCGGACGGCACGCTGGGTCCTCGTAAACGGACAATGATACGCACATGCTCGAGGGACTACGGGTGTTTTGTTAATATGATCCGGAGCTAGGGGCGGCGGCATTCAGGTGCTGACGTACAACCAGTGCGCTGAATCGCTAACTGTCCAGTGGCGCAAATTGCTTTGCCGGCAGGGGTGAGATGGGACACATATGCCACATGTGGGCCTAGGATCGCAGGGCACATCGAGCCGTTCGGATGTGAGAAGTGAACGCTGGATAGACACCACAGCGGCAATGAATGCGTCATAGCTTGACCGCATGGCGAGAACTAGGGAACGCTCGCCGTTCGGACGTGAGAATTGCACGAGATCCGAACACCACATAACCGCACTGAAGGTGTCATGCTTCGATCGATCGGTAGTCGGCCTTCATGCAGGTGAACACCCAGCGAAAGAGTTTCCTGAAAATGATGTCGCTGTGCTAGCAACCGAGAAAAGCAGCCTGACCGTATGTGATGACCGCTCAATGGGCGCCGTATTGCTATCGCCACAGAAACTGTTATCGCCTCATGACTGGCTTCCAATAACCCGTAAGCTTTAATTAGGCAACTTTCACTGCTAAAGGAAATCATACTGCCAGGAGCATATTGTAAGGTTACAGTGTTGTTCGCTTTGCCATTTCTATCGCGTGTGTGTTACAGATGAAAATTCACCCTTCATGGGTGCATAAAAACGCATTCTTGACTTGATTTGACGTGACACTGCTCTTAGATTTCAGTCTGTCCCGATGCACTGGTGGTACTATTAGACAACACACCAATTTAATCATGGATGCAACCATTACCCTCACAGTCAGCAAATTGGTAGTTGTACAAATTGATCAGGCCTTCGATGGTGTTTCTCATGTACAATAAAGAATATACATTCATTCATTACTTTAGTTATGTTTACATGAAATTTGTGAAATGTCGGTAAATATCACCGGATTAGATAGTTGAATTGCCCGCCGTCGTTTTTGGCTACATAGGAGCATTCACCGAATTGTGCTGGCGAGCACTTTCGGCAATGTCTCCAACAAAATCTCTCTATATTCGTTCACAAAGTTCTCTTTCAGTTCATCCAAGTTTTCAGGTTTTGTTCTTTTAACTCTGCTCTTTAAGTATCCCCAAAAGAAAAAATTCATGGGACGCAGGTCCGGTGATCGCGCAAGCCAGCCAACCGATCTTCCGCGACCGCTCAAACGTCCACCGAATGTCTCGTTCAGGTAAGTATGAACCGATTGCGCCGAATGTGCAGGGGTGCCATCATGCTGCCACCAAACGTTATTCATTAGCACTTCCGACTGTAGCTGCGGTATGACGCTGCTCTGCAATATTTCCATGTACGAGGTTGCTAAGAAATGTCAGACATTGGTGCTGTTAAATGACAAGCTACTAGACACACTCCTGGTAAAGAAAAAGGACCCAATGATTTTTCGACTAGTCAAGCCAGTCCAGGCCATGAGCCTCGCGTTATGTTGCACACGTGAAGCGCTACATGGCCGTGGGCGGGTCGTTGCCTAACCATGTTTCGTATCTTTGTCATGCAGATGGAACACTGCCTCATGGGTGAACACAATGGAATGCATGTCCAGACTGTTTAAAAACAAACGGACGAATTCCAGGCGTTTCTGTGAATCCCATGCGTCCAACACTTGCACCTCCAGTGCACTGTACCGCCTTAGTATGTTTACCTACAATATCCGGTACACAGCACACGGTGTGGTTTCGCAATGTTGTGCGAGTTGTCGCATGTATAGATGGCTGTTACAGCGTACCTATTGCGCAATCGCGCAAGCTGCTACTTACTTCATCCATAATGGTGCGAGGACGTGCGCTTTGTTTGATGTTACAAAAATCTAATTCCTTGATATCTATCGACATTTTACACATTTCATGTAAACATAACTAAAGTAATGAATGAATGTATATTCTTTATTGTACATGAGAAACACCATCGAAGGCCTGATCAATTTGTACAACTACCAATTTGCTGACTGTGAGGGTAATGGTTGCATCCATGATTAAATTGGTGTGTTGTCTAATAGTGCCACCAGTGCATCGGGACAGACTGAAATCTAATAGCAGTGTCACGTCAAATCAAGTCAAGAATGCGTTTTTATGCACCCATGAAGGGTGAATTTTCATCTGTACCACACACGCGATAGAAACGGCAAAGCGAACAACACTGTAACCTTACAATATGCTCCTGGCAGTATGATTTCCTTTAGCAGTGAAAGTTGCCCAATTATAGCTTACGGGTTATTGGAAGCCAGTCATGGGGCGATAACAGTTTCTGTGGCGATAGCAATACGGCGCCCGTTGAGCGGTCATCACATACGGTCAGGCTGCTTTTCTCGGTTGCTAGCACAGCGACATCATTTGCAGGAAACTCTTTCGCTGGGTGTTCACCTGCATGAAGGCCGACTACCGATCGATCGAAGCATGACACGTTCAGTGTGGTTATGGGGTGTCCAGCTCAAGTCTATACCATTTTACAGGCAACGTCACGCATAGTGTTAAGAAGTTAGCGTGTTACAGAAATCAAAGGAACGTGTTGTGCATTCAAGTTCATACGGGCAGCAATTCATTCTCTCCTTGACGGGTTAGATGCACGCACCGTCTGTGGCACTCTCATTGGTCATGGGACATTCTCCAGTGGGACTCTCTGGATGTGAGTGCAGGGCTAGATCTATGTGCCTATGGGGCAAGGTATGCGCCTGTTGAGTATGACAGATTGCTGTTAACGGAAGGCAGACAAGGATGAGAGTGACGGTGCTGGAAGTCACCAACAATACGCCTGACTGTAGCTGGTCAATCTAGGATGAGGTATTTGCACGTTCTCCGCCAGCACCACCTTAACAGATCTTTTGTCGGTAAGAGTTACCATTGGTTTGTATTCTGATCCAGCCGGTAGCCGGTGTCCTAGCAGTACCCAAGGTATCGAGTGCACAATTTGTGTTCGGTCTGAGGTGCACGGAACCAGTGGCACGTTTAGGCTCCAGATTAGTATTACTACTGGTCGAATAACTATACCGCATGAAGATAGTAATACTAATACTAATACTACTACTACTAATAATAATATGGACATATTTCTCCTTAAGTGAAAAGCTGTGCAATATTTGTCCCACAACATACACCCACAGGTGCTAGCATGCTTTTGCAAGAGCAATATCAAGTTATCTTCTTATATTTGTCTGCGTTTTCTGGCCAAATATTTGTCCCATATGTTTGTCTTATGCGATGGTAGGACGCAACTTTGCAGTTTATGTGCGTTTTAGACACTGAGGACTAATTACATTGCGTGAGTTGGTGATATTACACCCATTAGATGTTATCTGGACTTTCATTGAATGGATTTTCAAATGACCTTCCCCACGAAAATACGACATAATGGTGTCCAGGTAGAGGCAGCCTCCCAACTTACTGCGAAAGGATTGCACAGTCTCACACGACCTGATGGTGAATGGCAACCGATTCCACTGCGAAGCCTATATGGTGAGACAAAAGTTAGACCTCAAATTTGTCGTGCTTCGTGGTATAATCAGGGTATGGTCTTTCTTACCTAGGTCTCGCGTGTAATTGTGCTTCAATGTTAAGGTAATTCGATTGCAATGGGTATTGCCATGAATCAGATTGTGTAGCAACCTCCAGTTATGTTTTAGTCTTCGCAGCCAAAGCGGATGGAGATGGAGTTGCTGGCATCGCTCCCCAGAGTGTAGAATAGAATTTCTGCCCAAAATGTGCTTACTAAATGACCGTTGTAGTGTACCGGAAAACAAGCTCTTTGAGTATTTTGTAACATTGGACTTTACGATTGTTTTAACCTTCGGAACCTCCACTTGTTTTACTGACTGCACATCCGTTGACACAAACCGTTTTGGTGAGTACCTCGCTGCACATTTCTCGCTCTGCCTAATTCGCTTCCTAATCTTTGTAGCCTGCACAATACACGTTGGGTTCTGTCACCTTCGACTTCTTTACTGTCGTATTTGACACGTCTTACTTGTCATTACTTACCGACTAGTATCCCAGCCTCCGCCCAACAATTGGTGACCCTCTGTCAGGAACACGCCGCCCGCCGTTTTGCAGTTCCATTCTAGTGAGCTCGTTCCAGTGATTTTGTGATTCATTACTTGTGATCATATCGTTTTCCCACCTACCGCATTTTTTATCTGCTTTTTGCAATGGATTATCTAGAGGACAAGCCGTCTCCATGCGCGGTTAACGCTGTTCAGCCTGTCATGGTCAATTCTGTTGCCTTAGCCCCTCCCCCTTTTGGGAGAATGATCCTTTATTATGGTTTTTGCACCTAGAATCCGTATTTTATATTTGCAGGATTTCTTCTGATTTCGCCATGTGTAATCAGCTAATATCTTGCCTTCCTCAGAGTATATCCTCGCAAGTGAGAGACATCATAATTTGCCCCCTCTAGTAATGAAATACGAGACTCTTAAACAGGCTATTATTCAGCGAATCACGCCTTCTGACGAGGTCCGTCTGCAGCAACTATTTGGTGATCTGCAGCTAGGAGGTAGAATGCCCTCAGCCTTGTTGCGCGAAATGCAACAGCTCATCGGCACGTCTAACATGGACGTAGGGATTCTCCGCGAGCTGTGGATGTAACGCCTTCCTGAAAACACACAGGCCATCCTTGCAGTAGCAAATGACTTGCCCATCACAGCAATTGCAGATCTAGCAGACCGCGTCATCGAACGGCACCAGCCAGAGACTGAAACCAAAGCACCTAAGCAGCTTTGCGCTGGCGCAACCCCAAGGACAAGCGCGGCTAGCCCTCCGTCGGTAATAGACGCATTATCATTGCAGATAGCGTCGCTTCAGCGCCAGATCAAGGAACTCACTTTAAAGCGTAAGCACCGCAACCGCTCCGGATCATCGCCTGTCGCACAAAACCTGATGCCACAGGTTACTGCTTTTACCACTTGCGTTTCTGTACTAAAGCCCGTAAGTGCGTACAGCCGTGTAGCTACTCCGCTATAGATGATCCACCACGCCGGGATGTAATGGCCACGGACGTCGGCAAAGCTCAAAGTCGTCTCATCCACATTAGGGATTATGACTCCGATACCCAGTTCCTAGTTGATACCGGGGCGGAAGTCAGCGTCATTCTCCCTATGCCAGGTGAGCCTACCACTTCTCTGTCGACAAGCCTCAGTGCCGCCAATGGCACGCCAATAGCCACCTACGGTCATCGGTCGCTTACCCTGGACCTAGGTCTTCGGCGCACGTTCCGCTGGGTATTCACCTTCGCTGGAGTCCTCTTTACCATCATCGGCATTGACTTTCTCAGACATTTCGACCTCTTGGTCGATGCGAAACGCCAGATGATAGTCGACACTGCAACAAAACTCAGTGTACGTGGCATCACCGCCGATGTCACATCTATATCCCCGGTCTATGCATGTCCCCAGACCTCGCCAGAGTACGCCAATCTCTTTTCTCAGTATCCCAAGCTCGTTCAGCCATTGAACGCAGCTTTGCCCGTGGCAGCTCAAGTCACGCACCACATACGGACGAATGGCCCACCTGTGTCATGCCGTCCACGCCGACTATCGCCTGAGAAACTAAAGGTAGCTAGGGCGGAGTTTGAGCACATGCTTGAACTTGGAATAATCCGCCCTTCCGACAGCCCTTAGTCCTCGCCCCTGGAGATGGTCCCCAAGAAATCTGGTGACTGGCGCCCTTGCGGTGATTACCGCGCACTCAATCGCCTAACCGTCCCAGATAGGTATCCCATCCCACACATGCAGGACCTTACCGCATGCCTCACAGGTAAGACGATCTTCAGCAAGATCGATCTGGTTCGCGCCTATCACCAGATACCTGTGGAAGACAATGACATTCCTAAAACAGCCGTCATCACTCCTTTCGGTTTGTTTGAATTTTTAAGAATGCCATTTGGACTGTGCAACACCGCACAAACCTTCCAACGCTTCATCCACGATGTCACTCGTGGCCTAGACTTCGCCTATTCCTACCTCGATGATATTTTAGTAGCCAGTTCATCGGAACAAGAGCACCTCGAGCATCTTCGAAATCTCTTCCAGCGCTTGACCCAACACGGTGTCACAGTCAACCCGACTAAGTGCGAACTCGGCAAATCAACGATAGAATTCCTAGGCCACCTCGTTTCATCGTCTGGTATCGAAGTCCTTCCTGATAAGATCCAGACAATCAAGGACTTCCCAGCTCCGACTTCGTTCAAGCACCTCCGTCGATTTTGTGGTTTGGTCAACTACTATCGACGCTTCATTCCGCGCTGCGCTCAGCTCATGCAGCCACTGACTGACCTACTCAGAGGAAATGAACGTAAGTTCGCTTTCCCTGACACAGCACAAACAGCCTTCGCCGAGCTCAAGGATGCTATCTCCAACATAGCCCTCCTTGCTCATTCCGAATCGACTGCACCCCTTTCTATTACGACTGATGCCTCAGACGTCGCGGTAGGAGCCGTTCTCCAACAACACGTTGGTGGGCAATGGCAACCCCTTGGGTTCTTCTCCAAGCGCCTGCAGTCAGCGGAATCCCGCTACAGCACGTTTGGCAGAGAACTGCTCGCCATTTACCTAGCGATACGTCACTTCCGGCACACACTCGAAGGCCGCGCTTTCACGGTCTACACTGACCACAAGCCCCTTATATTTGCCTTCAACTCTGCTTGCGACAAATACTCACCACGGGAAACAAGACACCTAGACTTTGTCACGCAGTTCACTGCTGACATACGTCATGTCTCAGGTGTCGACAATCCCGTCGCCGACGCTCTCTCACGCGTCAACCTCACTCTCCAGTCTTTGTCTACCGTTGACCTTGCCGCCATGGCATCGGCTCAGGCTCAAGACGAAGATATACAGCGCACTCTGCAGTCCACTTCGCTGCATGTGCAACCTGTTCCTCTCCAAACCACGGAAGGAACCATTCTCTGTGACACTTCCACAGGTTGTCCTAGACCCCTCGTGCCCATCTCCTTCAGACGCACAGTCTTTGACGCACTGCACTCACTATCACATCCCGGTATCCGTGCATCTTTGAAACTGGTCACCGAACGTTTCGTTTGGCCACGCGTAAACAAAGATGTTCGTACCTGGGCTCGCGCCTGCCTTCAATGTCAGCGCTCCAAAGTACATCGTCACACCCGCAGTCCTCTTGGTTCATTCCCTGCCCCGGACTCTCGGTTCTCGCATGTACACGTAGACCTGGTAGGTCCATTGCCTCCTTCACACGGATTCGTATAGATTCTTACATGTGTCGACCGCTTCACCAGATGGCCAGAAGCCATTCCGGTAACAGACTGCACAGCTGAGACTGTTATCCGGGCCTTCTTGGACCGGTGGGTTTCGCACTACGGATGCCCATCCACCATCACAACTGACCGAGGAACGCCTTTCGAATCTTCACAATTCGATACGTTCTGCAACTTTTTAGGCTGTCGCCGCATTCATACCACAGCGTATCACCAAGCAGCCAACGGGTTAGTCGAACGCTTCCATAGACAGCTTAAAGCCTCGCTCTGCGCCTCCTCCGACCCTAGCTGGAGCGAAAACATTTCGCTCGTACTCTTAGGCATTCGCAGCAGCATCAAAGCTGACTTGCAATATGCACCAGCAGAGCTGGTTTACGGCACGACGCTCAAGTTACCAGGAGAATTTGTTTCACCTCCCGCATTGTCAGGTATGCCTCCGCTTAACTTTGCGTCCTCCCTAGCTCAACGCATGCGTTCACTACGCCCGACCCCGCCCCGTGAACAGACTAGAGATGTGCACATGCACAGCGGACTCTCTACCTGCACCCACGTCTTCCTCCGCACCGACGCAGTGCGGCGCCCTCTCCAGCCTCCCTACACTGGCCCTTTCAGAGTTCTGCAGCGGACTCCGAAACATTTTACTTTAGACCAGAATGGTCACCGAACAACGGTGTCCATCGACCGCCTCAAAGTGGCTTTCTTTGACGAGCCACTTGCAGCGCATCCTGATGCTCTCGCACAAGCACCCGCACCTGTGGTGACTTCCCGAGCACTGGATAGCCCGGAACCCTCCGTACCCCTTGACCCGCAACCTATCCCACCGCAACCCCAGGCAACCGACAGACGCGGTAGACAGGTTAAACGTCCGGTCCGTTTTTCCGATTTTGTAAACGTTTACTATTTCCATAAACACGCCTTTTTCGTCTCTAGTGGTTATCCTGCGTCTCATCCACAAACGTTTTGCAAAATCGACAAAAAACCCAAAACATATTGAAAACCTAAAAAGCGTATTTGCTTTTATCATGCATACCATGTTCCCTCTCCGGCGTCAAGCCACTTCCCCGACCCTTGCCCACCCCCTGTGAGTTCTACCTTCCAGAAACTCAACCGCCGGAACTGCCCAGGTAACCCTGGAGTGACTGGCCAACCGGCTCAACGCAACCCTGGAGTGACTCGCTAGCCGTCCCAAAGCCCCCTTCCTCACTCAAGGAAAGACAGTCGCCCTCGACCGCAGACACCCACGAACGGATTGGTCCCCAAACGCCACCTAGGCATTGCCGACGAGGACGCCGGATTTCTTCGTGGGGCGAGGACGCCTTCACTTCTTCGTGGGACGAGGACCGCGGACTAAAGTGCGGTGGGGGGAGTGAAACCTCCCAAGCGCACCGTCGGGTCTGCAGCAAAGGGAAGGTCCTGTCGGCCTTTTTTCTGGACTAGCCAGTTATTTTTGCAGTCCGACAAGCCCGCCCTGACGGCCCACCGATGATGCCCTCTGGTCCACACGATCGTCATAAATAATTAACAAAAGCCTGGACCCAGCGAACTCTGCTACACACCCCACTTTGGAAGCCCTTACTCAAGCCCCTGCAAATATTCGCATCCACCCTCACCTTCTGTTTTCCCCCACTAACAGCTCCATCGAAGGCTTCCATCCTTCAGCCTTCTAGGGGGAGGCCCTTGTAGTGTACCGGAAAACAAGCTCTTTCAGTATTTTGTAACATTGGACTTTACGGTTGTTTTAACCTTCGAAACCTCCACTTGTTTTACTGACTGCACGTCCGTTGACACAAACCGTTTTGGTGAGTACCTCGCTGCACGTTTCTCGCTCTGTCTGATTCGCTTCCTATTCTTGTAGCCTGCACAATACACGTTGGGTTCAGTCGCCTCCGACTTCTATACTGTCGTATTTGACACGTCTTACGTGTCATTGCTTACCGACTAGTATCCCAGGCTCCGCCCAACACCGTTGAAGGCTTTCCATCAATTTTCTGTCTGATTTTCTCAAATTGCCTCAGAGTATGCGTCGATACTCTAGGATGGGATGGTTAAGGATTTTAAAAGTTCAACTGTAGCTGTGATTGTATGCAGGTTATGAGAGATTTTAGTGAAGGATCGTCTAGCTCGTGCTATCTGATACTCAATCTGTTCTAAAAACATGAAGGTACAATAATATCCGATTCCAAGGCCACGGGTAGGCCGTTGTACACAGATGTATTCGTTGTTACGTGTGACGAATACTTCGGGTGTCAAGTAACCACTACATATGATACTTCACTGTTGTGCTCAAAACGTCATCATCCACTGTCGCACCAAGCCTCAAGCAGATGAAGGTATACTTGAATGAGTGGTAGTACATTCAGAAGCTCAACTCTTTGGTACTTGTGGACAAATGTTATATCATCAACAAAACAATACGACACATCATGTTTGTTAACCGAACTGCTATCATTTACACAAAGATGTTAAGTTAATCTACCGTGTGCAAATCCTTGTTTAACACCGCTGGTAATTGAACACGGGGAAGAGCAATAGACGCCTAAGATGACTATTTTAGCGGGACCGTGAGTGTATGATGATAGTCAACCCATTAATGTGTTGTGGACTTCAAAGAAATTTTTCTGATTCGGTAACCGTTTGTGAGGCACCCGATCGAATGTTTTCTGCATGTGCAAGCATATAATTAATATGCCATAAGTTGAGTCAATGGAGTCAGGTATGCAGATCAGGTAATGCAATTACCCGAATGTGCACGGTCGTTAGTCAAGGAAAACATCTTAGGACCTGTCTATCAGTTTCAGTGAGTTGATGAAATACCTCACACATTTTTATACCAATTTCACGAAGAATCCGGCTATTATAGGAGTGTTATGGCTTGGTCTGTAATTCTCACTCTTCTGTTTTGCACAGCTCTTGTGGTAATGGCTGAGAAATGAAGTTTCCCATTGATCTGTAAAGTACTTGGATTCCAGTGAAACGGCGAACATATACACAAGGAGCAGTGACATATCAGGCCCTCCCAGTTTCATGGCGGATGGGGAGGCCATCAGCTTCCAGAATTGAGCACGGTTGAATAGAATGTGTTGTTCGGCGGATATTATGGACAGCAATAGCACTATAGATGGAGCCTTAGTGTAAGTATAGCGTAAATGTCAGGTGTCATGTAGGTGGAGTAGAAAGAGCTAAATGGGCCTGGATGTTGTTCGCTAGTTCAATGATCAATAACATGGGTTTGTTGGTTCTTCGACGGAGAAGTCAGACTGGCTCTTTTGATTTACATGTCATTCGTAGAGTTGCTTGATCTTCCGTTGTTCTCTCCATCAACTGTGAGCGCTTGTTTTCAGAGCTGAGTCGGTGCGTATGTGGAGTAAATGTAAAATATTCCATCAGTATTTAGCGCGCAATCGGTTTGCTGGATTTCTGACTCATCTAACTTTCGGCTGCTTCTTTTTAAACGTCAGAAATTCGTACAGCAACGAGGGTTATGGCTTGCTGAAACTAATGCTAGAAGTACACCACGGCTGTGCATGCATTGTTGGAGAGAAAGAATGCATCTCAATAACAGGACCGGATTATTTGACGGAAGGGTTTCCAGTTAATACGGCCGCTGGTGTAGTAAAAAGCGGGTACTTGTTTGGTGACCATTTTAACGGTGAACGTTAAGAGTATCATGTTGCCGTCGCTACCAGGGATGTTCTCTGAAACGTCTCTCTGTACGTTGGCCACACCCAATGTAAACATCACGTCCGATGTGTTCGTCAACCTATTTGGTATAGTAAACCACTGTGTCCAACCAACTGACTGAATAAATGAAGATTGTGTACAGACAAGAGTCTGGGAAGACCAGTGTATATTCGGTATGTTGAAATCACCTACAAGTATGCTTTGTTTGTGCGTCTATTCCGATGCGAAATCGAAAGCTGAGGTGATCCGAACAACATTCATGGTTGATGGATTTGACTGGTTGCGGATAGATGCAAGTAAACCGAGGCTGTTGAGACGGAGAACCAGAGCCAATCACGGCCATTTTTAGAGGTGGATGTTCAAACCGTTCAGCTGTACATATGTGATGGATTTACCTGAAGCATCCTCCACCTTTTCTTTTACAGCCATCTATATGAAAGAGATGTTAAAGGGGTCATTGGACTACAGTCTAATATATCAACGGGGTACCACGTTTCGGTAACGAGGATTGCTTGTAGATCGTTTAAATGTGCAAGCATGCTTAGGAAATACCGTTTGTTGATAATCCATCTGGCGCCAGTCAAAAGTAATGAGAACGTACCATAAATGGCGGAATCAACCTTCGCGTCACCGTGTGTGAGTCATTGTAATCGCGGATTATTTAGGCGGTAAACATGTGTGGGAGCATTGGGAACGAGTCCATTGCTAATAAACTTGCGGGTAGGGGTAGTGTGCCGTCCGCCATCGCCGGTATACCTTGTGAAAGGAGTGGGTTGATGTATCAAGGATACATTGCGGTTGACTTGGCGCTGAGCTTATCTGGTCATGTGAAGAAATTGTAGAAATAACGGGTGCATATATTTGGCATCTGTCGCGTATGTAGTGAGTTTAAGTGGTCGCGGTTCCATCCAGATACATATATATACCGTAAAATTTCTACTGCATTATCTCCTGGCACAACTCTATAATGTCTAGCACACGAGCGCGTTACAGGACCTTGTCTCATAATATCACTGTAGCCGTTTACATGAAGTGTGAAATCGAAACCATAGAAAATGTGCTCCGATAAGCCTGCTGATCAAATACCCCACGTGCCTGCTCATTTTCGTTGCATTCCGGATGGACTGAAGCGAAGAAGAATAAAAGTGACTTCTTACGATCACATGGCTAGCACCGCAATTGTCGCGTACTCCTTCAGTTCATGGACGCTGTGACTGCGACGGAATCTTTTACATGTCGGGACAGATTGCAAAAAGTACTACCGTCCAAACACTGCGCGTCGTGATAAACCAAACGCCCGTCCAAGGGGAAGTCTGGCGGAGCCGAGCCTAGTTGTCCCCTAATGGAATACAAATAACAACGTATGATTTGCACGCAGGTACTCCAGACCGGTGATCCACACCAGTCAAGAAGGCACAAGCGGTTCACAAAATGGGACCGTTTGTATGATTATGAATGCAGATGGAACCACTTTATTATATTCAGTGACTTGACTGCTAGCTTCTAGGCTTCGTTAATCGCATCACTGGACAACGAAACACATCACTTTGCTACAAAGACTGCCGTATTGCTAAATGCCACATCATCGCCGAAGGCAATGTATCTTGTCATCAGAAAGCACCGAGATCCTGAAGCATTGTTGGACGATGACATTGGCACCACAATGCATGCTTACAACGCATTTACAGTGCTTACAGCAGCACAATACGCAGGCAGCGCCTATAGTGAAGCGCAAGTGTCTGTCATATTCAGGGTAGATTTAATCCGCAACTTGTTAACTTGGTGCTAAACCACATGCTCAGCAGCATACTACCTATGTTGTGGATTGACGGAAGCGATATCTGAATCTCCTGCCATTTTAGTCTCGTTTGAATGGCATCGTTATCAACACTGTTTTCTTAGGGATGTCGGGCACTCGTTGGTTCCCCGTTTCCGCGTTCCTGTTTGAGTGCTTTGCTAGGAACTTCTCCGGATGTCATGTTTTACGTACTGTAGAGGAGACGTGTTGCAGCTCGTATGTAATCGCTTCTTATGAGCATAGATGGCTAGCTATCGCAAAGATGGTAAGAACCAGAGATCGTTTGTAATTCATAGGACACTAAATGTCAAACATAGGGTAGTATACCATTTAGGTTTCTTCTAAGTGAACATCTAAAATTGGAACCCGTTGTAAGATTCGTTCGCAACTGTAAATTCGATTGCGGGGTAACAGTTGCTTAGCGCCAACAGCAATTGTTCTGCTTGTTCGGCAGTGTGTACAACGACAGAAGTGTCATCCATGCAGCGGCTATTTGAGTGCATGTCGTGTATATTACAGCCTGATGATCTCGGTATGCAACCTATCCAATTCCCTAAGTATATGTAACAGGCTAACAAAAATACGTGAAATAGCTGCATTCAGCTTATCCTGTCGAAATTTTGTTCTTTCTTGCTCTTTAGACACTGTCAGTTGTTCGTTGCGCAGTTCATCTTACCGTGCTCGAAATACTAACAGTCCTAGTCGAGACTGGCAATCACTCTCTGCGATTTTAGCGGACTGACGAGATATGCAACACGAGAGGTAGTCACCAAATGACAAGCGGGATGCATTTTGTAATGTTGAAGGTGCGCAAGGTGAACCAAGCGTGATCTCGGAACGATTTGACAGAGAAAATATGCATGGCAAGCAGCGCCACAGGAGATCCAAAAACAGAACCTCAGATAACCGAAACTTAATTGATGTAGTATTAAAAAAGGAAAAGCAACCTTCCATAATATTTAAACCAATTAAAGATACCGAGATGAATCCATCTAAGAAGCTCGTACCGTACATCTTGTTTTGTGAAAGAACTCTTCATTGTCTCAAAATCATTAATTCTTTGTGAATGGTTATGGTTGAACTTAGGATTGTGTAATTACGACTGACTTTGTGTGCTCAACCTCCGGAAGTTTAGCAGAACCACCGTCCTGGATCTGTGTCGGCCACTTTCGTGGAAGAGTGAAACCATTGTGCCCGGTTCAGAAGTATTTCGGCCAGCCTCCGCCTAGTACACTATGATTCCTAACTTAGGCCGGATCGCATAGTAGGGTATCTGTGGATGACATCATTTGGGGACGAAATCTGTTTCACTGCACTCAGAGGGCAGCATAAGCAGGCATCCACGGACGAAACCTTGATGGCTACAACCGTCTAAACCAGGCTTGACTGTCTTCACCAAGTAGGCCAGCATGGTACACAAGTGTCCACCAACGCACGTGATGTCGCATAGGCGGGCTGTTACTGTGCTGGGGCTTGATAACCAGACACTCAATGTCATCGCGCAGCCGAAGCGAGTACGTGAAAGGCTTGTCTGAAACTCAGGCCAGATGGTTACCAGGTCTGACCTGCGGCAATTGACTGGATCGTTAGCGAAGTACCCATGTAACATGATGATGTTTGAGTACTGGGATTTTCTGAGTGTTATTGAGTGCCTGTTCCTACCCAATACGTCAAGTGACTCAGGAGACTTGCCGTGCAACTGCTGTGTGTGTGAATTCTGTGCCTGTATGCTTTCTACTTTCTGTACTCTGATTACATCTGAATTCCTCCATAACGCATTTTGCCTACAGTTCTTTGTCTTCTGCCACTTACCTACGCTCATTAGCTACGTGCTGTTAGTGCGATAAACTAAGAATACTGCACCAAGTTAATATTAGGGATAGGTAGACAGTGGGTAATCAAAACGTTATACCCTCAAACATCATGTCAAATAACGCAGGGAGTAAGGCCTCTCGTTGTCTTACGTCTAACTGACCATTTCGCAGAAATGACGGGGAAATATTAACATTACCGCTGATATAGCATTATTTGGATACAAGGTGACATACATGCGGCACGGGAATAACTGCGGATCCTTGCCCTGAGGGTATAAATGCATGTTTATGCAGCCTTTGCCGTGTAACACGACAAACAAACCCCATGCATAAAAAGGAACAGCACTACTTCCGCTAGCACATAATGGAAACTCAACAAATTTGTCAGTGCCCGCATTGCGTTCATGATTTGACCGCGCCGTATCAAGTTCACAAGCAAGATAGCGGATTGTGTGCATGCCCAGTGGAAAATAGCCTTTCTGATGACACCCAACTCTCTCAGGTACGCACAAACCGTCGTAGTTTCTGCAGTAACCTAAATAGATGAATAAGTCTATGAACAAACAATTAGCGCAGCGCTGCGGAATGGCATTGCATATATTGGTCTGTCATACTTCCTTCACAATGATAAATTCCGTGAATGTCTGCTATAGGTTTGAAGCGTACTTACGTTTATCTGTTATAATAATAATAAAATAAGGTATATTTTTTCGTGGTACCGAGAAATCGAGCCCAGGCAGGGACGGATCATAGTTGGCTTGCGACATGCTCAGGCACGCGAGGCTGTCCATTGTTTGGGATTTTACAGGGTTACAATAGGGATGCTTTTACGAATATATTCATTTGGTACTTTTGTCGTCGTATGTTACCAGTTGGCAGGCATTCGCATTTGGTTGTTTTCGGTGTAGCTTGGTGGTGCCTTGATGGCGGCGATTTGATGGGGGGAGGGAATATCAAAAGGATGTATAATTCAGATGCACCGATCAAAATCGGATGAGAAATACATGATCTTACTTAGTAGACTGTAGTAATACCGTTGGTGCTATTTGTGAGTAGCAAGTTAGAGAGTTGCGAAAATAAGGAAAAGACTACATTATGGTAACTCCAGTTGATCATCATAGTCAAGTTACTTTATCAGAATAATATGGGCGGCACCCATATCGTAGGGTGTTAAGGCACAGTGTAGTGTCTAGATACTACTTAGTCTAATTATGCTGTTCAGCTAATCAACTTGTGTTTTGGGCTGCCAGATCGTTGAGAAGCTGGGTGAGCTCAGTTGCATTCCTTTCAGCCTTCACTTGTAGATGGATATTTATGGCGTGCTTGACTATGCACGGAAAAGGTAATGATGGAATTGGAGAATTAAACAGATAAGTAGATAATGAAATAATCGTCTATTCACTGCAACCTCAAGACCCATTCAGTGTATCATAGTTTTGTAAAAGATGCCAAATACAGGGTGATTAGTAGTGTGTAATATTTATCCGATTTTTGGTGTAGAGATATAGAGGAAATGCACCATAACAGAGAGTGAGGCTATGGTCTAAGGAGCAAATTTATGGGAAATGTCGGTAAGACAGTAAGACGGTAGAGATGAAGTAACTAAGAATCAGGAACACAACAGATTCAGTGCAGAATGAAGTAGGATAAGAAAGAACAAGTGAAGTAATACGGGTCTTCTGGGAACCGTCTCCCGGGGACCTGCTTCAATGCGGGGTAGTCCCTCGAGAGTTTCACCCGCACTTCCTCACCCCATTTGGTCATGTATCGGTATGGTGTAAAAGCACGCTGGCCACTACCGATTTTATTCATCATTTGGGCAATTGTTTTTTTTGGTGAGCTAGTCACACATGCCAGATAGCCCTTTTGTGAATCATGGTTTTTTGCGTGCATGATGACCTGGATCACCGGTTGGGGTCATATGCCATTGCGTTAGTTCAGGACTTTAGATTGGACTGTTATTTTAATGTTTGCACACTATTTATATTCACCAGTGGGTCTTTTGACGTGGGTATACGTGTTGCTTGGGTGCCCCATGCTGAGGCTGATGTTACATTCATGATGCTTCTTCACCGCAGTTGGGCTAAACCAACTTACACTTAAACTGTCTCTTTTTAAGCTGGACAAATTTCATTCCACTTCATTTGTTTTGTTCTGCCTAGCGGAATAATCTTCTCTTAAATTTCCACGTTGCTTACGGTAATTGTGCTTATCTTCGTTAACTTTATTGCGTTTGTAGCATTTTCTGAGTGACTTCTGGACATTTTTTACTTATCGCGGATTTGTTGCTTACCAACATACTTCATATGCTAATTTAGGGAAATGTCTGCATAGCCGTATTCTTTAATAGATATATTTTATTTGTTACTGTTATTTCAAGTGATTCGCTGTTGTTTGACATCCCCGGTGCGGCTGCGCTTGATTTGCATGTTGACAAGGTGTCTACCTGTCTATTACTCACTACCTCGTCCATACTGTCTCTAGGAGATAGTTGGTCGTTGCTGGAGGGGACGGGGTGCACGGTCCTTGTGGTCGTGCCAGGCTCGAAGAGTGGTTCCATGCACTCAGTGTGGAGCGGACTGCGGTCCAGCCACCGCCTTGTGTGCGATTGATTCCCAAATACAGCGTGCTTGTGTTTGCCTGTGAAGGAGTGTGGGCCGGCTCCGTTGATGAAACGTGGCTCCCATCCACATGCCTCCCTGTCTTATTCCTTCGGGTTTACACTGGATATGGGGTGTATGGTTGGAGCTGTGGGTGGTGCAGCGCAAGCCACCCATGGTCCCTCTGTAGGCGCAGGCGTCCTGTGGCTGTCAACAGTGACAGGCAAATCCGAAACCGGATGCCGCCAATCATATATATATATATATATATATATATATATATATATATATATATATGTATTGCTTAAAAGCTTCAAACCATCACCTCAGAAGATCGGCCCACTCGTGACCAGCAGAATAAAAGAAGAATAGGATCAAGTACTTAGATTAGGAGGTAGAAATATCAATGAAATAAGTCGCCAATTTGCTTGTCTTGCGACGTTATGTGACGCCATATGATTGGGTGTGATAAAATATTACAAAATGTTTAGAATAGCAGGTAGCGTTATTAATGAGTTGGTTTCTCCTTTCAATAAGCACTAGGTGATGCGAGTTATCTTGATGCCATAGAAGAGTAGCATATTTGCAACATACGAAGCTGAGATAACCTAAGTGATACACTTTTCGTTTCTTCAACTACAAGTGGGACTTCAAGGGTGGCATTTTTGAGCATAAAATTAAGGTGTGATGGAGTGTGGTGAACCTGCACAATAGGTCATATATTGTTTGGACCTGATGAGATTAACACATCTGTAGACCCTTGAAGACCGAATGTTTTCATTATGTTCTGTATGGTGATAAAAGCCCCCAAGTTCATTTTAAATTTTGTTAGGTTCTCGCTTGCCCGTACTTTCAATGGTAGGTTGTTCCATATGTGAGTATACCGTACCAGGAAGAAGTTGGAGCGGATCTTTAAATTCCCCTCTTTTACGGGTGGTGAGTAGCCCCTATTTCTTGTAGCATTGATTGAGGAATTTTGCCAATTATGATTTATTCCGGTAGTGTACATCCGGCAATGTACAATGTGGTATAAGAGAACTAAACTATTTCTTAGGCGGCGCAACCATAGTGTCCAGTTTAAGGCGGCGACAGCGGTCTTCATAGTTCAGAGTGGTGAACCGGCCAATCAGGAGTTTCCTGAGAGACCGCTGAATGCTTTCTAGAGCTATTCGATCCGTTTTGCGCAGGTGCCTATGGATAATTGTGCAGTACTCCAACATGGGTCACAGAATTATCTTAAACATTTCCAGTCTCGCTTCGGATAGAACAAAGGATTTATTGATGGAGGCTTTCATAAGGCCGAATTAGTTGGAACAATGCTTCACCACGTAGGGCTGATGGTTTGCGAAAGAACATTGTCCAGTTTAGCTCAGTTGTTCTCCGACTCCGAGTGGCTGGATCCTACTACGTTGTGGGCAGGAAGCGAACTCTGCCTCTCAAAGCCCAGGCACTAGATTTTGGGGTGGGTTTCTGCGGGATAACTTGACATGCCCGCAACAGTTTTGTCACCTCATAACTTGCCTTTGTCCCATTTGCATTCAACTGACCAATTCTCGCAAACAAGCGTTTTGTGAGGTTATTCCAGCTTCCAGTTGCACCAGTTTCTCAACTCGTTCAGTTTTGGTCAACTTGTCATATTTAGCATGCCTCGTTTGGTGGTTCCCCTTGATTTTGAATTTCTTGAAACAGCCAAGCTCACCAAACAAATCAAACACACACACTTGTTCAGTCCTTTAGTGAAAAAATACCGGAGTTTCACCTTTGCTGGAAGCGGCGCCCTACTTCATTAACTTTCCTTTTTAAGTCTCAATCTCATTTCTTGTACTGGAATGAAAATCCTGTAAACAAAAATTTAACGGAACCTTGATTTTACTTTTTCAGTTTAGTTAAAACCATTTTATTATATGAGTTGTGAAAGTGGAGTAGAAAAGATTTTGCATTTTGTAGACATAACCAATCTGAAGGGCGAAAATGTCGTGGCTAAGAAAGCACCTTAAAGTAAATTACAGCAGAAATATTGCGTTCTCAGAAAGGGCTAGGTTTAGCTAATCATATATATACAAAGTAAACGAACACATCTTTTTTAATTTTTGATTTCGTTAAGACCCCATTGGTAAAAGCATTAGATTGACTTTTCCTAGTTGGTTAAAAATAATCAATACTACATCATAGATTTTTGTCATCATCTGACGCCGTCGAATTTTGTATAGCACAACGTCCTTAAATTCATTTGTAAGCTATATAATGTCGTCGGTATGGAAAGAAACCAAGCTTTAACTTATTATTTCATGACGAGGCCACGGGCCAGTTGACATGTGAACGCGGGCCCCAGTTGGCCCGCAGGCCGGACTTTAGACATACCTGATCTATGGATTTGAGACGATGGTAAGTGGATTCACTTGCTTTACCGTACACGCGGCTAACTGGGTCATCGTTTACATGCATTGATGCGAAAGCCGTTGTTCTGTTACAAACGGCTACACGCGGGTGAGATCCATCAGCGCCACAACTTTGTACACTCGGCTACAATACGCAATAAGATCAGCAATTAAACGATGGCCGGCCACCACTTGCGGGAGCATGGACATGTCTCGAGCAGAACTTACAGCCAATCCGTTTTGCTAACAAGGTCTCATAAATCAAACATCTAGTCAAGTCAAGAAAGTGTTTTGTGCACCTAGGAAGGTAGAATATCCCGCTGTAACACACACGCTTTCAGTAGTGTAGCAATAGAAGCATACTTCAAATGAAAACAAGGCACCTGAATTAATAAATAACCGGCACAATGCCTTCATTGCACAAATTGGTTGATACAATTCTGGACGACTATTTTTGGATCAGGTAGAAAGCACGCTAGTTGAGGAATAACTGACGAACGCTAAGCTCGTGTTCAGGCAGATATATCTACTTCTGTCTGGTTGACAAGGTCGGCACACATTTCGTTAATGCTGTATGTAGGAGGTGACGAGAGTGGACACAACTGCAACACCAAATGTAAGTTTGGGAGCAGCTAACTATCTGGACAAGTGATTTAACGACTTGACGATTAGTCTGAAGTGCTTACCCAGTAGAATTGGAAAGTATAGTGGAGAGAATTACGTCCACTGGAGAAGAACGCAAGCAGTGATAAAACGAAGCCCTGAAAATGCGCGACAAAAGAAGCCACTAAAGTAAGGAGCAGAAGGATAATTTCTTGACTTTTATAGACCATTTATTCACAGGGTGCGTGCAATATAAAGCATAGCCAAGCGTGACAGCTAGATACTGCACTGACATCGAGGAATGCAACGCCTCGCCATCGATGTAGGGTTCCGGATACTTCTTCGGATGATTTTGATACCAATCTCTCTATACAACGAAAAACAACAGCACTGCACCTCAACTAGTTAACTGGCTACTCACGGGCCTTCTAACAAAATGTGAAGTATTGAGAACATGCTGCAAACTGAAGAGGCCAAAAGCAATACCGTATAGATAGTTCATTAGCGTCACCTACATTGTCCTATCAGTAATGTGCCGATATAAGTGGACAATAGAAGGGACGGGATAATAGCTGCCCAAATAACACGGACGTATTTGATAACGGGGCGAAGAGCTTCTATTTCCAAGACGAGTAACCAGAGAGCTAGCGAATTTGTCTGTCACTGTGGCTTCCTTAGGAGAGCCACAGGACGCATGCGTCTACAGAAGGACCATGGGTGGCTTGCGCTGCAGCACCCACAGCCCCAATCAGACACCCCAAATCCAGTGTAAACAAGAAGGAATAAGACCTGGAGCCATGCGGATGGCAGTCACGTTTCTTCAACGAAGCCGGACCATACTCCTTCACATGCAAACACATGCATGTTTTAACTTGGGTAAACAAACGCACACAAGGCGGTGGATGGACCGTAGTCCGATCCACACTGGATGGAATCACTCAACCTGCCTAACACGGCAACGAGGACCGTACACCCCGTCCACTCCAGCAATGACCAACTGTCTCCTGGAGCCAGTATCGACGAGGTAGAGGGTAATAGACAGGTAGGCAACTTGTATGCATGTACAATAAGCGCAGCCACACCGGGGATGTCAAGCAACAGCCAATACATTGAAATGGTGAAGTCAACTAAAATAAATCCAATTATGCATACAAATATGGACACTACACTAAATTAGCAAATGTAATAAATTCGTAACCAACGTATCCACGGTAAACTAAAGACGGCAGAAAAAAAGCAAGCACGATTAAAATTAACGAAATTAACCACGTTTCGATTAAGCTACGCGTTTAAGTACACAGATTATTTAGCTAGACAACTTAATGAGGTAACAAAGTGAGTATTAACAAAATGTAGTAAACCGATCACCAGAAATAAAGAAACTCAGTACGCAGGCACGCGGTTAGTAAGTCGAATGTAGCAGACCTACCAACGCTGCGCCGCTTCTGCTTACTTTCTCAGCAGCACCCGTCGTCGCTTTGATCCTGGTCCCGAGTGGCCTCGCTCGTCGCTCACTAGTCCTTCCCGACGCATGCACTCACGACCGCATGTGGTACAACATCACCGATGGAGTAAAGTCCGTCGGCGCCTGTCGATTCCGCTGCTTTTCCGCAAGAACGAGGGCTTTATCTTGCATCTTGGCAACTATCTATGTGATCAGATCAAGCCATGCACATCGATCAACCGCCCTCGATTCCCAGCACCAGTACTCTAAATTATAACGTGATAGGTTCACTTTCCTGGTGACGTAACTTCGGTTTTCTTGCGTGCCGCGTCCCAATACTCAGCTGACCATATGACAGCTGTCTCGTTATCTTCGTCGAATGCATCCGCAACTCATGACCCAGCCACCACATGTGTCTCAGCAAAAGTATGCAGTCCACTCTATACATATCACTTCAGCGCAACAAATCCATGTCTGCAACTCTCTCGCACCAACCGATGTGCAGAATCCGTTGCAGACACAGTTGACGAAATCGCACATCTCACCCATACATGCATGGCTGCCGTATAGAAGAACGGACAGAACCATGGATTTGTACACCATCAGCTTCATGCCAATGGTAAGCTGGTGGTTGTTCCACACTTGGTACTCTAGCTTCCCGAATGCAGCCGCTGCCTTAGAGACGCAGATACGCAGCTCACCGTGTATCTGCCAGTCAGGCGACATCACACTCCCAAGGTAGCAGAAGCGGGAGGTGGTTTCCAATACTTCAGCACCAATGCTGATTTGCGGCAATATTGAAGATTGCACCTCCGGTGAAGGCTGAAAGAGACAGACAGTTTTGCTTGTGTTGATGGTGAGCCCGAATTTGGCCGCTGTCGAATCCAGAGCACTAGTCATGTGCTGCAACTCATCCGCGCTGGGGGAAACAACGCACAGACATCAGCGAACAGCAACATACGGATAGTTGTCTCAAAGACTAGGGGTCTCGCACCGAAACGACGGATGTCCAGCAATCCACCATCAATACAGTGCCCCACACGAACACCGTAAGCACAAACGACATCAAAAGCACTGGACATCATTGCATGAAGATAAAGTGTAAAGAGAGCAGGAGTTAAGACAGCCTTGCTTCACACCAGAGACAACTGCAAAGTTATCCGAGGTCTCTCCACTCAGCTGCACCGTCGCCCGCACACCACTGCAGACATTCAACTAAAATTGCAAACTTACTCGGGCAACCAAACTTACTCAACACCAGCCACAACGCCACGCCGTTCACCGTATCAAATGCCATGGTGAAATCAACAAAAAGGGAGTACAACGGCTGGTATCGTTCTCCGCACTTCTCATGCAACTGTCGAGCCGCAAACACCATATCTATAGTGCTGCGACCCGAACGGAATCCACATTGCTCTTCCGCCTCGTTCGGTTCCACAATCTGTGTGACGACGCAGTTGAGAAGGATCCGGGCAATCACCTTCCCACACAAATCAGCAAGCTGATACCAGGATAATTCGTGGCAACTAGCTTGAATCCTTTGCTCTTTTTCAGTGGTGGCACAAGGGCATACTTCAGCTCAGGAGGCACCTCCTCCACAATCCAAATGCGTTGCATCAAGTGTTGCCGAGCATTCATAAACGCGAGTCCGTCGTGTTCCAATACTTCAGCCGGCATCCCGTCAGCACCGGCACACTTGCCGTTTCGCAGCTGAGCAAGGACCCTCTGCGTCTCATCCACTGTCGTTTTGTCCGTCAAACGCAACTTCACCTCTTGTTGCTTCAGGTCGTTCAACGTGGGTCAGTCAATTTATGAACTGTTGTGCAAGAGACAATCAAAGTGATTCCGCCAGATCTGTATTATGTCTGCAGTCTGTGCGCAGGCGGCGCATGAATTAGCATCGATCAGCGTCCTCAGCAACTCCAACCTCGGTCCATGCAACGCCTTCAGTGAGTCAAAGAATTCCTTGCGTTGACGGCGTTCCGCTTAGCATTGCACCTGCCGCACTTTCTCCGTCCACCATGCATCGGTAGGGCGACCGAGTACTCGAGTCTTTTGTAATCGAATTTTGCGAAACTGACTCTTCTCCAAGTTACTGGGATCTGCCACATGTGCAGCAAATGCTGAATTATGCTCAGACACCAATGCGCCAATACTCGCATTGTTGTCATCAAAACCAATCGGGCCACTTACGGTTTGTGCGCCAAGTGCTCTCCGCGGCATCAGCTGTCAACTGGTCGCGAATGTGGTGTCACAGGTCACCCACTGTGGCTATGCATTCCACATCACACAGCAATGCAGTCATCGCCTTCTCCAAATCCATCATCTTCCCCACAGTACTGAGGGAGAGAATTTTAAATTAACGCCGATTTACGGCGGGAGTGCAATACATAGATTTATGAAAATATATGTACAGTTTGGTCCGCACCAATTTGTAATCAGTGCCACACTCAGCTCCACGAGGTACACGTCTCATGCGCTCTTCATGCAGACCACTCTGACGTACGATGACATAGTCGAGGGTTCGTGCTCGTCAAGCAGTGAGTGGCGCCCATTGAGATTAGCCGGTCACCGTTCGCATTCTCTACACCAATGCCATGCGGACCAATAATATCTCTCTACACCGATGCAGCAGGCCCAGCGTCCGCTTTGAAATCACCCAGCAGAAATAATCGGTCGCACCTCAGCACACATCTTATCACGTAGGATAACTGCGTGTAGAACTGATCACGCGTGTCATCAGCATAACACATGGTCGGACCGTAAGTGCTTAGAAAGGTGGCAAGTTACCTCTTCTCAGTCACGCATTGATGCCAGTCGGCTCAGCCACCAGCTGACCATTGAGGCGATCGGATATTGCAAAGCCGACCCCATGTTCACGTGGTGCTGAGGTAGCGTTTCCCACCCAGTAGAACGTATAGCCGGCACCAGCTTCATGCAATTTACCTTACTCAGCGAGCCAAGTCTCACTGAACGCCGCAATATCGATGTGGTAGCGCGCCAGTTCCATCGCGACCAGTGCAATGCGTCGCTCGGGGTGCTCATTCGGGTTGCGGTCTAGCAATTTGCCCACGTTCCAGCACCCGATGTTGTGTGCTTTGCGCGCAGGCATACGATTTCATTTGTAGGCAATCGTACGCGAGCTAGTGGTTGTGCTTCGGAGGTTAGCTTGAGGGACTCCGCCCGGAGCCTTTGACTCAATAGCCTGACCCATAAGGTAGTGGGGCGCAGATCCAGCCCGGGAGTGTGATTACATAGACTCATTGCGATCCACTTCAGATCCGTCACGCACACCTTTTGATGTTCTGGGACAATTCAGTACTTCAATAGTTCAATTGTTCAATATTGTATGATAGGATAGAAAGCAAAACTTTACAAGACCCACAGGATGGATACGCAAAAGAAAAGTAAAGTCAAAATATCCCAGTGTGGAACATAACATATCAGTAGTTAAACCATTACACTTTATCAAACTGTTGTGTAGCGTCTATCACTGAGATGAAAGTCTAGGAGTCTTTCGAATGTCGTCATGTCTGGTACGTTCATCCCATATATTGGTAATGCATTCCAGTGAGAACCGATTCTAGGTGAGTAAAATACTTTCTACGGTTCAAGTAGGTGTTGTGTCATTAGTTTCAGGTGGTTGCCTTGGCATTGTTTGTAAGTGGCTAGGGTCAACAGTTATGTACATGGATGCTCGCTTTTCGTTAGTATCAGCTATGTGAGAACAAGATCTCCGCGAAGCCATCGGTATTCTGGTGAGAACACACCGAGCATACGAGGACGCAGTTCGTGGCTCTTCTTTGGGGTTGTTCCAATGGGCGAATGTCTCGTTTTAATCATAGACACGAAGCCTGAATTGCATGTTCAACATCAGGACGAATATAAGAGTTAACCAGCATTGGTACTAGCCGTCGCTCAACGGTGGCGAGAGCTCGCCTCAAGTCTCAAGTTCAAGTTGGACACACTTGCTGCTTTTGCACATTGGAGCGCATTGCCAAGACTCTCTGGCACGATAATACCTAACGCGAGTTCATTAGTCACGTGTTGCAGGACCTGTTTCCCCAAAAGATTCGTGTTGACGAAGCTGCTGCGCACTGTCAGCAGGTGGCACTTTTCAGGGTTAAGTGGGAGCTGGTTGGCTTCTGCCCATTCGTTAATGCAAGCCAAATCATCCTGAAGATAGACACGGTTGGATGCTGAGCGAATTGCTCTCCATATTTTAGCATCGTCTGCAAATATTTACATCGGAGATAGAATGTCTGCTGGAAGGTCATTAATATAGACTAAAAACAGGAACGGGCCGAGGACGGATCCTTGTGGTACACCACTGGAGATGCACAGGCTTTCAGAGTGAGTGACGGCTGCTCTTACCTTGACTGCTCTGTCGTGTAACTAATCTACCAAGCATGTGAGCAGGGGACCATTGATACTGTAGGAAGCAAGGTTTTGGAGGAGGAAGGAGTGATTGACCCAGTCGAGTGTTTTAGAAAAATCCAACTAAATCACATCTATGGGGACTCCTTTATCAGCTGTCCTGGTCCACGAGTCCCGAGTAAGCAGAAAATTAGTTAGACAAGATCGTCTGCATCTGAAACCCTGTTGGAAATTAGCAATTATTTGTAGACTTTCAAAGTATCGCGTCAGTTCATCTGCGATTACCGATTCCATCACTTTTGATAAAACAGGAAAGAGAGTAATAGGTCGGTAGTTAGCAGGATCCGATCGCTTACCTCCTTTGTATATTGGTGTGATAATTCCATTTTTCCACTCAGATGGGAGTGTATGGGAGCTAAGCGAACTCGGAAAAAAGGCTGTAAGTGGTGCTGCCATGGTGGAAGAAAGGGTTTTCAGTACTTTTGGGTAGATCATGTCTATTCCAGGTGCAACGTACTCTCGGATGGACTGTAATTTGCTTGCAACGGCTGCTGGGGTAAAGGTGACGCTGGATAAACCAACTACCTTTGTTGGGAGTTGATAGGTCGAAGGTTCCATGGTATTTGTAGCCACCGAGCCAAACTGCAGAAATAGAGCGTTCGCGGCATCCACAGCAATAGTTGTTAGGCCACTGGCCGTCCTGAGTGGTGGTATTCCGGGCTTAACCTTTCTTTTGCCATTCACAAATCTGTAGAGCAGTTTGGTGTTACTCGTAAATTTCAGCATCATATTCTCCTGCCATTCGTACTTATCGACTCTAATGAGTGACGTGCAGTAGTTTCTGATGACTTTGTAATTCTACCATGTGATATCACTTAGGCTAAGCGAATGTTGCCTGCAAATCTCATCTCTTCTCTTGATCCATTTATGTGTTCTGCTTCGGATCCACCTATTGGTCCGGCGCGATGCTCGTAATGGTACAACCTTCGATGCTGATTGCATGACCCAATTAATTTTGTCTTTCAATTCATTCCATGCGTCATTCGCTGAACTGTGCGTCTGTAGGTCCCAGTCAACGGTTGTAGCTAAGTTGCGCAGCTTAAAATAGTCCGTAATAGTTCGTCGAGTCGCTTTTTCTTTATCAATAATACTGACATAACACACATAACCAAACGTTAATTCTGAATGGTCGCTATGGCCCAATAGAGGATCGTATGCTACTGACTCAACCATCAACTATCAATTAGTCAGGAGTAAGTCCAGGAGTGATGGCTTGTTTGAACCGCGATGTCTGGTTGGTCGATGCACATGGTTATACAAAACTGCCATAGCCATGAATCCAAGGAGCTTCGAGTTAAATGATGACCCATTAGGGGACATTGATGCTATCGAAGGAACATTAAAGTCGCACATTTTAAGATTGTGAGAGTACTTTTGTAAAACAGCATAGCGGATGGTGTTTAACAGAATGTTATCGCTGTCTGATGACGAGTTCGAAAGCCTATAGATAACTGCCAGGAGGCAAGCATCACGCGCCTTCTGTGAACTAACCTCTCGACCTGCTAGGTGCAGTCAGCAAAATAGTCCGTCGGGAATAACAAGGGAATGTTCAGTAAGGGCATCACATCTCAAGTAATATTGATAGTAGTGGGCAACACCGCCTCCGCGAGATGGACGATCATTTTGAATGACTGATACCTCGCTGAGTTCAATCTCCGGATCAAGTATGTCGTTTGAAAGCCCAGTTTCAGTAACTGCCATGAGGTCCCGAGTTGTTGTTTCATGTCGATGGCGCAGTTCCGGGAGCTTAGAATACAACGCCTGTGTTAGTGTAGCAGCATTGTATTTGTTGACGTATTAGGTGCTCAGTTCGCTGTGAGTGACCAGCACAAATAGTGCCGGTCTGCTGAAGTTTTTTGAAACGGTTGTTTGCACGGTTGGCTGATCTGAGATAAGTACAAGTGAACCTGGCTCATCTGTATCTGTGGCCTGTACTAAGTAAAAGAATGGTGTTAATCATACTTCTAGTGGCCCAAGTTTCCTGTTGACACGTCACGCTTGGATCGCCACTGATACCATTTCGGGCACAGCAAACGTAACTTTCAAAATTCGTGACCCGCTGCATTGGTAATTTGTGGAGGCAATAGACGGGTGGCGTCAAATCCACGACATTCTGCATGTCGTAGAGCTCTGCGATGTACCTCCATTCTTCGATGTCATGCTTCTGTCGTTCACTGCTATCGTCATGCTTCAATGCTGGCACACCATGAACCAGTACCACTTTCTTCATCTCATTTTGACTTGACGAACTAGGGTTGGATTTACGCTTCTCCCTTGCTGCCAATGGCCTGGCAGAGAAATTGCGCGCACTAACAGAAGGGTTCACCAAAATGTTGCTTACTAAGAGGACATCTTCCACTTCGCGTGTTATGTCAAACATTACTCGTAGTAACCGAGGTTCCCCTACGTGTAGACATGATGAATTTCGTGAAAGGCTGTAATACTAGTTGGGAGAACTATCATTCCGAGTGCGCAGGTTATTTCAGTCCAGCGGTTTTGGTCCTCGGTTTGTCTACCTTCTAGTAATTCACTAGTGTGTTCTGGAAAATTTGAACATTTCATTGCCACCGCCTTTTGGCTGCCAAGTAATTGTTTGTTCTGCAGTTCCTTGATAACGTAGATTTGCCGAGTGGGAGTGTCTGGCTTGTCTTCCGTGGACGACAAGCCAAGGCTACAGCACGATTTATTTTACGTGCAACGCCGTTAGTTTCACTATATATATATATATGTATATATATACACATGTATATGTATATGTATATATATATGTGTACATATATGTATATATATATATATATATATATATATATATATATATAAGCGCCAAATGGCTACACCCGGAGACGTACGATACACACCTTTATCAAATAGCTTATGGGTGACAACAGAGTACACTGGGTATGTACAAACGTTGGAATACTTGGACATTTGCAACACAATGCGGGCACGGTTTGGAAAGTCGCATGTTTTACAGTGGGCAGCAGGACTTTTTGATGTCACGTGTCAATATCAAAGGTTGCGCATCAATCGATCTTTGAGAATGTGCACGTAGCTCGGGTAGCAGATGACCGGACCGATGGGGGACACGGAGAGCCAGAAGTGGACACATCACATTCGCATGCTGTGCGATCTCCCCCATCAGCTACGCAAAACGGACTATGCATGTAGACGGCAACACTTAAGTGCACACTAATTCACTGTACCAGTAATTTAGTTAGCACTCTATCTAGCAGTTGCTTCACTATTCTATATCGGGCTCCTTCAAATATGGATGCCCAAGATTTAAGGCTATCACGTCTAGATATTGAAGAAAACATCAACAGTTCGTATTGGGTACTTGTTCTCATGTCTGTGAAAGTGGTTGTTAGCCTGACCTCCAAAGGAAACCAATACACGTTTGTCGTACCATTGATCATGAGGTCTAATGTATCTCTATCCAGTTTGTGATAGCCCACACTTCAGTCGGGATATACGCAAGTGCATATGTTGTATTCGAACTGCCATTGGACACGGATGACCCCAATCCATGTATCTATGTGTATCGAATGAATTCAACGAGGATACACATTTGCCGTCCGCTGCTGAAATTGAACCACAACACTAAACTAAGAGGTCACCCATTGAAACTGACAATTCAGTATAGCCGGCTTGAATGCCGTAAAAATTTCTTTTCCCTCCGCGTGTGCCAGCCTTGGAACGCCCTCCCTAATTATGTCGTCTCTGCCCCCAATCTGGCGATATTTAGAAAACGTCTTGACGATACATTGTCTTATTTACATTTCATTTTATGACTCGTTAGCCAGGGGCTACAAAACGCAATCAAACGGTTTCTTGCCAAACGCCTAACCAATGGATTGATGAATTTATACGTTTAATACGCGAACATCTCCGCTATTCCACATAAGTCTATGGTGAGTCCACCACAACGCTTTTCACTTTATTATGCAATTGATTTTCGCAATAATTTCCATCCCACGGGACTTGTTAAGCGATGCTTTTTTACCCGTAATAAACCATTGTTTCATTGTTCCACATACCGCTTTTGTACGATTAACTTAGTGCAGAGAAACGGCACTCGGGCAAACCGAAAATAGCATTATCAGAACACAAAGAAGGTGAGTTTATGAAAAACTCATGCTGATTACAGGTGTTGCGAATGCAAGTCAAATTTTGATCAATGCGAATTCCGTGGACCGCTATGGGAGATGAAGACCATTGTCACCACTCTCTGGCTGTGTAGGCCGAAAGATTATTTCCTCCTTCGATAAAACATTATACATTCCCAGGTGTGCGCGACCGGAGCAGCCTACACATTGGAAAATTCCCCTAACTATCCTACACGAAATAGAGGTTACTTACTGCCCTTATAAAAAAGGAAGTAGAAATCCGATCACATTTTTCGCTGGTAAGATGGGCTCATTTATGGAACAAGTTACCATTACAAAAGCTGGCGAGCCAAATTCTAATCAAATTTAAAAGGAATTTGAAGGCATTACTCACCACGCAAAACATAATGAAACTGTGATCAGTTTTCAAGTACCTACAGATGTGGCAACAGGTTCTATCCCAAACAACATGTGACAAATGATACGGCTTCGCTCCACGACAGTATGACTTCTGTTCTACTGGAAACTACCAACCTTGAAGCCTCATCTGTAGGCGATTTAAAATAACCGTGTATCCACTACTTCTCACCTAATCCGGAAGCATTTAAAATTCTGCTCCTTCATGCCATGCTGACAATTCGTACCCTCTAATGCTTCCTGGAAATGGAATCCAATCAAACCGCAATATCTACTTCACACGTTGCTAGTATATCTGCTTTGCGACTTCAGCCAAATTACTCCACCTACAGTTGAAGGTTAGGAGGAAACGCAAACTGTATGCAATCTATCTCTCACTCAGTCTACGTTAGATTGAACATTTTGCTAAATTATGCTAGTGTCGAAAGTTTAGTAACCTCACCCGGCCCTTACGTTCTCTGCACATACTCTGTCATATTACTGGATAACGCAACTGAACTTTGGAGAACTTAGAGTGGATATACTAATGTGTTAACCCTAGCGTTCTTATTTTCATCACTCTGATTCAATTGCTCCAAGTATAGGCTATTTACCACATATGAATAATTTACTATATACTACTTCAGCCTATTTTGCTTATTTTCATACACGATTGTGTATTACTTGTCCGATGTTGGTTGATGTTTCTAATTTTTTCTCCCATTCCATGTTTGTCTCTCTGCCATGAACCTACTGTCCTCATGGTACTCCCGATTTGCACCAGAAAAACTCAATTGAGCATATCCGTGTACTGGCACGAAATGACAATGTAGTCCCAAACGTACCTATTGTATTCCTGCATAAACCCCAACCATCGACAGGCCTGCATGTGTGAACACGTTGCCCATGTGCATACGATCCGTCCGTTTGTGGTCAAGGTTTCTCACTATCACGAGAAATAACCATTCTCATGTCAATTCAACTGAACACTGAACAATAATTTATCACCGATACAAATGCAAGTGCTTGACAAGTCCGGTAGAGTGGCTGGAGTGTGAAAAAATATAGCAAAGGATAAGTGAATCATCAGTTTAATCGTCTACCGATTTAACTGCACTGCTGCATAACGATAGTTTGAAGTGAGAATTGAATGTGCGCATGCAAAGCGATATGGGGAGCGGTCATAGTTCCAGTAATACGTGGGAAAATATAAATAAGCAAAATGAAAACGCTCACACCTGTGTAGCGTTCATGCAGCAACGGGATAGGTAGCTGCAGTTTCCGCAGTAGCAGCGGAATTGAGTAGTGGAACTGCGCACGTCAATTTGTGGTGTTAGGTTGACGTCCGGACATGGAGGGTTTTTAAACGGGGTAATGCAAACGTATGAGTACATCGTCGAGACCTTTTTTGAATACCGTTAGTGCGTAGGATGAAAGAACGCGCGTGCGAGGGCGTTCCATGGTTGGCAAACGCGGAGTGAAAAGAAATGCAGGCGACAATCCAACCGGCTGTACTACTGTGTGATCAGTTTTAGCTGGTGATCTCTCAGAATGGTAGAAGGATTCAGCTTCAGAAGATGACCACAAGCATGGTTTGGATTCCTCAGGATCAAGTATGTCGTTAACAAATCTCCAAGCATGTGCCGATATTGTGAACTGTAGACCCCGAAGGTTTTCAGCCTCACTTGCTAAGCGAGATGAAACAGACCCCTCAGGTACTTGTCCGCCCCATTCTGTGGCAGTTCAACTGCTGTGAGGTTACGCTTGCGCCACGGATGCCAGATGTTAACAGCGTAGTCTGAGTGGGACCTAAAGTAAGCATTGAAGATCTGAGAGAAGATCGAAGGGTGCAAATACCCGAATGTCCCCCGCAAATCGCCTAGGTGCTGGTTGGTTATTCTGGACGCCTTTTCGACCTGAAGGGAACACCAAAGATCCTCTTGTACTATCACACCTAGATCGCACTCAGTAGCAGCAAGCTGCAAAACTTGATCCTTCAGACTGCACTTGCAAGTACATTGACAGCTTATACTCAATGGTGGCGTTGAAAAGAAGACATTCATCTGAATGACAAACAACACATTGTTGTGTGATGTACTGGGTTTAGACTATTGGTATTTCAGTTCCATGTCGGAATCTAATGATTTTTATCTATTTTGTATTTACCATCCTATGGGTCTTGTAAAGCCAATGCTTTTGATCCCATCATACACTATTGAACTATTGAATTAAGTTTCGGGGTCGCACATTCGTATATCCTACCAAGGTCATCCTGAAGCGCTACGTGATCACTCGGTGTTTTGATGGCTCACCGTATTTGTGATCACCGGAGAAGAGTAAGAAATCGGAAGTGATCACTCTTGCAGATCCTTTATGTGAATTAGTACTAGGCGTTGACCAAGTACCTTGTGACACTCCGCACTGAAGATCGATAGGGGCAGAGATGGCGCTGCGAACTCTCATATACAGATCTCTTTGCATCAGAACGTTATCTATCCACACGAGAACTGGGTTACAAATTCCACTGCTCTGAAGCCTATGAATGAGGACGCGGTGGTTCCGATGGTCGAACGCCTTTGAGAACTCCAGATATACAGCGCCAAGTCCCACACCGCTGTCAACGATTTAGTCCCACTGCAGCAAGCAAGGAGGACGTTTTGGTGGAAGACCGGTTCTGACGAACTCCGTGCTGTTCGGGTGTTATGAGCTTGCATCCTTCCAAGTAGTTCATGTGTGTTACGGCAATAATCGACTCCAAGACTTTGGAGAACATTGTAAGGTGTGTTATCGGGCGTTAGTTGTCTGGATCTGCACGAGTTCCGCCTTTGTGAATGGGAGGGACGATTCCGTGCTTCCACATTGTGGGAACACATATCTCGTCGAGATATCGTTGGAAGAACCTAGAGATTGGATCTGCAGAATTCATTGCAGTTAAGTTCATTGTCCTTGGCCGGAGATTGTCAGCACTAGGAGGCGTACGTTTACGTACGGAATTTATATTTTCTGAACATCTGTAGCCGTAAACAAGATGTGGCCAGGTCCTGGTGTTGGCATAACTTACGTGAACAGCATAGACAACGAAGTCTTGCTGTGGAAGTTTGGAGCGAATCGATGACGTAGGGCATTGGCCGTTTCTGTTGTAGTTTGTGCTTGTCCACTTGGCGTACGGAAGGCAGGAATATCTCGCTGCACTTTAAGCAGTTTGTTAACATGTCTTTAAGGGAGCTAGGGGTTTAAGGAGAATTTATCGGTTAGCCCCTGTTAATGTTTTAGCCAATCCTTGCGCACCTGGTTCACGCGAGGATTTTGCTGGAGGGTCTAGGATTTCCATATCTCGGTACCTAGTGGCTCCTTGTACTGACTCCCTGTATTTCCTCTTGTGATAATACGCTTTCGCGTCCTGCTACGTATGAATAACTTTACTGACATCATGTACGAGGAAGGTTTCTCGAAGCATTGGCAACTAATTTGTTGAATGAATAAACCAAAAACCACAAGGCAAAATCGGATGATACTTCAGTTAGAATTGACCAGTCGGTTGCAATAATGTGGTCAGAACAGCGTAATCCGTAATAAGCTGAAAGTCATTAGTGTTGTCTGCGGAATACTCTTCATAACAGATGTAGTTTAACGAGTTTCTTGCATGATCGTTACGGCCCAAACGACTAGCTATCGTTATCGCTTCGTTCTTAAGCTAATTGTTGATGAACACGAGATCGAGGATACTTGGTTTGTTCCACGACTAGTATCGTGTGAGAAAGGCAACATGGTTGTATAATGGCAGTCTAATGATTAGCTCCTGCAATATCATTTGGAAATTCCCACCGAGACTGACCGGAGTTTCTATGGCGAGAAGATTGAACTGACCAACCAGGAGAATGTGTTTGTGTACCTGTGCGAGTATAGTTTTCATAGTGGAAGCTAGGCGACTGTGTATTCCTGAAGTGGACTACGGAGTGCAGTACACGATACCCACTAAACATGTCTCACCAAGTTTTTGTTGAAGTCGACGCCAAAGCGCGTCCACAATCTGGATATCCGGGTCGTCGATGAGATCAGTATGTAATTCAATACGCTAATAAATTACCACAACGCCTCCACTATTTGGCCAATGGTTGCACAGAACGGACATTCCGCGTAATGCCATTTCGGCATCTGTGAACACTTCCACCAAGCATATCGCAGTTGCCATGATGACGTCCCATGATATCGTAGCATAACGTAGCCGAAGCTCTGTACGTTTGCTAAAAAGGCCATGTGCATTGATATAGAAACAAGCGTACCTTTTAAATTAAAACTTTGGTGTAAGGTGTAGACAGTACGACTATAACCTGGCCGACTTTCGTGAGGTCAACTGATAAACCTATTTTCTAGTAATCACCGACTCTCGAGTTAAGGTTGGGATATATTGCTGCACCAAACACTCCAGGTCCTGATGACCCTGATAATCAAGTGCATCCTGCGATGTTCCCCCGGATATTCGGTGGTTATTAGATTAGTCGCTGCGCTGAACTTCACAACGGACATTTTTGCTGAGTTTTCATCCGGAATGAGTAATCCGGAGCCCGTGGGCGTGTTACTCATCATGGTTCATTTCTCTAGATGAGTGCGTTCCTTTAGCTCAGTATGCAAAAGCAATTTCAGTAATGTAGGACTACGTCCTTTTAATTAGCAGACACTGGATTCCTTGTCAACTAAGTGGCGATGGTATCAAGAGTGAGTATCTCACGAATGTACCTAAGCCGCTGCAGATCCTGTGCCGGAGCTTCGTCGTGCGAGGAAGTTTGTGACTCGGGGATACCGTGAATAATGATAGTTTCCTTATCTCGGTTTTTTTCATCTTGATTTTTGCTATCTTTCAAGCGTTCCGTCCACGGGATGTCCGGCTGCACATGCACTTGGTTTATGCATTGTGGAGTCGATTCACAGACAGAGGATTGGCCTCCTTCTCATTCGCACAATTTCGTGTTACTCGAAGTAGTCGAGGCTCACCGTGGTGCAATGAGTTTGGGTGACGCACGATGCTATTCCGTTTAATGAGGTTAGTAACGACACCAATTCATCAACAGCGTGCTGGTCCCAGACGGTCATTATCGACCGGAATGCTAGCACGCATTGTTTTACAAATAATCACGCTATAGGGTTCATCACCTTTAAAATACTCGAGAAACAGTTGGTGCAACGATGAAAAATGGACATTCACAAATACCACAGAAGTCATTATAGCTATATTTTGTCTCAGTATTTGGCAATATACTACGCTATACGAGTATTTTCATAAAACATTTCGTCGTCAAAATTTGCGTCTAACTAGAACATTTAATTTTAACTTGGTGACCTACATATGTTCAAAGTTTAACTGTTTTCAAGCTTACACAAACATGGTGCCCGCGTATTGCTGCAGGCCAAAAAATAAACTGGACGATTGCCCAAATTGGAAACTATACGGACACCTCAGTTACCAAAAAATAAAGATGATAAAGTAAGAACTACAGAATACGTGCAAGGCAATCCACTGCAGTTTTTTCACCTGAGATGCATAGACTATTGTTCATGTAATATTCTGGCGGCTTTATTAAAAGGATGCTTCAATAAATCCGAGAGCGTTCACAAAATGGGGCGATATTATGGCATCAGTGGGAGGCAGCAAATCGGAATTCTTATTTTGGCATTCACAGTGTTCTAGTTAAAAGTAGCTTCTGATACCGACGACATCTTCTTAACTCCGTTTTTCAGTAGATGTATGCAGATTCATAGTGACAAATCAAGAAATGGGAAAGACATTCTTCCAGCAAAGTAACCACACGCCAGATACTTCTCGCCAGCAACACAGCGCTTTAAGATGGATATGGTCTGCGATCGCTTTCTCCAGATTGTGATGGAAGCACCTGAAACGGCGCTGCTAGCAGTAAGTAAACTGCATGTCCCTTCACCGAGTCCCTCCTGAACTACTCCACGCAGTCGTTTGGATTTCATATATGGCGCTTTGGAGTATTCACCATGCATAAGGGTCACGTTAAACTGTCGCAATTCGGACCACTATTACTTTGACGTCAAAGCGACCGGTAGCGCTGTGTAGTATAATTTAAAAGAGAACGCCATCGTATTCATCTGTAACTACTGTTGCATTCTTGCTCAGAAATAAATAGTGGTCCCAATCGTGACCAACCAACACACAATCACAACGCACAGTTTAGTCGTCCTGCACTTTCTTAAGTTCCGGTGGCTCACCAATTGCCCATCCATACATATTAACTTCCCAAGATAAATGATAAAATGTGTGAGATGGCTTGTAAAGTTTTCTTGCACACGTGTGTTGTGAAGAAGAGTCCTGCTAACCGAAAGATGAGAACGACGAACCCCCATTCAAAAAGACTCCTAAATGATGGTACGTTGTGTTACTCTCGGTGGAAGAGACATTATTTCATAATGAGTGCAGTCCATGTATTACCCATGCTGCTGCATGGGCAACGTGTACATGCTTCCGCATGTTTCTGGTGCAGTGTGCGATTCATGGAACTACATCTAAACAAAAGATTGTAGGGTGAAATCTGACGGTGGATGTGGACACATGTGTACGTCCACTTTGCTCATCATTCCTGTGTGTGTGTGTGTGCGTGTGCGTGTGTGTGTAACAGGTGATTCACTAATAAATATTGAGAATGCAGTAACATGATCATAAGTATACAGGTGCGCGTCATACTGTTGCCAAAAGTTTTCTTTTTAGTTATTCAATTAATGAACTCGGCCGCTGCTTCCGACTGAGAGTGATTACTATCATGTTTCCATTGTCGACATAGCCCCAGAGAATCAAAGCGAAGACAGAGCAGTGATCCAAAATGGTTATTTTACAATATAAATCCATTCGAATCAATATTTCGCCGAAGCACACTTTCAGTGGCTGATTCTTGTTAGTCATTCGCCTGAGTTCATTGGTAGGCGTGCGTCATTCGTCTACTGCCGCTTAGACTACTCCTATATCAACTGGAAGGAAGTAGCGCCTTGTTCATAATACTCCAAACAAATTCGGGGCTTTTCTTCAAGGTCAACCGACGCCACTAGTGAGATTGCGCGTCGCAATCCAAGACACACGGCGCGTGCTGCAAAAACCCGAAAATCTACTTTTAACCGCCGTATCAAACATTACTCTCGGAGCTCAATGGCCTAGTGATTATGGCGGTAGGCGCCAAGCACTATGCGCATTGTTCCACGCCCAGCTCGGTTACCTGTACTTGATGAGTCTAAAGAAAGACGAAACCGTCGGTCGTGTAGTGCAGGGATGGGAGAAAGCCACACAGAAACCCTCCAAATCCGGGTCTGTTTATACAACCCATGTAAATGTGGCGCTGCTTGGCTTTCTATTCCACTCGCCCAATATTGGTCTCGTTCACTTAACCCAGCAGCAACCTACACAGTATGGACTAAAAACATCTGCCTTGCAGGGGCCTATGTTTTTCACACAGAGGACGGATTCTAACGCTCTCTTTACTCCTCAACATAACTAGTCAGTTACTACTCGTATACAAAGTACTTGGAGCGAGTAGTGCCAGTATTCAGAACGTTGTTCGCCAAACCGCATGCATTGGCTGGAACACATAGTGCGCATGCAGGCCTATCGCCTTTCCTGTCGAGCGTTAATTGCCTTCCCAGGAAGCGATTGGAAAAGTGCCGTTGAACAACCAATGACGTGGAGAAGGAACATAAGGTATGCGAACTAAAGCTTAGCATCCGTTGGACGGCTCCACCTTGCAGGATGAGGACTGCGCGATTGGAACTGCCAGTGGTTAGAAACGTTGAAGGCTATGGTGCGCAACTGGCATCAGTGGAGACAGTGTTCTTCAACAGCGTTATCTATTAGGCAGCATCCCATGGAACATAAAAGTCCGAACCAAAAAAAATCAAAAGCGGCGTATGTACAACCGAAAAAGTCGTTTTCTTCATGTTGTGTTTCCTTCCCTTTATTTCACCGTGGTTCTGATGGCACATTATCTGTACTCGGATTATATATATATATATATATATATATATATATATATATATATATATATGTATATATATATATTTATATAAACTTACCCTTGGCAATCGATAATTCTTCCTTATGTGATATTTTATTTCGGTGCAGGCCATTCAAAGAGAGATAGCACCGCATAAATTTTAAAGTACAAGTTTACAGGTTGCAAAATGGTGTGCTGCTCAACAGCTCATCTTGCCCCTACAAACAATGCTTTCAACAGTGCATAAAAACTCATGCTAGGTGAGATAAAGTCCAGTTTAGGTTAACGGTTGTGATCGGATTTTATTGGTGATTTATGGGGAACTGAACTTTGGTGTCCCCGATCGATACGAGACACAGTGGACATCCCAGCCACACGCCCGCAACCCGTCAACCGATACCCAAGATTGTTTCACTGCGAAAAAACTCTTATGCTCCACAGCGCAAGCGAACACAAGAATCTGTCAAGTATACATTGGAAGAAGGCCACGAAATGTCCGCCATAAGTTGAAAAAATATTCTTCCTGTCTCAAGAATGACCTATTGCCTATTCGTTCAATCCGTAGCCCAAGTCGTGAAATGCGTGTGCGGCACAGTAGCACCATTGATCACCAGCTGTCATGTGCGTTCGACGGAGCCCACATCAGTGTCACCGTTTCACTTTCACCGTCCGCTCCTACAACGACTTGCAGAAGACGAACCTCATGTGCAAAACGGGTCGAAAAAATACTTGTTATGTGTATGCGTTTTAACCGATGCAGCACAGTCAAGCGAAAACGACCTAATCTAATGGTTCAAAGTTAATGGTGTTTTACAGCCTCACTACTATTTTCGTCCAACATCGCGACAGCAATTGACGCACATCACTCCAACAGAGTCTGCGACCGAAATCTGACCAGAACTCATCGCACGTCCTTTGGGTGAGACATACGATAGCCAGAAAAAAACAGTTTACGAACTGAAATGAAATTGTATGCAGTAAGCAGCGTTACATTGTATGGAACAAGTCGAATATTGGTGCAAGATGATAATCTGAACAACAGTAAGAGGGGTGAGAGCAGAAGGCAGAAAAATTTTATGTGAACAGCCGGTCGATGGGTTATGTCCCTCATAAGAACCTTAGTAACTACGAAAAATATCCTACGTAGTACGTGCTTGTCTAACACGTCTGATCTAAATCAGTGAAAACGAACATCATTTGGGGGACACATGGAACAAAGGATGAAAAATAGGAGGTCTGTATGCTAGACAGATTACTGAAGGGGTATCGTTTGCCCAACTTACCAGTGCGTCTGTGCTAACAGTCAATCAACTTGTCTTCAGTCAATAGGAGGGCAAGGAGAAGAGCATTAAGCGATAAAAGGTCAAAGATGGCTCTCCTTTTTCCTACCTGAAAGTAGACTCGTTTTTTCATAGGTATGCTGTGAGCCTAGAAGTTAAGTAAGGGAGGAAAATTGCAAGAAAGAATGAATAGCTTCTTGACACCATTAAAAGATGTATAGGTCAGGTTTTTTAGCGCTGTACCACAACCAGTTAAAGGGAAGGTTCAACTAGAGCGGTTTGTAGGAATTAATTCGTGTTCAGCAACGTCTGCTTGTGAACTGCATTGAATACTCTCACAATACAACAAACTGTGCGAAATGTTTTGAATCTTTCGGTTGTCTTAACTATGGTTCAGTAGGAAAGCTTATTTTGATCTTTTTGCAGGCCATTTGTTCCACACCACATGTGTGGAGTTAGTTCGGTAACTAGGGAAAAGCTACCACAGAGTAATTAGTGGTGTAGCAATTTGGTTCTCGTTTAGCCTAAGGGATTAAGAGTAGTGCTTTAGAATCTTACCATTCAAGCAATGGTTGTGGGATTGAACAGGCACGTGCCATGGTCCTCCAAGTGGCCGAAATAGAGTGACCGAATCATTTATTCATTAGGCTCCAATAAATTATTAACCTTCCTTGATAGTCAGCGGGAACTATTGGTTAGAAGACTAAGCACGGACGAAAACGGCCACTGAATACAGATTTACATTGGAATAGTGTTTTAGGACTGTGAGAGAGCATATTCTCTCAACAGTTAAGGTAAGTGTGTAAGGGAAGGAAGTACATACGGATGAAATTAACTGCTTTCCAATGAAGGGACAAGGCACTGGCGTATTAGAAGCAGGGTTGTGGAAAGAGATAACACCATGCAAAACGGAAAAATTAGTTAATTGTGTTGTACTTAATGTAAGAGCAACCGGATTGCTCACAAGCCTGCATTGATTTACTGCGTCAGTGTGGTATATAATTGGAAAACCCCAGTTATCTTGAATACACTTCACAGCCTCCGCTCATGTAACAGAGTTTAAAGAGCTGAGTGCGATATCAAAACCGTTTTAATGGCTAAATTAGGAGCACAAACAAATGAAGTGTGGAAACGTGTTCCGTGGTTGGTAGACAAGGAGGGAAAAGTAAGTGCGTCGACAATCTAGATTACCGCATATTTGACCCTATTTCAGGCCACTGCATCTCAGTTTGATGTCCGAGCTGAGTTTCGGGAGGCGGCGGCATAAGGGCTAAAGGTTGCTGAGTAATTGGTGCACAGCATAACCGCCGATAGCGTCCACTGAACACTACGAGTTTCGTCAGCAGACTTGGCACAAAGGATGACGATGACATTTTTGTTGCTCGACTTTGTGTGGTCTGGAGCGCTGCAAGGTCAAGCCTTAGCCATGATTTCCAAGTCTGGATAGCGTGTTAAATGTCGGGGCGCACGTCGAGGGGATAGATGAATCCAAACTCCCGAGTGGCCTCTGCAAGGGACCAACATGCTGGATACCACTTTGTAACGTATTCAACCTGTCTTGAACACGCGAGGTCATCCTGTACGAGCACGCCATGACCAAGTTCCTGAAGTGTGGTCAGCCCAGTGTGTGCCACAGCTCTGTAGATTTAGGTGTATCGGAGGTGGATGTAAACAACTCAATAGTTGTCCACGATAAATGGTAGTGCGTTCAACAATGACCAATTCCGGGCCTTCTCAATGTCGCGCAAGCGGATTTCATGGTCTTCCAATTCTTTGGGCGGTGGCCATACCTTAACATCATTCACGAAAAGTAAAACCTGTGAAGTATTGATGCTTGCTTTATCGGTATTGGACTAAAAACAGACGATGCCAAAGTACCGATCCCGGCGGTACTCCGTATTCCATTCGAATCGGGTCGAAAAAAGAAGTTCTGGCTGTACTCTCCAACCTTGGTTCGCGGAGTAAGTTACCGATCCATCCTAATGCAGCATCTCCGATGCTATAGTGTTGAAGTTTGTGAAGTAAGGATCGGTGATACAATCGATCAAGAGCTTTCACAAAATCCAAGTAGATAACACCGGTCCTTGTCCGCTTGTCAACAGCTTCGGTCCAATTATTGAGCGCAGTCCGCAGGTGGCACATTATCGATGCTGAGGGTATCCGGGCTGCTTCGTTGTAATGATACCGCAGCTTTTCAGGGAGCTCGTCAATGCGCCAGCAAATATAGCCTCTATGTCCCTGGCCGGCACAAAGAAAGGTGTTACCGGACAGCGACTGGTAGGTTTAGATCAACCCTCCTTTCACGAACAAGGATGATGACATCCCGATCCCATTTCAACGGAAATGTTTCCGTGTAGACAGCGCTGAAAGAATTTAACAAGTGTTTTGGTTAGGCGCGTGTCTGCTACCTGCAGACTTTTCGGGTCAATGTTGTATGTCCCAGGAGAGCTGTGTGTACGCAGAGATAGCAGTTTCATTCAGCATTGATTCTGCATTGAATTTGTCGCCGATCAAAGTAGCTGGCGGAGTGGTAACAAAAGGAATAGCGTTCAACATTTTTATTCCCTGATAGTTGGGTGAGTATTTGGCTCATAAGGTGTTGGCTGCCTCACTCGCTGCATGTGTACCCACCAACGTTGGTGAACGGTTGAACTTCTTACCAGATCTATTGAAGTGGCTGCAAAATCACTGAGGTTCCAGCATGATTATTTGTCAGATTCTGTGGCGACATATTTGACCTTGAAGAATCAAGGATATGCTAATGGTGCGAAGTGAAAAGGTAAGGTGTTTCATAATGCAAGTGTTCGAAGCAAACATGTGTAAATCGCTGTAAGGAAATAAGTGAAGTGTTTAAGGCTAGTGATAACATGTCTTCAAATAGTTACTCCAGTTTGTCAGTAATCTGATGTATATTTGCAATTTGCATGTCGCGTTGTATCATGGTTGGATTGCTGGTTGAACATCTTTGACCACGAGAAAATTGTGACGGATACTGCAACTTCCGGGGTCAGCATTGTGACAGTGTGTAAAGTCCGTAACAAGTTGGTCGTCTACTCCTTGATTCCTCCATTACTCACCGAGCGGTCGCAAAAAAGGTGTTCACCTGCGTTATTCGCCCTCAAATCTTCGGGCATATCCTCACACAGACCTACGTATTACCATTCGATTCGGCTCCGCGAGCTCCTCCTACCACCGTTCCTCTTTTTGATCTGTCATTCGCGGATCATCAGCAAACTGTGCTTTTGCAAGTTCGAAGTCAACCGTGCTTGAATCTTATCGGAAAATTTATTTTTCCTCTCGTCGCAAAAGAAAACTGGTGGTCTTATTTTAAAGATCTTTTTGAGAGTCACCCGAACATCTTACTACCACTCCTTCTTGTCGCTGTACAAAGCGATAGTTGTCAGTTTGGTCCGCCTTTGGTGCAGCCACTGTCGTTATTAAACAGTGTTTTCCCAGTCATCCTGCTTTGCCTCAATCCTACGCTGCATCGCTGCGTATCCACTTGCCTATCCACTTACCGGCTGGATCAATAGCACGCACGTCGCCTATCTACCCTAAGGAACGTGTTACTCATCTGGACGCGACAAGTCTGACCCACTGACCCCAAACCAGCGCTGATCGAAACGCATCGAAAATTGAAGCGAAGTCATACACGGTGCGTCATTATCTCTATCCTCTTGCTACCCTTGTTATAGTGTACACATCCAGTTACTCCATCCCATCTTGTTAGTGGGGAATCTTTACACCATAGCACCACCATCTTCGGTCATACCTAATTCGCTGCCCCATTCCTGACCATGACCACATATATTAGTAGAATTACTCCATTCTAAGCTGGTGGTAAATGAGATATCTACAGCATAGATTCTGAACGCTCCTTTTCTCTCTAATCCCTTTGGGAATTGGCGCAAGTCACAATAACAAAGTACACGCCTCAAGTGGATATGGCCCATTCGAAAGTCAATTGTGATCTATGTGTAAAAACCGTTAAGTCTGGTCCAGTTTGCCTTAACTGTCAAAAGCGTACGATTCGAAGTGTTTAGGGGTGCGTGCACTCGAAACTAGAAAATACAGCAGCAACACCTGATTCTGCCAGGTGTGCAAATCCAACCCTGTTGTTAGTTGCGTACTTTTTCTAATGAAAAGGTGTGAAATATTGGCAGAAACAGTTGCGCAACTGGTGAACGCTAGCAACGCATCTGTTAAAGTAAACAATGCTGCACTTGCATCTGAACGAACACGTACAAACTCCCCTTTTAGGCCCAAGAAGAGGGCAAAGCGTCCCAACCTCACCATCGCGTCTCAGTCTCCAACGGCCCCATTTGCTTCTACGATCTCCAAGGGTGTAATAACTAGAAATTCAGTTGACATACTCGAAAGACAAAACTCCAGCAAGCCCACGGTAAAAAGTACCTGGACATCTTACGCAGCGGTTGCTTCTAGGAAACGTCGTCAAAGATATCTGAAACTCCACTTACCGGAGAGGTCAAAACTGTGCCACAACGTGGATCGCTATCGCCAGTGCGGTTCACAAATTCACAGAAAACAAACGGATCTAGTGCTCTTAACTCGCGAACCACAAGGCGGAATCATGGTGGCTTAAGTCTTGTGTGCACTAACGTTCCTGAATCCAAATCCAACACAACAAGGGGCAAATTGATAGACGATCGTAGTCAGTGGGATTCCACCTGTAGTGCCATCAGCATGCGCGCTGAACCCACTACGCTGAGCCGCATCGCAAGACACCCAAACTCCTTACACTATGGTGAGCCTCGACTACTTCGAGTAACACTACATTCCGCGGAAGAAACTGAGTCCATTCTGCTCGCTGCAAAGCGACACCACAGAGCATCGAACGGAGTATGTATCTTACTAAATATTCTGTGGAAAGAACGTTCAAAGGATATGAACAATCAGCAGGGAAGTAGAAAACACGCGCTGAAAACCGTCATTATTCATGGCGTCCCCGAGTCTCAAGCTTCATCTGAAGAAGTTCAGACACAAGACCTGCAGCAATGGCGATACATTCGTGAGACGCTGTCTTTAGAACATATCATTGCTATCCCCCTGATCAGGATTCCTGTGTCACCAAATTACAAAGAGAGTGGTCCTAGGTTGCTGAAGTTGGTCTTACCATCTGAGCTAACTTTACAGACAGTTCTAGAGAACTGGGGTAACTTCCGAAACATGCTACCAACAGAAATTCGACTAAAAGCAGCAGGTTTACGTCTAGAGGCTACTAGTTATTCCATGGAGAGAACCAACTCAGTGGGAACAACCGTTGTTGCAGAGTCCACCACAGAGACTGGTGTGACTGCCGTCATAGCAGCCGGAGAGACACTGCAGGAGATGAGTGACCATCAGGATCATCATGAACCTGATCACATGGTTCAGAGAGTTATCCCAAGTCATTCTCGCGAGCCTAAGACAATTTCAAAAAACTAGTAGCAGCCGACCTCAAGAGGGTCGGCCAAGTCGCAAACTTGTTTCCTACATCCACAAACAGCCTTCTAATCTATGAAACCCTCTCCTGTTTTATGCCAACGCACAAGGTCTTTTAAGCAAACTAACGGAGTTTCGCCTGCATCAGGCCTCGATGTCAAGGGACCTCGTTATAATAACCGAGACTTGGTTGAATGAAGCGATCACTGATGAAGAAATCGCACTACCAGGGATGCCAATTCTACGCAACGATCGACCAAGTAGAGGAGGTGGAGTACTACTTTATTATCGCAGCGAACTACACATTGATCTCATCGATGACCCAGAGGTTCAGATTGTCGATGCGCTTTGGTGTCGTCTTCAACTTAGCCGTGGGGACGCATGTTTGTTGGGTGTGGTGTATCGCCCTCCGTCGGCTACTTTGGAAATGGACAACCGCTTAGCCTCCACAATGAAGAGCATTCTCTCGCAGTCGTACAGCCACATTCTCCTGGTTGACGACTTCAATATTCACACCATAGAAACTCCAGCCTGTATCAACGAATACTTCAAAATGGAAGTACAGGAGATGATTAGTGGACTACCACACTACAATCACATTAAAGCTCCCACAAGATTCATGCCGGGAAACAAACCGGCTGTCCTGGATCCCGTATTCACCAATGAAGAGTTTATGATCGAAACGGTATCGATGGAGAGTTCTTTAGGTCGTAGCGACCATGCAACCCTCATGTTCAAGTACATCTGTTATGCAGAGTATTACTCAGAAAACACCGAGGAGTGTCAGCTCATTACGAATTACGGCGCTCTAATCAAACTTCTTGTTATGGGGACCCAACGTCCCTACAATTATTACAGGCTTAAATTACGGAAGGCTGAAAGCCCGATTCACGCAAGTGCACATGTACTCGGATCAGACAAAACGCACACGTTCAATCAGCCTTCTAACTCTTGAAACAGTCACATTCGTTTAGCCTTTGCACCCAGAAACAGTCTCGTTTCCAACCATACACCCATTGTTGTATCCAAGCAACATTTATTTTCCGGACAACTCTCGCCAAACTTCCATCACTCCTGCTCAGTTTACGGACTTTTGCATATTTACATAAAACCATGTTTCTTGCTTCCAGAGTTTGCGTAAGCAAACCCTTCCAAGGGAAAACCCCCTTCATCACCGTTTCGTGATATAAAAGTGAGGCTGTACAACTCTAGAGTGGCCTTAGCTTTGGCCAGTAAAAGCGCCTGTGGCAAAAAGGCCTGTCTTGTTTTTGATTCTTCTTGGGTTGGTAAATCTTGCGTAGAAACTTTGCGTTTGGTCTAGGAACCCGTTGGACTCGCGTGAATTAATACTTCGCGGCTAAGTTCCGAGAACCCACCGACTTCGAGCTTTGTCAGTTACCGTGCTGTGCGAGAATTAATTCTGGGTCTCGTTCGTTCATCCGACTAAGAGAGTTGGTATCACATTGTTAGAACCTGACGTATTCAAGATGCTACAAACTGGGCATTTCTAGCAGAACGATCCCCCGATATCGCCTGGTCTGAATTTGCTCACCATTTCAACAGGTAAGTAACTAGTGCTTCTAGGAAAAGTTCTTCGCGAGCGAAGACAGTTAAATCACTCATACGCAGCAGGACACGCAAGTGTATCGTTACGAGAAATTTACTCTGGCTAAGCTACAAGGAGTCACCGAGTGCCGAAATATGGAAAGCCTACACCATCCAAACGAATCAATGCGTAAACCTGGTAGGCGAAGATAAAATACAGCACCAACAGAATTTAGCTGGGAAATTCCTTTCTAACCCCATGCTCCTGTACAGACACATAAACAAGCTCCGCAAATGCAGCGGGGAATTCCTGCCTTACACACGTTATGTGGACTCGCACAAAAATCGCAAGCGAGGCGGCCAACGCCCTAGGTCAACAATTCTCCCCCAACTTCCAGAGCACGACATCGCCGCATGCATTGTTCCCGATCGTTGTAACACCACCAGGACTTAGGCACATTGTGTTTACGAGCGCGGATGTTATGAAAAGGCTCATTGCCCTGTGCGAGCATACCTCTCCCGGCGTTGATAGTATTCGTGCAAAAACCTTGAAATTGGGTGCAGTAAACCTGGCGGACCCACTCTGCAAGTTCTTCCAACGATACCTCGATGAGATGAGGGTGCCAACAATGTGGAAGCAGGGCATCGTCAATCCCATCCGTAACGGGGAAGTCGTGCAGATCCGGCCAACTATCGCCCGATAACACTACTTTCGGTGCTCTCCAAAATCATGGAAGCGATTGTTGCCCAAGCTCTGATGAACTTCTTGAAAGTACGAAATAACATAGCACAAGAACAACATGGGTTTCGCAAGAACCGATCTTGCACTTCAAACATGCTGCTTGCCAGATCCAGTTGGACCGAGACCGTTGACAGCGGCGTGGGTGTTGACGCAGTATATCTGGATTTCTCAAAGGCTTTCGACCGTCTGAACCACCATATCCTCCTTCACAAGCTGCAGTGTTGTGGAATTGGTGACCCAATCCTCGGTTGGATAGGTAACTTCTTGCTTCAACGACATCTGAACGTAAGAGTTCGCGACGTCATCTCTGACCCAATCGACGTAAAGTGCGAACTGCCCCAGGGATCAGTACTTCGTCCACGACTATTCCTGATTTACATAAACGATCTCGCAACAGTAAGCACCTCCAACTCCTTACTCTCCGCTGACGACCTCAAGATATGGCAAGCCATTAGAACAACCAGCGACAATGCAGCACTTCAGGATGATCTGGACAGGGTCAAGGAATGGTCGACGCAGAACCTGCTTCAGTTCAATGCTATGAAGTGCAAGGTGTTGAGCATACGCCATAAAGCCACTTGCGAATACAGACTGGTGGATCAAATATTGCAGCGCACTTCAACGGAATGCGATCTAGGCGTGGTAGTGCAGGAAGATCTGGGCCGTTCCCATCAGGCCGAGAAACCCTCCAAGAAAGCTAACCAACACTTTGGCCTTTTGCAGAGGGCATTCGGGCGCTTTGATCCTTCCATCTTTTCTCACATGCTCAACGCCTACATTCGGTCTCATTCTGAGTACTCTATCCACGATTGGCAGCCATGGCAAAAGCAACACATTACCGCCCTTGAAGTGCCACAACGATGGGCGATCAAGAACCTAAAGGGCCTGTTTCATCTCCCTTACCGATTGAGGCTGAAAACGCTCGGGGTCTACAGTGGACAATATCGACGTATGCGTGGTTACTCGATAATGACTTATATGATCCTGAGGAATTCAAACTATTCTTGTCGTCACCTACTAAAGTTGCATCGTAATACCACACTCAGAGGACACCATCTAAAGCTGGTCACACAACACAGCCGGTTGGAATGCCGCCGGAATTTCTTTCCTCTTCGTGTGTGTCAACGCTGGAACGCTCTTCCCACATATGTTGTTTCTTCCCCCACGCTAACGGTATTCAAAAGAAGTCTGGATGATTCGCTTATCCACCTACATTACGCTATATAATCAGAGAGGTCCACGTCAAACAAACGCGAACAAACGGTGCTCATTCTCAGGTTTGTGCTTCACTACTTATACGCTGTTCCTGGAATAAAGTTTCAGATATATTACAACTGCATTCATCAATTACCTGACAGCTGGGCGAGAAAGCTGAGTGCCAACGCTTGCGCGTTTGCCACCTATCGTGTAAGGGAAAGTCCCTGCGAGCATGTTACCACGGCCCAGCCGAAATCTGATGAAATCGCGCGTCAAACATCACTGCGTTGTCGTGTGTTGCGTAGGCGGACGAAGACTGGGGTGCACGAGCAGCACGGCGAACTGGTCAGATGGAGCGGACAAGTATGTGTGGAGCGTGGGCGTACAGTCAAATCTGTATTGTGAAACCGACATGTAAATATGAGCGTTCTTTGTCCTAATATAACTCTGGTCTGCTGAGTATTCTTCTGTGTTCCTTCAGGTCGGGTTTGCCAAGGCGCAGATTTAGCAGCAGGCGTGAATCAACCGGTCGATTGCAGCGCAGCGTTATAACATTACCTCAGTCCAAGAAAGTGGCGCACGGCTAAGTGTTGTCATTTCTTTTGTTCTTAAGACATACCTTCCCCATATTAATTCCCTTATTACTCTACAGTAACAATTCAGTACACATTCTAAATTGTTTATATGAATAAGGGGCACCTGAATCGCTAGACGCTTAAATTGACGATTTACACTTATGTTTACTTTCACTTCAACCATTCTACGGGACTTGTAAAGCAATCGCATTTTTACCTGTAATATATCGTTGTTCATTGTACTCGTGTGTGCCTCCGACCGGTGAAACGGATAAATCGGCTGTTCTATGCTTCAAGAAGACATATGTGGAAACTTAAAGCTAGGTGTGCACGAAGCAGGTGTTAATCATCGGCAAAATATGGAACACAGGTTTTTTCGACGCTGCTTTGGAATATACCATACGTGAGTGAAGCTGAGCTTTTGGAGGGTTCAGTGCTTGGTCTGTTGAACACAGTGATACAGTTGGTTAAGTATCGCTAGGATCCTAAGGTTGTACGTATGGGAAATAATTATGTGTAAGCTTGATCAGTGGATAGAGCAGATAAAGCGATTCAAATAAGTGAAGATGAATGTGCTGTCAGTGTAGAGAATCAATTCCGGGAGAACAAAGAACGAGAAAAATGATATGGCCACACACACGTCGCTGATGGTGGGTGATTTGTGAAAAAAGTAGCAAAATTCCCTCATACTTATGCCATCAGCGTTTCCATCAAGAGCAACTTCTTAGATGTACTCGCGAGTCTGTCTAAAAAGGCAGCACATGGACTCCTGTTTACTCTAACAGAGATTGCTGACATTCCCTGGCACCCCGTAGTAAGTGCGTCTTCCGATGCACTGAGTCACAGCCAACATTTAAAGAATCCCATATAAGAAGGACTCGCTAATGTGGTCTAGACTTCAAGGTCAACTGTCTTCGCCTTTTGGTTGTACTCTGGAACCGCATCACCTTCCTTTCTGGAACAGATCATGAAAGCAAACTTAACAGGTTTATCTGATTGATGTTTTGAATAACTCAACTTATCAAATAATACACTTAAAGGCAAGTTGAGCCAACTCCTCTCAAGCAAAGAAACCATTCTCGCTTTTCCTAAAACGCTGCAATTGTATGCTTAAAACATCGGACGTCTGGAGTTTTCATAGTTCCCAACGCTCTCTACAGTCACGGAGGAGCTAAAGTATAAAGTAATTGTTTATGTCAGTCATTTTCAACAACTCCGAAGAGAAATGAGAGACGGATTTCATGACCTGATTCACATGGAAATCGGAGTTAGATTTTCGATTCATTTGAGATACAGCCTGCAGTTTTAGTAAAAATCCATGGATTTCTCATAGCTTCAAAGTGACACACTAGCAAGATCCAACTTCCAATTTGTTGCAATATAAAAAGAATTTTGGATAAAGACTGCTTCCCCCAAAATGTACCAAACTTTGAGAAATAGCTGCAATATATTTGCCTGATTTCCATCTACATACACGGTTGAAGGTGGATGTAACAGGGTGGTTTCTCCAACAAAATAGAAAGAGATTAGACATCACAGCGAGGAGATATTCGACTCTCGCTATCACGTCTCGATGCGGATATAAGTAAGCTTGCTCAAGGACATCAGGTTCAAGGCTCGCATTAATATCGCGATAAACGTACTGTTTAGAAGTTACCTCCTAACTCATGACGTGTCTTACATTAACAAGGCCAACATAAATTACATATATGAATAAATATTAATGATGGCTTTGTGTGATTACCTACAAGTTGCTTGATGTTGCCATACAACGAATGTCGAGGCTTCAACATTTAAAAAATTAGGTTTATAGATAAAGTGCACTGATACCGACATTAACAATTCAGCCATCACAGCAAAAGATAAAAATACGGCCACTGGAGAAATGGTAAGGGTTAAAGGAGGACCACGGCTGATTAAAGGCTGAGAATGCCTCGTCGTGAGAGCGGTAGATCCCAGTATGATTTCACATGGAACTATTTTTGTGATCGGATCGACCGTAAATAGCCTCATCCGACACCGTGATTCCCAGCGAAGTTGTTTTATTGATCGAAGCAAAAGCAGCCTCAAGTGGAATCTGCGATTCATGCCTAGCGTCCATGGCCCTAACAAGATGTTGATACGCTTGAAGCTGCACAACTTAGGGTGGCTAAATCCTTATGGGCTTGTATCGCTTCCCTATCATTTCACACGAAAAGCCTTTGGATTGTACCGCGTTGAGTAACGACGTCTTCGCAGTGATCCAATAATGCGCTATCTAATAGTTGAGAACTCCAATCCTGCTAGCCACCATTTGCTGCAACTGAGCCTTAATACCAACCTTAGAGCCCACCACCTCCAACTGAGCACGAACCACATTTGACTTGCTTGCAGAGGAAATTCGTTCAGTGGGCATCCCAAACATGGGACAACTCTATCGCACGTTATCTCTGCGCCTACTGCCCAGTCCGAATACTGTCCTATACCAGTTCACTTGCATCTGTGGTGCGAGATACCTCCGACACACGACCAGACGTCTGTCAAAGCGGTGAGCGGAACACTGCCGCGCCGCATTACAGCGTGGTACCACCAGAAATGTCCACAGCTCCAGTCTAGAACATCTAGTAGAGAGTGGACATAACCTACAGACGAAAGAGGCCATCAAAATAGTGTATGTAGCAACAAAACGCTGCACAAAAGGACTCAGGAAGCACCTACTGGCTACAACAGAAGCAACTGCGATCAAGCAACTGAAGCTGGAACTGTGTGAACAGCGTGCACTTATGCAGTTTAGCTCAACCGTGGCCCTCACCTGATCACCTGAGTTCTGGCATAATGATCAATGCTAATGGGTTCAAACAGACATAGATTGCCACCGCTCATCCGATCGCAGCATTCACGGCTTTGCGTCGCATCGATAGCCATTGCTACTGTACATATGATTATGAAGCTCATAATTGTAATTATCTAAAGAGCTTTAACGAAAAGAAATTTCTTCGCAATTTCCTTTTGACATCCTACGTAATTGATCATCCAAGTACTACCTGACGATACGCTACTTCATTTGCACTATTTGTAGTCCACGATTTAGTCCGGACACAGCTGTTTGGAAAGTCACATAAGTGTTCACGTGAACACTTGGGGCGCTAGTTAAAACCAAGATTTCTATTTCCTTTCTTTCTTACGATTTTTCCCCTTGGTTTTGTCCTGCTCGATCTGATAATCCTACACGAATTCCAAAACGCTTGTCTTTTCACCTGTTATCAACCACTATTCATTATTCACACTAAAGCGCACGCAAATCGACCTGCCTTGATTGCACGGTAGATTGCTGGTGCGCATAACGTCGCTCTGGTTATGTTGTCTGCCTACGTACACAGGGTATATTTCGTAACACAGGTGGATTAAGGAAGTGGCGAGAGGTCTTTTAACCATTGACAAGGTGAGAGTATAAACTAAGTAATTATTCAAAGTTTTATATGGTTGGCACAAGCGAAGAGCGAACTTTCCCCAGCCACCTTCTAGTTGGCTATACTGTGTGGTCAACTGAAGCGGATAGCCTCTAAGCTACGTGCGGTGACTAGTTTGCACAAATTAATAGCACAGGTGGTTTGATGGATTTCACTGACACAAATAGCTTTGACCAGCTCAGTAGGTCATAGTGAATCCAGTATGCATCGATCGGGATACCATGTCCAGCATACAAGTGATGCGGATTCGGAGCAATAGCACGTAGCCATTCACAGTGGCACAGACGCAAAGTATCATAGTAACAATAGTAACTAAAATCCGGAGAAGTTGGACGTAAAGGCTCGAAAAGGTTATTTCTGGTAACAATAGCACACAGCAAACATTAACAGCAACACAGCAATCAAAATTAAGGGAGCGAATTTAACTTCTTGGCTGCCCCACTGATCTATCCCATTCAATGTCTTCCATCCAGGAGGATAACTGAAGATCGACCTTATGAAGTATTTATGCTCACGGCAAACAGAAGCAGAGGACCGTGTTATCACTCTGGCCTCAGAAAGTCACTTGACAAGCAACATTGACCAATCACCATTCATGTCACTTATCTGGTGCTCCAATCGCCTATGGGTGATGCTGCACAGACACTGGTGATCACGTCTTGTAGTCTTCAATGGACGATAATTGTCTGTACAACGAAGTTGTATGCCTTACAGTGAACAGATGATCTGACGCGACGCTACTATTAGGTAAGTACCCTAGAGGCCACGCGTAAGTTGAAATTTGGCAGTGCGAACCGTGTCCAACAGCAACCGAGAAGCAACAAGTCTAGTAATGAGACCGGTTGTTGATAGTTTAAGATATCTACTTTGAAGCACGCGGATGCAAACCCAGTGGGATGGAGCTGTTATCCGGCAATTTGGCTAGCATGTAGAATTGTTTCAGACAGTTTAGCATGCAAAGATCGCCTCAGAGTCATTCGATAAACGTATGGCCCCGGCAACCGTACTGCTGCCAAAATCGTATAAATATTATTGAAGTCATAGTCACGTAGCAGTTATGGCTGTAGTGCTCCAAATTTAGGACAAAGGGAAGTGCACAATTCGTGCATAGGTCACGTTTTGTCAACGGTGTATCGGGAGATGTACATGGTGATGTACGAAAGATAAATCAATCAGCTAGCATTGATCAGTTGCGAAGATAAACATCCTGTGTGATCAAGATAAGGGTCTCATATCGATTGCGCACATGAAGTAACTACACTGCTTCCATGTAAGCAGAGAAATCAATTTGTGCGTGAATTCGCCTTCTCTACCTAGAGGATAAAGTCGGTTCATCAACATAACATGTGAATAAAGGAGAGATACCCGCGACGAGAAATATGCACACAGTTTAATATTTGACAGTTGAGCGTGGATCGAATTCTTGAATACTCTAGCATAACTAGCCGTGCTGTCAGCCAGGTTATCCAGTCACGATAAATGTGATGCATAAACGGACGCATTCTGTTGCACAGCGACTAAAAACGCCTTGCGCGGCACAGTACATAGTTCAACTCACGCAAACTTCATACCCAGTTTAAAGATCAAAAACGGAAACCGAAGCGGAAATGAAAATATTTCGGTGTTGCTGTTCCCAGCACTGGCACACTACGACCGCGGTTTCGTCCTGGTTTGGACACATCAGTTGGCGATAGCCTGAGCTGTGGTGGAACTCAGAGCCTAGCATTTCACGACTGAGGCCCTGAACACTACTCTACTGACATCCGCGAGCAACGTTTGGAACAGCGGAAAGGAATTAAAAGTCGAATCGGAGGAACCGGTAGTGTTGAGAGGAGCAACACCGAAATATTCCCATTTCGGATACGGTTCTTGCGATCGGAATGACCGAGGTTAACCTCAAAGTGGACCTAGGTCTCAATAGAGGTTGTTAGTCGCAACCCAATGACACAGCGGGTTCCCCAAATTCAACTTTGGAAACCGGAGGCAGTTGGGTGAACTCGCGTCGCGTTTTCCCTAAATAATGAGTCTTAGAAAATTGGCACTCCGTGCTGAAGCGCCCATCTAAAATTGCAGGAGACAAACGTCAAAAACAAGCAAACGGATGTGGATGTGCCTCAGCCTATCCCACCATGGGACCATAATTTGGGATTAGTATTGCTGTAGCAAGAAAGAGGCGGTAAGCAAGCACAGACTCTAATGCTCGCGACCACGGCCAGACAATCTCGTGAGCACGCGAGCATTTATTTAAGTCATATTTCCATCCCACAACGCAACCTACTTGGGGAATAACTATGTGTCACATTCGCGCGTCGTTTCTCCCCAAGTTTGGGGGATTTGGCCAAGTGTTTGACACCATATATTCGCTTCCGTAACTCGCATTCTTACAAGCCCGGAGCTGTTCCAAAGCTAATTGATTTACTTGATCAAAGTTGTGTTATTCAGTTTTGGGTTACTTCTGGATGCACTGACAAAGGCATTACTGTCTAAATTATTGGCCTTTAGACAGATACCCTTTCTTTTCTCATCGACTCAGGCCCGTTACTGCTTGTAGCACTCGATCCACTCTTCGCTCGTTCTGTGGGGCTTGCGTTGCGTCGTTCGATCTCGTCTATGGCACCTGTGCACGTTTCCATGCTCGCTCATTCTTATGGCTTTCCAGCCTTCCACGTGATCGTTCACTTCCATGCCACTATCATATCAGGGTCACTGCCACCATCCCCAACACCAGCGGTGACGAGTTGAGGTCACCTGGGATATTTAATCCAGGAGCAACTGATCAGCTTATGCAACATGCTTCTTCTTAATGGATATATCAGGAGGTATTATTCGAAAGATTGCTGATGACCAAAGCCGCTACAGTCGTGGGCAAACGGACTCAGTTGGGCCCATCGTAATGATTTAGTCTTACATAAAACACCAGATGCTCGTGCAACTACCGAGTCAAGGAAACATCATCGAATAGATTAATCGTACAGTTTACTTTAAACCGACTTTACTGTTATCATAAAGCCCTTTTAGTCCAGATCCGGTTATTTGTTACATCAGATTTGATGTGGCCAACACTAGGAATCTCCGGGAGATCCTGACATTCCGTGAGAAAGTTAAAATATATTCTTAGACGAGTTACGCAATTCCAGCCTTAATGAGAAACGTAGCAGTGTTCTGCCCAAAAGCCGTTTATTTGCTAATACCTAAAATGTATGGAAGCTGTTAAGGATTCCTAAGTCGGAATGATGCTGAATACAAGCCGCCCCGTAATTATCTATTGTGACACAATTTTCCTATTAAGGAAGGAGTCTAGCCTGAAGAAGGTCTTGCTGGAAATCAGCCAAACTTACGGTGTATGTGTGTATGTGTGAGTGGGTCTAGTTCTGGTTTCCGAGAGGAGACCTACAAAACCCAAAATTCAAATCAACCGGTGGGTCTGTTTGTAATCGGGCACCGCTTGGGATATCTGACCATGCAGTCGTAAAGCTAACTCCCGTTATCTACAGCAAGATGAAGTATAAAGATTTCACCTGTAGCAAAGATCGAAAGTTCAGGCAGAGACATTCAGCGACTGCGGGAAACAATTACCTCCGCTGATGTTACTTACGTTTACGATGCGGACATACTGTGACTAATAAACTAGTTACTTAAACTTCTGCTTCGACACCCGTTGTCCAATTGCAACAATTTTCATCCTTGCCGATAGATTCTCCTCTCAACATCTCAAAAGGCTGCCTAGAGTTAAAGAAAAGGCCTTTAAACACGGACGTTACGTCGGTAAAGTCCCTATATTTTGACATAAAAATCGAATTGCGTCGACTCAACGATCACGCAAGATCACGCATTCAACTCTTGATGTGGGAAAACTAAACTACGATTGTTGTGACAAACATACTACTTCCTTCTTCGATATATGTTCTGCTAGATTACATGTGGACTGAAAACCTCCTTCTGTGAACCGCCAAGAACACAGAGAATTAATCGGGCTGCAGATGAACAAGGCACTTGGTCCGGAGAAATTGTCTGCTGTTGTTCTCAAGGAATGTGCAGATTACCCGACAGAGCCCCACGCAAAATTTTACATGCTGTGCTTTAAGCAGCACAGGATAGCTGACAGCTGGCGAAGCGCATTACGCCAGTGCCAAAGAAAGGAACCTGCAAACATTGGCCGATGGCTTGTACGTCGGTTGCTCTTAATATTTTCGGGAGGCTTATTCTTAAAAGGATGTCAGCACAGACCCATGTGGATGACCCACATCAGTTTGCATAGCACAGCTTAAGTTCCAATTTCGATGCTATAGCATCTTTGGTATATAATGTGTTATCGTCAGTGGATAATAAAACAAATCCATCCGTATCTTCTCCCTAGATTTTAGCAACCCTTTCGGTTGTGTGCACTGTGAACTGCTGTTGCGTGCTCTATTAGTTCGGGAGCTGGAAATTCCGTTGTTCTTTCGCTGAAAGATTAGTTAAGCTGGCGTACCCAGGTTACCAGATTAATGGGAAAAACTCTCTTATATATGTATATGCATGTATTCTTACATTTCGTTATTTATCCCATCCTGTGGCGTGTGTGTTTAAGCTGAATATTCACTATTCAAGGGTGCACAAAGTACATCCTTGACTTGACTAGACTCGATAACACCGTAAAGAAACCGATGAAAGTTTCATCTGACGCGATTTCACTTACTTACAAACATGGGAGGAAGTCGTACAGATCCGGCCAACTATCGCCCGATAACACTACTTCCGGTGCTCTCCAAAATCATGGAAGCGATAGTTGCCCAAGCGCTGATGAACTTCTTGGAAGAACACAATATCATAGCACAAGAACAACACGGATTTCGCAAGAACCGATCTTGCACTTCAAACATGCTGCTTGCCAGATCCAGTTGGACTGAGACCGTTGACAGCAGCGTAGGTGTTGACGCAGTATACCTGGACTTCTCAAAGGCTTTCGACCGTCTGAACCACCGTATCCTTCTTCACAAGCTGCAGTGTTGTGGAATTGGTGACCCAATCCTCGGTTGAATAGGTAATTTCTTGCTGCAACGACATCTGCATTTAAGAATTCGCGGCGTCATCTCTGACCGAATCGACGTTAAGTGCGGACTGTCCCAGGGATCAGTACTCCGTCCACGACTATTCCTGATTTACATAAACGATCTCGTGACAGTAATCACCTCCACCTCCTCACTCTTCGCTGATGATCTCAAGATTTGACGAACCATTAGAACAACCGGCGACAATGCAGCACTTCAGGATGATTTTTACAGGGTCTACGAATGGTCAACGCAGAACCTGCTTCAGTTCAACGCTACAAAGTGCGAGGTGTTGAGCATACGCCAAAAAGCCACTTGCGAATACAGACTGGTGGATCAAATATTGCAGCGCACTTTAACGGAATGCGATCTCGGCGTGATAGTGCAGGAAGATCTGGGCTGTTCCCGTCAGACCGAGAAAGCCTCCAAGAAAGCTAACCAACACTATGGCTTTTTGCAGAGGGCATTCGGGCGCTTTGATCCTTCTATCTTTTCTCAGATGCTCAACGCCTACATTCGCTTTCATCCTGAATACGCCACCCACGCCTGACAGCCATGGCAAAAGCAGCCCATTACCGCCCTTGAATTGTCACAACGAAGGGCGATCAAGAACATAAAGGGTCTGTTTCATATCCCTTACCGACTGAGGCTGAAAATTCTCGGGGTCTACAGTGGACAATATCGACGCCTGCGTGGCGACTTGATAAGGACTTAAATGATCCTGAGGAATCCAAAGCATTCTTGACGTCACCTACTAAAGCTGAATAACAATACAACACTCAGAGGACACCAGCTCAAACTGGCCACACAATACAGCTGGTTGGAATGCCGCCGAATTTTCTTTCCCCTTCGTGTATGCAAACATTGGAACGCTCTTCCCACATATGTTTTTTCTTTCCCCACACTAACGGTATTCAAAAGAAGTCTCGATGATTCGCTTATCCACCTACATTACGCTATATAATTAGAGATGCCCACGTCAAACAAACGAGAACAAACGGTGCTCATTCTCAGCTTTTGTGCTTCACTATTTACACACTGCTGTTGTGGAATATAGTTGCGGATATATTACAACTGCATTCATCAATTTACCTCAGTCCAAGAAAGCGGCGCACGAGTAAGCGTTGGTCGTTTCTCTTGTTCTTCAGACATGCCTTCCCCATATTACTTCCCATATTACTCTACAATAAGAATTCTGGTGACCTTGTCAGCATATGTGCGTGCTAATCGTGCAATCCTGTGCTCTGTGTTTAATTGGACGTATCCCTTCACATTCTTGTGCCACGTCACCGGAAGTACGCTCAATCGATTCGGATCACTGAGCTCTATCCAACGGCGTCTATATTTTTGAAGTAAGTCCAACGACACGCTGCTACACCACAAACTAAATCTTCGGAAGTCTATTCACTAAGGCCAACTTGAGTAACTTTGCTTATTTGAGTTTCATCAGCACCTTCGGGATACCATTCGACAGATCTTCTTTAAGGCTGTCAGACAATATATAACTTAGTACTGTGCACCAGGGTATACCATAGATACAAGCATTTTTGTCATCTCACCTTACCACCATATTTTTACGTGCATTTCACTGCACAAAGCCTGTGTGATTTTGCCTACCCGTGCGCCTAGTGACGCACCACCCAAACGCGCTGACTGGAGCAGACAACTGAGGCAGCCAAACGACGTGACCAGCGCAACCTAAAAGTGCATACCGACCATTGATCCATGGGCCGGAGAAGTTTGTCAACCGGGAATCCAGTGAGCAACAAAGCTAAGGTCAACCGTAGCTCAGACAAGCGGGGAACTGAAATCCGCTCGAAAATCACGTGTTCGTTCTGTGCCAATTCATATGACGCGACAAATGTGAACATTACACTTAACGAAGCTAACAGCGTATCGACAGATAGCTTGTGGTTTTGTGACATATGTTCAAATAGTCCGATAATTAAGATTGTTCATAAACTTACGATAAGGTGTGAAGCATTGGCTGTTACGTCTGCAGACCAAAAGGAACTGATCGCGGCATTGGGAGGGAAAATCTCAGAACTCGAGTTGCAGATTAGTGCATTACGTAGCCCGAATCCCCGACCTGTTAAAAGGCAAAAGCTCTCTAGCAACAGTGCTACCCAGTCCAGCGAAAGGCAAACACCGTTAGTGAAAAACAGCAGTGAAAACAGGCCGCTTGAACGGTACCCCAAGTCTCACGTAATGCGCCAAAGCATGCAGAGTTACGCACAAATTGCATGCTCACCTCCGTCAGTAGCTGGTCAACAACAATTGACCCCTACAGATAGCGCAACTAACGGCGTTGCACGTAAAAATTCTTGCTGTAGCCTTGGCGTATTGTCCACGGAAGACAAGCCAGACACCCCCACTCGACAAACCTACGCTTACAAGGAACTGCAGAACAAACAATTACTACGCAACCAAAAGGCGATGACAGTAATATGTTCAAACGTCCCAGAACCCACTAGCGAATCGCTAAAAGGTAGACAAGCCGAGGAGCAAAACCGGTGGGCTGAAATAACCTGCGCACTCGGACTGAAAGTTCTCCCAACTGGTCTTACACGCCTTTCACGAAATCCATCATCTCCACACTTAGGGGAACCTCGGTTACTGCGAGTAACGTTTGGCAACACACGTGACCTGGAAGATGTTCTCTTAGCAAGTCACATGCTAGTGAACTCTTCTGTCAGTGCCCGCATTTTTCCTGACAGGCCATGGGCAGAAAGACAGAAGCATAAATCCAACCCTAGTTCGTCACGTCAAAATGAGATGAAGAAAGTGGTACTGGTTCATGGTGTGCCAGAATTGAAGCATGACGATAGCAGTGAACGACAGAAGCACGACATCGAAGAATGGCGGTACATCGCAGAACTATACGACATGAAGAATGTCGTGGCTTTTGACGTCACCCGTCTAATTGCTTCCACAAACTACCAAGGTAGCGGGCCACGAATTTTGAAAGTTACCTTGGCTGCGCCCGAAATGGTATCAGTGGCAATCCAAGCATGGCATGACAACAGGAAACTTGGGCCACCAGAAGTACGGTTAAGACCATTCCTTCAATTAGTGCAGACCTCAGATACAGATGAGCCAGCCTCAATTGTACCTATCTCAAACCAGCCAACTGTGCAAACAACCGTTTCAAAAAACTTCAGCAGACCGGCACTATTTGTGCCGGTCACTCACAGCGAACCGAGCTCCTGATGCGTCAACAAATACAATGCTGCTACACCAACACTCAGGGGTTGTACTCTAAGCTCTCGGAGCTGCGCCACCGACATGAAACAACAACTTGGGACCTCATAGCAGTCACTGAAACTTGGCTCTCAAACGACATACTTGATCCGGAGATTGAACTCAGTGAGATGTCAGTCATTCGAAATGATCGTCCATCTCGCGGGGGCGGTGTTGCTCTCTACTATCGAGATTATTTGAAATGTGAGGCTCTTACCGAAAATTCCCTTGTTATTCCCGACGCACTATTTTGCCGACTGCACCTAGCAGGTCGAGATGTTGGTTCACAGAAGAAGAGTGATGCTTGCCTCTTAGCAGTTATTTATAGACCTCCGAACTCATCAGCAGACAGCGATAACATTCTGTTAAACGCCCTCCGCTATGCTGTTTCACAAAAGTACTCTCACTATCTTATAATGGGTGACTTTAATGTTCCTTCAATAGCATCAATGTCCCCTAATGGGCCATCATTTAAATCGAAACTCCTCGAATTCATGGATATGGCAGTTTTGTATAACCATGTGCATCGACCAACCAGACATCGCGGTTCAAACAAGCCATCACTCCTGGACTTAATCCTGACTAATGAAGAGTTGATGGTTGAGTCAGTAGCATACGATCCTCCACTGGGCCGTAGCGACCATTCAGTCCTAACATTTGGTTATGTATGTTATGCCAGTATTGTTGCTAAAGAAAGAGAGACTCAACGCACTATTACGGACTATTATAAGCTGCGCAGCTTAGCAGCAACCGTTGACTGGGACCTACAGACGCACAGCTCAGCGAATGACGCGTGGAATGAATTGAAAGACAAAATTAACTGGGTCATACAATCAGCATCGAAGGTTGTACCATTACGAACATCGCGCCGGACCAATACGTGGATCCGGAGCAGAACACGTAAATGGATCAACAGAAGAGATGAAATCTGGAGGCAACATTTGCTAAGCCCATGTGATATCACGTGGCAGGATTACAAAGTCATCAGAAACTACTGCACGTCACTCATTAGAGTCGATAAGTACGAATGGCAGGAGAATATGGTGCTGAAATTTACGAGTAACACCAAACTGCTATACAGATTTGTGAATGGCAAAAGAAAGGTTAAGCCCGGAATACCACCACTCAGGACGGCCAGTGGCCTAACAACTACTGCTGTGGATGCCGCGAACGCTCTACTCTTGCAGTTTGGCTCGGTAGCTACAAATGTCATGGAACCTTCGCCCTATCAACTCCCAACAAATGTCGTTGGCTTATCCAGCGTCACCTTTACTCCAGCAGCTGTTGCAAGCAAACTACAGTCTCTCCGGGAGTACAGTGCCCCTGGAATCGACATGATCTGCCCAAAAGTACTAAAAACCCTTGCTCCCACCATAGCAACACCACTTGCAACCTTTTTCCAGTGTCTGCTTAACTCCCATACACTCCCATCTGAGTGGAAAAATGGCATTATCACTCCAATATATAAAGGAGGTAAGCGCTCGGATCCTGCTAACTACCGACCTATTACTCTCCTTCCTGTTTTATCGAAAGTTATGGAATCGGTAATCGCAGATGAACTGACGAGATACTTTGAAAGTCAACAGATAATTTCTAATGCCCAACATGGTTTCCGACGCAGACGATCTTGTCTCACCAATTTGCTGATTACTCGGGACTTATGGACCAGGGCGGCTGATGAAGGAGTGCCCATAGATGTGATATACCTGGATTTTTCTAAAGCATTCGACAGGGTCAATCACTTCTTTCTCCTCCAAAAGCTTGCTGCCTACGGTATCAACGGTTCCCTGCTCACCTGGTTGGAAGACTACTTACACGACAGAGCAATCAAGGTAAGAGTAGCTGACACCTATTCTGAAAGCCTTTACGTCTCCAGTGGTGTACCACAAGGATCCGTCCTCGGCCCGCTACTATTTTTAGTCTACATTAATGACCTTCCAGCAGACATTCTATCTCCAATGCAAATATTTGCAGACGATGCTAAAATATGGAGAGCAATTCGCTCAGCATCCGACCGTGTCTACCTCCAGGAAGATCTGACCCGGATTAACGAATGGGCAGAAAAGAACCAGCTCCCACTGAACCCTGCAAAGTGCCACCTGCTGACGGTGCACAACAGCTTCGTCAACACATACCTTTTGGGGCAACACGTCATGCAACACGTGACTAGTGAACGCGACCTAGGTATAATCGTGCAAGAGAGTCTTGGAAATTCGCTCCAATGTTCGAAAGCAGCAAGTGTGGCGAACTTGAACTTGAGACTTTTGAGGCGAGCTCTCGGCACTTTTGAGCGACAGCTAGTACCATTGTTGATTAACTCCTACATTCGTCCTCATGTTGAATATGCAATTCAGGCCTGGTGTCCATGGTTAAAACGAGACATCCGCCTCTTGGAACAGCCCCAAAGAAGAGCCACAAAGGCAACGCGTGGACTATCCGGTATAAGTTACGAAATGCGTCTTCGTGTACTCGGTGTGTTCTCATTAGAATACCGACGGCTTCGCGGAGATCTTACTCTCACATACCGGATACTAACCGAAAGCGAGCATCCATGTACATCACTGTTGACTCTAGCCCCATACAAACAAAACCGAGGCAACCACCTGAAACTAATGACGCAACACTCTCGTTTGAATTGTAGAAAGTATTTTTTCTCACTTAGAATCTGTTCTCACTGGAATGCATTACCAAACTATGTGGTGAACGCACCAGACATGACGACATTCGAAAGACTCTTAGATTTTCATCTAAGTGATAAACGATACACAACACTTTGTTAAAGTGCAATGATTTAACCACTGATACTTTACGTTCCACGTTGGAACATTTTGCTTTTAATTTTCTTTTGCATATCCATCCTGTGGGTCTTGTAAAGTTATGCTTTTTATCCCATCATACACCATTGAACCATTGAACCGGTACACATTCTATAACGGTTCTATGAATAAGGGGCACTTGAATTCACTAGACGCTTAAATTGACGATTTAAACTTATGTTTAGTTTCACTTCAACCATCCTACGGGACTTGTAAAGCAATCGCTTTTTTACCTGTAATATATCATTGTTCATTGTTTATGGTGCTTGCTTTTTCCTCGGATCTTTTCAATATGTGTGCCTTATCATTAGCATTTCCCAAATTTGAACTGAGGATAGTCAGTTCATTGATCCACGTGCATCCATCTCATTCACACCAGGTCGAGCTAGTCCTGAGGTATCCATCCAATTTGCGCAAAGTTTGTCAAGAATTTGGCCTATCATCCTCGTCACTGGTGATGCATGTCTTGTAATCGTCTTCTGACTCCAGGACCGATCTGTTGTCAGTACGATCACCACGGCTGTAAAGAAATGTGCAGAGGGGAGGATGAAGGATACAGAATCACATAAACGTTTTGTCACATATCCAAAACCAAGGCGCTTATAAGTTAATTACAACGCACGACCACAAACAGAGCCCTCTCCGTTTTCACTGCAGCGCGTCATAAGTAACCCTATCCAACGGACAACTTAACATCAATTAAATGTAAAACAATATTCCTGATTGGGAGACACAGGATGTGTAAAGTCCAAAAGGAACTTTGATGTATCCCCAAACTGGATTGCTTACATGAGGACACGGTATCTCTTTCCCCTGATTATCTTGCACATTTACACTGCTTTTCTGTGTTTTACAAACGGTTAACAAATCGCATATTTATTTCTTACACTCCATCACTGACACATCCTTGAGGTTTCAAGGTCATTCTTATTATTATGTTACTGTGACACTGCCCAAATACTCGATCCGCCCCACGCTGGATAGTTTCTGCCCACTTGCATTACGATCGCGAAACCTATTCGTAAGTCATGTACTGTATTTACTATGCCTTATAGAACCACGGTTACAGGATAATTCCTTTTTTTCTTCCCAGACCGTGCGTTAAGTCTAGGTTTATCTGTTCGTAGTTGCTAGTTTAGTTTTCGTAAGAAGTACTTAGTTTAGGCTTTGTTTCGTTGGTACAGGATGGATGGGTTGATCCTATAATGGAAAGGAAGACGGCACAGTAGCATCTAATGCAGGAGTCAAGTAAATTCGTTTCCTGCTGTCATACCAGGCCTGCTCTACACTGCAGGTTTCATTTGCTGTTTTATGCTACAAGGGTTGTGTTGCTCATATTCAAAGCTGATGAGCAACCACTTGTATATTGCTCTACAACCCTGAGTAGTTAAACTGAGCTGAGAGCGAGTCCAACCTCGCGAATTTCGCACGTTGAATGTACCACTCGGAAGAGTAAACTCCACTCGTTAGATGCGAAAGTGAATTCCTTGGACGCACCGAGAACCAGAAAGAGAACGACTGCTCGTACTGACTCAGTCAAAGGTAGGGCTGTGCATGTGCGCATGTACAGCAAATTTGATTTATCAAGTCATGCACTGTGGCGGAAAGTGTGCCTGTTCTTGACACATGACGTACCAGCGCTACTCGTGCGTAATTTTGAAATGTAACGTGCCGTTTCCATTCACAAAATGTGGGAAATAGTTTTAGCAGGCTTGAAATGGAGTTCAAAGTTGATCATTCTCCCGTACTCTTAGTCGATTAATTCATTTATCTTAGCAGTTGCCCTAGTATTGGCGGATGAACTAACCTTACGCGTCTCTATGGTGAGACTATCTTTTGCTAATCTCTGTCACGCATGACATCGTCGCGATTTCAATATCGTTCTATTAAGCCGAAGCTACAATTTTGCTGTAGGAGCGGTCATGCTGTATGGCTGCAAGACTTGACCAGTTCGCAAGTGTGGTTTTCAGTGGCTATCACCCTTCGATGATCACTGTCTGCGAGCACTGCTGGTGCTCGATAGCATCATAACAAGAATGAGAAGATTCGTCGACAGGTCTTCATATCTGAGAAACTCCGCCGACCGTTTGGAAGCATCACTTCATTGCGGTGGTCACGCCGGTTTGCGCACGTACTTCGCATGTTTACCCACCAGCTACCACCACGTGCCTAATTTGCGAGCGCAGGCTTGGGCTAAAACCGACGACAGTCCAGTAGCGTTTGCAATCGGACTTGCTCATGACCCTTGGTTCCCCAATCCGAGAGTCGGAAATGTACAGCAACAACCAGCTACGACGTTTGCGACAGAACGCATTGTCCCCAAATGTTACATTGGACTGCTTGTCGTCGCTTCCAGACCACATCCGCGCTCACAAAGAGGACACGTCATGGTAGCCGGTGGGTAGGCATGCGAACTACCTGCGCGAACAACGGAACCACCGCAATGAGGGGATGCTGCCAATCGGTCGGTGGAGTTTGTCAGATTCGAAGACCCACAGAGGAACCTTCTCATTACGTCTGGGGTACAGTCATCAAACACCAGCAATACTCTATAGGCAGCGTTCATGGAAAACGGATCGATACAGCAGGTTAACGAATGCTATACAACTGGCTGTGTTCTACAGCACAGAGAAAGAGCATTAGATTAGAAAACTGCAGTTGAAGATGACGAGTCTCACGCGGTATCACTCTTACCACCGAAGGCTGAAGTTGCTGGGAATTTTCAGCGGACGTTATCGAAGGCTGCGCGGCGATCTCATATTAGCGTATCAGATATTGAGTGACCCCAACCACGTATGCCGCCATTTGCTGAAACTTAGCCACAACACGCAGCTCAGGGGTAACTGCTTAAAGTTGAAGGAACAATATAGCCGTCTAGAGTGTCGACGGAATTACTTTTCCCTTCGGGTTTGCAAACCATGGAACGCACTCCCAGATTCAGTAGTATCCTCTCCTACCCTGGATGTTTTCAAAAAACGATTAGATGTTGCTCTCAGCTCCCAACATTTTGTTACCTAATCTCCTCTGTTGTGGATTACGCCAAGCATGTTTTCAACAGGACTAATGTATCAAGTGGACCTAAGTGAGCGACCATATTTTATTTTCTCACTCCTTACCTCAACTATCACTGCGCCCCATTGTCTTTCTGAATGTTTACGCGCGATATTTCTTTTCCTTTTTCAGTTTACACTGATGTTACTTATCAAACTATTTATGTCGGCAGACGTTCGATAGATGAACCAGACATATTTTAATTGCATCATATTCACCGCTACCATCCTACGGGACGTGTCAAGCACTTGCTTTTATCCCGTGATAAATCATTGTTCATTGTTCATTGAAGTACGACATGGTGTCGGTCCCGGTCAGCCAAACAGCCACGCCATATTCAGTAAACATTGAAAGTAATTTCATCCCTTCAAAATTCACCAGCATTACACAGTCCCAAGCCTGATAGTTGTGTGATGACGGCTAGCTAATTAGGCCAGCCGCAAGCAAGAACAGTGAACTTTAGTTGATTGCGCACAGCATGATGGCGGCTGATCAACTAAGCACAGGCACAGTAAAATATTAACCTTGGGCAACTAATAACTGCATTTCGTACAATGTGCAGGCTTCATTTTAAATCTTGGAGTATTACACGACAGTGAGTAATCACATCTGCTAAAGTGAAAGGCAGCACGTCGAAAGGGGTCAGGTCCAAGAGAGCACGATGAAGACAAACATACAGAAAGAAACTAATAGCTTCATACTTCCGCTAAATACTTTGAAAAAGGACCTCCCCACTCTTTTGAATCTGGTGGTATTTGTTTTATTCCTGAAAATAGAACACATTGTGTAACTATTTCTAACTGTTTCTAACAGGTTCAAAATGTAGGAAAAAGTAAGTCATGGGTTCACATATTGGGTACTACTTTGCCGAGCTCAAATGAGACTAAGTATTTTTGGAATTCCACGTCAAATCAGTGGTCAAAAGCTAACAATTTCCCTTTCATTCCCTTCACCCCTACTGTTGAGATAACCCGTGTGTATCATCCGTTGATTTAAGCCAATTAATTCGTTAAGTTAATCCCTAGAAACGGAAGTCAAGGAGAAGACACTGAATGTCAGCGTGGACGCATTGCCAAACAACTACCCTCTGAGCTCACCAGTTAACTTCATTTGAAACTGGCTGGAGACGCGATAATAACTTGATCACTGACCAGGCAAGGTAAAAAAATCGCTCCCTTTGGCTTGAAAGATAAGCAACAATAATAAGCTAAAAACCGCGTAGTTAACTCAAGCAACTCTTATAAGCTTTTAAATGAAGACGCAGTCCCCTCAAGAACTCACAAGCATATCTGGCAGTCAAGGCGACTGTAGCTAAGTCCCCGTCATTTACTCATTAAGGTTGAACTATAGATTCAACCAATGAAAACCACAAGACATTACAGCTGAAATTAAATTGTTTTTAAATAAAGATTCGCTCGTGAGAACCCAGCCTAACAGCCGATGTAGGTCAGAAATACACTTGACGGCCATTTCGTCTTTTCGAATTTCCTCAGTGTTGACGATTTTTTGACTCAACTGCGTACTCGTGCTAGTTACTTAAATCCCGAAGCTTCTAAGTGAAGAAGTGTGCTGGAAATTGGTCTGCACAGGATACTTGTGCCAACATACTCCAATATTCCATCTATGCATATCACCCATACAGGAGCACGGATACTACTTCACGAATTGAGCTGTGCCGCTAGAGACATAGCTTCTCTCACCAGGAGAAACATACGTATTTTTGTTATTGTCATTATCATTATTATTACTCAATAGTGGATTACACAGTATAGATAAAGAAAGACGTATTTTATTCCCGGCGGTGCAAGGCACACCTGCAAAGACTTGCTCATGAGAATACAAACACCTATGATCCGTACTTGCACAAAAGGGTTGCAAGTTGAGCGGTAACATACTGGATCTGTGTGTATGTATATATCACGCTGATGTGTGTTGAATAAGGCAAATCCCCCAGCACGGGCGTCCTGCAAATGGTCACTAACTAAGTATGTGACTGATATTAATCTGGACCAGTGCTTTCGAGTCTTTTTGAGTCTAGTACCTACATAGCGTGGTAAGTATAGACAAATACACTCAACAATTTTCGTTCAAAAAGAAAAAGCAACTGGGCAATACATCTTTCTGTTGCATATTTCGGCAAATAAACGGAAATACATTTGTGTATGTGGTAAGCATATGTCATTATTTTAGCAAATAATTCCCCATATTTCTGGTTCATTTGCTCTTTTACACGAGTTGCTGCAGGTGACTGTAACGTAGGTGATATCTCCGCAAATATTTGAAAATACACGCACTATTATGCAGTTATTATACAGTTATTTCACTCCCATAATTTTGCTTCACATCCACATGAAAGCTAATTTGATCATATGTTAGTAACATCGGCCACACCAACTTCACATGCATTAAGTGTCCATAATGCAGCGAACGGCTGCCTGACCTAAACGAACGGTGTTGGACAAGTAGATGATAGACGAGCTATCGAGCGACACCCTGCGTTGTAGGCATGTATTTGCATTTCAGACAAAAACATTTCTTATATAAAATGGCCTTATCCACTAAGCAACCACTAACGATGTGCTACTGATGATGACTCAGCGATTAGGTAGTTAGACGATCTGATACGGATGGTTTTGTTAATGATTTTCTTTCGGGTCTGAGCGATGAGCTTACGCTTGTAGTTATTTTTACCGCTTGTAAAATTCTATTATACTGCTATGGTAGTAATTAGTCCCAGGCTAGGAAAAGAATGGTGACAGTCTTGCTGAGGTGAACAGGCGAAATCAGCGCAAGTTCCGTGGAACTGTACGAGTTCCGCAACAGGTGGTATGGCTTTTAATTACTTTTAGTGTTTTCAGAGGAGCTATTCCGCGTCCGCCTCCGTTTCTATTTTACATTTATTCCGACTCAATGACAGTAATGTCTAATGAAGCTATTTTGTCAAACTATACAAATGACGGAACCTTCGGTGCTAACCTTCTGACCACATCTTCCTCAACCAAGCTTTAGACTTACTTGAGCAAACTTGAAAATTTTGTCCAATACTCATTCTTTGGCGCAAGGTATTTAGAAATGCAGTGAGCTTCTTTACTCTATAGTTACAGAAATTGGTAAGCAGAACTGCTATAATAAAGTGTATTCGCCCTGTCCAAGCTACCGAACCCATCCCATGTCCACGGTCATCAGCTCTATGTGCGCCTTGAGAATCCGTTTCACTGCATTACGTGTCAGTTCTCCAGACGCTTATATCATCTGAGCATTGATGGGAATGTGTCTCATGCTTGTTACCTTCTGACGCTCCCAGCGGTTATCTCCGTGACGTCACACGGTTGGAACCTTAATGTGTGTAGATCATGCACGCAACACCATCATACGTAGGTTTCATCGCATCCACCTCATAGACCCGGTCACGTTCGACTACCCTACCACTACCCTGCATTGGGAGGCGTTCTTCTTAACATAAGATCCGACCATAACCACAGAGGAATTTAGTTACAAGCTTACTAACTGCACAGAAATACTAGTACCCGCACTTGGGACAAAAACCAACACCAGTGGTAATAAATGCAAGTCATGTATCAACACTAATATCAAATTGAAGAAACTTAGGTCACAATAGCGTAAAAATAATGAGTTTGCCACGTTAATTCAGATACATGTGACCTTACTGAAAAGTGAACATCAATCATCTAAAGCAAAAATCGCCGCTGAGAGCGAGCGCAAAATATCCACAAAAGACACTAACCGTAAAGCTTCTTAAAAAGTGGAATCCAAAAAAATACCATGATATTCAAAGCCTGTCACTATAAAGTGGCACAACAGCACATGATGTTAGTCTAATGTGTGAAGCACTTAACACTTATTATACACTCCTTCAATACTATTACTAACATATCCCTTCCTTTCCCAAAAACGGAAGACAAATGAAACCCGTTCGAATATCCCCGTAAGCTTGAGTGATGTTTACAATAGTATGCTTACTATGAAACCATCGTTTCAACCGGAATCGGATGGTAAACCCCAGATGTTGTCAAAGTTGGAGGCAAAAGCATGCCTTTATCAATGCTAAACGTCTTCACACTCTCACTAAATAGCAGATGCTTCCCTCCACACTGGAAATTCGACAATGGATCCAAAGCACAAAGCACAAAATGCAATGCCAAATTATCGCCCTATTATACATACTGCGGCTGTCTCTAAGCTCTGGAGCGAATGGTTTAGAATGTTGTTGTGCAGTTCCTTATACGACTACATTTGATAAGTAGCATACAACACGGCTTCCGTACGAAGCGATCCAGCGTAACATGACACTTACAATTCTTTGACCATGTAACATCCGTTGTTGACAGTCATCATCATCTGACTAGACATGCAAAAGGCGTTCGATCTTGTGTCACACTAGCCATTGCTATCGGTCCTGCATTCGTAGGGAATAAGCAACCCATTGCTAAACTGGGTCAAATCATACTTGGAAGACCAGACACAAAGTGTGAAAATCGGCCAACACCTCACCTCTTCAAAAGAAATCACAAGTGGTGTCCTCCAAGGAAATGTGCTTGGACCACGTCTTCCTAACCTGTCTAAACACCTTATGTGATTCTATAAAACACGGACAAGCATACTTGTCTGCGGATAACATTAAAATCATTTACTCATTCCTACCCAATAATCTCCGACCGGGCCTAAGGGATATATATGAGGATTTAACTGCACTGAGTTTTTGGAGTAAGACTTGGTTCTTGACATTTTCTGCTGAAAAGTCGCAAATGTTTGGGTATGGGGGCTGCATACTTGAAGGCTCCATCACCCATGAGGCTAGAAAGATTCCAAAATCCTCTTCTGTTCCTTGGGGTAATATATTCTACCTCCTTCACCTTTTCTTAGCATGTCTCGTATCGGATAGCGAAGGCAAGGCAATTAAATGCCCACATCCCTAAATCATGTATCCTTCCTTGAACACGACTAGAAATGTTTAAGCTACTATATGAAGTATGCTAGAGTACCTCACTATCATTCACAGTCATTTGCGTAGGACAGATTGGATAGCATTGGAAAATATTCAACTCATATTCAGGAAAGTACTCACTGGACGACCTACGTCTATGAGCTATGCAAACCGTTGTCGCAACCCACAATTAGACACTCTGTGACCATGCCGACATAGAAACAATCTTGTACTTTTTTATACCCTATTATACATTGCTGGGTTTGCACTACCGGAATAGCCCTCAGCCTTCAAAATTCCTCTAGTTATCCCAGAGGAAATACGGATCACACATTTCCTACACTAAAGGGACTACGAAATATCCGTTCCAACTTTTCCTGGTAAGATATGCTCACTTACGGAAAAAGCTATCATTTAAAATAAGGGCAAGTGACAGCCTAGCCAAATTTAGAGTGGATTTGGAGGCGTTTCTCACCATGCTAAATGAGATGAAAACATTCGGTTTTCAAGTGCTTACAGATGTGCTGATTGCATATGACCCAAACAATATATGAAAGCTGTTTCAAGTTCCCCTCCCTATCCTAGCTCGTGTTCTAATCCAGAAATGTCAACCTTGAAGCCCCACTTACAGATGAAGAAAAATACCTGTGTATCACTTAACTCTAATCTCCTTCGTATGCTTTCACTAGTATATCGGCAATGCAAATCTGACATTTCGCAACTTCAAATCATTTTGAAAGACGAAAATAACCCATTAATAAATCGATACCGGTTATTCTAAACTTCTACATCAAAAAACGTCCCTCAGCCGACCCAACAAGGGTCGGCGTAAATTCTCGGAAAACCAACGTATGTTCAAACACGCTTCTAACATCCGTAGTTCTCAATTGCCTTTATACAAACGCCCAAGGGCTTCCAAGCAAATTGGCAGAGCTTCGATCTCGTCATAGCTCAATGTGTTGGGACCTCATCATGATAACTGATGATTTGACTGATGATTGACGTAGTAACCACATCCACTCCCTTGGGCCGCAGCGATCATGCGACACTATTGTTCCAATACTTGTGTTATGCAGATTATCCTAATGAAAGCAACGTGGAATCTTACGTCGTAACCAACTACGATAACCTGGCAGAACTCATTAGTGCTACGAGCTGGTCCTTCTTAACTGAGTGGTCCCCAGAAGTGGCATGCGGGAAATTTGTCAACAAATTCAACACGCTCGTAGCACTGGCATCTAAAACCAAAATCCCCCGACCCGACAAGGCGAAGTCGTTTCTCAGAAGCAGGACCCGGAAATGCATGGGATTGTGGGATCTGGCATGGTGCGCCCATATAGCCTCTCCGAGCAAGGATACTTGGAACACCTATATCACACAAAGAAACCACTGTGTCACACTCGTCAGGGAGGATAAGGTAAAGAGCCAACAAGATCTTGTGTCAAAGTTCTGCGTTAACCCAAAGCTACTATACAGACACATAAATAAGCTTCGCCGCGTTAAGCGCGGAATTCCGGCTCTGCGCACAGCTTTCGGATTAGCACATTCGGCACAGGATGCGGCGAACGTCCTAGGACAACACTTCGGCCGCACTTTCCAGTGCGTGCAAACATCCTGCACCATACCTAGGCAACTTATTCCGCCATCAGGCCTTAACCACATTTCCTTCACAACTGCAGCTGTATTGAAGCGGTTGATGTCGTTGCGCGAATTTAGCTCCCCGGGTGCGGACGGCATTCGGCCGAAAGCGCTGAAAGTTTCCGCCACGAACTTAGCTGAACCTTTGGCGACACTCTTTCAGCGATGCCTTAACGAGATGCACGTCCCAACGATGTGGAAGCACGGGATCAACCCTCCAATCCACAAAAATGGGAGCCGTGCAGATCGAACTAATTATCGTCCGATTACCCTTCTTCCGGTAATCTCCAAGATCATGGAGTCCATTGTAGCCGAGGCCCTCATGGAGTACCTGGAGAAAAACAACATCCTCGTTCCGGAGCAGCACGGATTTCGACAAGGCAGGTCCTGCACAACTAATTTGCTGATTGCGCGTTCAAACTGGACAGAGTCTGTGGACGCCGAAGTCGAGTGGATGTAGCCTACTTGGACTTCTCTAAGGCATTCAACCGACTGGACCATCGGATTTTACTGAACAAGCTGCAGCATTGTGGTATCGGCAATCCTATTCTAGGATGGATAGGCGAATTTCTCGTTCAACGTCACCTGAATGTGAGAGTCCGAAATACCCTGTCGGAACCAATCGAAGTTCAGTGTGGCGTGCCTCAGGGCTCGGTACTCGGGCCTCGCTTGTTCACTGTTTTCATAAATGATCTTGCAGCTGCACTATCTTCCAACTTTCTGCTGTTTGCAGATGACCTAAAGATATGGCGTGCCATAGCTTCAGGAGAGGATCACACAGCCTTGCAGGATGATTTGGACAAAGCATACAAGTGGTCAAACGAGAACATGCTACAGTTCAACACCACAAAGTGCAAAATCTTGAGCATACGCCATCAGAGTGCGTTTGACTACCGCTTAGGACCTGACATTCTACAGCGGACCTCTCATGAGTGCGATCTTGGCGTGCTTGTACAAGAAGATCTTGGGTGCTTAATGCAGACCGAAAAGGCCTCCAAGAGAGCAAACCAACACTTTGGCCTTCTGCGTAGAGCGTTTGGGAAGTTTGACGCCTCAAACTTTCCGAAAATGCTTAGCGCTTTTGTTAGACCGCACACAGAATACGCTATTCAAGTGTGGCAACCATGGCAGAAGTGCCACCTCACTGCATTCGATACTGCGCAACGCAGAGCGACAAAATACGTCAAAGGTCTTTCCAGTCTTCCCTACCCACTCAGGCTGAAAACTCTTAACTTATACAGTGGACGTTACTGTCGTTCGAGAGGCGATCTCATATTGGTGTACCGGATACTGAGAACCCCCCAACCACACGTGTCATTCCCTTTTGAAACGTAGTCAAAACGCATCCCTAAGAGGTCATCAGTTTAAGTTGCTCACACAGTACAGTCGACTGGAATGTCGACGCAATTTCTTCTCCCTCCGAGTGTCACAACCTTGGAACGCCCTTCCAGAACATGGAATTAACGCTCCCACCCTATCCCTTTTCAAAAAACGCCTTGACGAAACTCTGACACGATTGCACTATGTGATATAACGTGCGACCATCGGATGATGGTATTAGTGAACAACGAACGTGGACGGAATCCACTTAAAATTCCTATTGGATTACTTGTTTATGTGCATCTCCAATCCCTTGGTGAGTCATGCATTTCACACGTACTTTCATCGATACGATTTTTTAATTTTACGATGTTAATTCTCATCATCCTACGGGACCTGTCAAGCATTGCTTTTATACCCGTCATAAAACCATTGTTCCATTGTTCCATTGTATGAAACATGCCACACCAACCAATGTGATGTTATTTTGCACTACCATGCGACAGTCCATTCGTTCAATTATTTCCTGACTATATCGATACTTTTCTTCTTATGTTCACGATATTCTTCTTTTTGATACCTTTTTTGTACTTCTTCTTTGGTCACGATTGGGCTGGTCTACTGTGGTGACGAAATGAAGCTTCCTAGCACAATGTTTACCCACAAAAGAAGGACAGCCAGATAACCTCTATGATGAATATAAAAAGGATGCTGAAAGAAAACAGCGCATTCTGAACCGTCGAATCCCCACTCAGTGGTGTAGATCGCCAAATCTCGAGGAATTCGGTCATCATGTGCAAACGACAATGAATGACGAACGGGCTGACTGGTTGAGTGGCCAGTTTACGAAAAAATAGCCAAAATCATAGTAAAAATCGGTCGTCGCTAGCTCGCTTCTAAGCCACACTGACTCAGGACCAGATGGGGTGTGAATGTGCAGGTGAAACCTCTCGAGGAACTGACACGCATGGAAGCAGGTCCCCATGAGACAGTCCCAGGGATGATCGTATTACTTCTTTTGCTCTTTATTAGCTTACTTGCCCCTCTGTCTTGAATCGTTTGGCTCTTGTTCCTAGTTACTTCAACGGCAGGAGCCCCTTGTCACTTGCCACAACTTCTGGTGTCCTTCAAGGAGCCATTTTGTTGCAATTCTTATTCTCTAAGTACATTGGCTCCATCCCGGTCCCTGAAGAAGCCACAATACTAAAAATACCCTGACGACGTATTAATTGGCGCGAATCACCTAACGTCAGCCTCTCGACCATGCTACAACGTTGTTTGGGTAAAATCGTGCATTGGTCAAACTTCCGCAGCTTAACGCTGAATGCTTCCAAGTGCAATGATGTACTGTTTTTCATGCATAAAGCAGTCCGTTACCAGAAACTCATCGCTCGCTGTCCCCATCTTCGCATCACGGTGAAAGGCTGAGCTTCTCGACGTCAGTAAAGTAGCTGGGAATCACACCGAGCCATGCTTTATGGTGGTCAGTTCACGTGAATGAAGTAATCGCCAAAGTTAGGCGACTGTTCTTTTATGTCTCATGTCTTCGTTCGTTCTCATTTACCCACGGGTTAATCCTGCGCTTGATCATTGCATGGGTTCTACCCCACTGGATCCACTGTTCTCCTGCGATCTTTCCGGGCCTATTGGGTAAACATTTCAAGCTACTTCATAGGCCTTAAGTGCTGCCCGCCCGAAAACACTGAGCACTGGCAACAACTAATTTCCATCTGCTTCGGCTACTGTCCCAGTGATCGCAGTGATCAAGGTTCCCTTCAATGTGAATCGCGGTCCACACTGAGATTGCGCGGCGCAATCCAATCACACAAGGTGTAATCCAAAATGGTCCTCCAAATATTTTACAGGTCACTGAAATACCTAGCTCGATGCAGTGGCATTTCTAAATCAACCTTAGATTGACACATTGTATCTGTTCATGTTAATTCATGCGCAAAACGCTCTTCGAAAATACTGATATAAGCCATACTTTACATAGCGTTTTATCCAACTGCAAATCTAGTTCTTTAACGCAACGAAACTACAGAGCGTATATGCCCACCCGGGGGCCTACGGCGCATCTGTCATACCTTATCTAGCCACATTTCTGCTTAATACGAATGTTGTCATTCAAGAACTAAGCAGTAAATGATGCTAGTGGTTCTGTACCACACATGAAACATTGTTTTAGTTGTCCTTTTTAAAGCTTGTTTACATGTATTATATTGTTTTGCTTTACCGTTTCGATCGCGCGTGTGTAACAGCTGAGAACTCACCCTTCATTGGTGACTTGACTAACTTGACTTAAAAGTTATGCACTCTTATTGTCTCATCTACACGAACCATTAATTTATTCCTTAGACCACTACTTGTTCCTAGTGCAGTGTCTTTCCTTTCCTTTGTATATCTATGCCAAATCCGGTCAACCATCCGTACGCTTTCCTAATCACCCTGTTTTCTCTATTTTGTACATGACGGTAATTCGTTGGCCAAGCTTTGATGGGCGTCTAACATTGAAAAGAACAAAAGTTTATTCATTGAAGGATTATTGTACCAGCACCACAACAACAACAACTCTTGGTATACACTGCTCCACAAGCCATAAATCTTCACCTGAAATTGAAGATTGAAAGGATAGCAACTGAGCCCACTTACTCTCAAAACTACTCCGTAACAAAGAGTACATATTGTTTGATCAGGTTAATTCGATATCTGGATCAAGGGATCGCCAGGCAGTTCACCCTGCCTTACTTTGCTCCTATGTGCTTACTACCTTACGGCCAACAAATCTGCAGTTGTGGAAATTCATATGCAGCTACTTTGATATAGTAATCCCAACTTACTCTCTTCTTCCGCATATGAGCTAAACTGCACCTAGTATAAATAGCTTGCCGCTATTACCCAAGAATATCATGTACGACTGTGTGCTACTCGTCTGATTTTAATTGATGGCTCCTATTGCTTTATATTCTTTCACGTTTCTTCCATTTTCATGAGTCTGCCGTCTCCATGGTATCCTCAATCTGCACCGGGATGAAATAACTGAGGATGCTCGTGTTCTGATAGGAAACGACAGTGAAAACCACGAATAGTCTTCCCAAACGTTACTACTGCATCCCTGTATAACCCCCAAACCCCGATAACCCTGCATGTGTGAGCATGTACTTACGATCCGTTCCTTTATGGGCACGGTTTCTCGATAACACGAGAAATACGCATTCTCATACGTAGGTTTCGGCATTGGGTCTGTCACCCTTGCACACGTTGTCATATAAAAGTGTCGATTATTGAAGCGGCGTTAGTTGTACGCCTGTCACTTGGGAGGCAACTGTGTTAGCTGTTCGGACTAAATTGCTGGTTGTTGTTATTGTTGTTGTGCCGGATGCCAACATTTATATGGAGTGCACAGTTACTAGATCATCAGCTTTACAACTAGTTGCACCTTCTGGCTCCTGGCATTGTTTTTACACTGACATCGGAACAGAGAAGTTGCTAAAGCACTTCTAAAAGATTCGTGTCGCTCCCACATTGATTTACCACTTTCGAACCTCAGCTACGAGCTATTTAAAGCAGCCCGGCTTTACGTGTCTTTCGCTTAATGTCTAGAATCATCTACCGTTTCCTTTATTTGGTTCGATATTAGCTCACCACGCACAGTCTGTTTTTTGGACTGGCTATCTGGCCGAACATTTGGCAAGAGTTCTGCATATGCGTTTGCCAAGACACAGAAAGATGTGACTAAAAATAGTGGCACTGAGAACCGGCATTGATTGACATCAGTATGTCTAATAATGCTAGTTCTTTCGGAAACGAGGTAAAAGAACGCACCATGCAGTGAGATCCTCAAGAACCTGCTACTTGGATATGTATTTAGCTCCATATTAATGTAAAATCAACGGGCCCTCGAGCCTACGGTGTCCCGACCACCCCCCTAGCTGGTGTGTACTGAGCGTGGAACATTTTATGATCCAATTGTTGTGGACTGCAGTGTTCCATCAGGGTCGCTGTTGGGGAGGCGATTATTCCTGTTCTTCATTGAGAATCTAGCGAGTTTCATCAAGTCTACTTTCCTGCTTTTTGCTGAGGACATCAATATATGGCGGGCAATCGACTGTCACCAAGACTGCGATTTGTCGCAATGAGACTTAGACTGTGCTTTCGAATGGTCAATCTGCTTCCGTTTAACACGAACAAGTTCAAAACTGTGCATATCTGCCACAAGCGCACATACGCAAAAAAGCTTGGAGACGAAATTTTGAAACAAGAGCGGGACATTGAGGTAGTGATCCAAGTTGTTCTCGGCTCTTCGGTGCAGTCCTTGAAGGCGTCCAAAACCACGAACCAACATGTTAGTCTGTTAAGGAGGGCGTTCGGGAGGTTCGATCCCTCCACCTTATCCCAAATGCTCAATGCGTATGTAAGACCCCATGGAGAGTACGCGATCCAGGCCTGGCAACCCTGGTTAAACGGTGACCTGGTTTCAATGGAGACCGCACAGCGCCGGGCAACGAAAAATGTCAAGGGGTTGTCCCACCTGCAATGCTATAGGCGACTGTAAGCCCTGGGAGTGTACAGCGGAAGATATCGCCGTCTACGGGGTGACCTCATCCTAGCGTTCCAGATTTTGGAAAACCCCGGTTACGCTTGCCGCCACCTCCCGAAGCCTAGCTGTAACACAGAATTGAGGGGTCAAAAATTGAAAGTTGCTACCCAATACGGTCGGTTTGAATGTCGCCGGAATTACTTTTCCCGTCGAGTTTGTCAAGCATTGAACGCTCTTTCGATTTGTGTTATTTCCGCGCCCACACTACCCATTTTCAAACACAATTTGACGATGCATTACATCATTTGCATTACTTGATCTGATTTCTATGTATTGAGTGAGGACAAGACGCAGACAAATATTGTGCTCACTAACCCCACGAAATCGGGGTAGGCCGATACACTCATCTGTTAACGTGGAGTTCAAAGATGAGTTTTTCTCTTTGTGTGAGTTCATTGAACCGACCTTATTCCCACGATCCATCCCATGGGACATGTCAAGCCTTGGCTTTTTTATCCGTATTATAACACTCTTCCTTTCACTAGCTCAGTATTTTACGTTGTTTTATTTTAATGGCCTTTGGACACTGCAACAATTCACATGTTTGACTTAGTGTAATGTCCGCTTACTTCCTTTAACTAAATGAGCCGCTCACTATTCTGCCCCTGATCTTGCTGATTTGCTTTTATTTCATATAGATTGCACGGCACAATCCATTCCTACGAGTACTTCCAAAAGTCCCTCCATTTTTTTCTAATTCTTCGCAATACATGTTGAGTCTGACCGCTTACGCTGCTTGCCGGATTTTTACATTTAGCAGTCCTCTTCTGTGTTCCATTGTTTGCAGCTAGTATCTGAGCAGCAGGTCGCAACTGTGCGTTTTGCTAGACCTACAGGGTTTTGATCAAGATTGGACCCGGAAAATTGATGTCCGACGTAACCCATAGTCCTGCTGAAAACTGTTTCCGTTCGCTTCATTACAACCGCTGAATAATGTATTCATGTTGTAGATGGGTGCATTTAGTGATTGTCAACTTCATTCTGAATGCTTAAGTACCGGTTGCGTGTTTGCAGTGCAAAGTTTGACTTAAATTAGATGAAGATGTAAATAGAATTAAGTGTCGGCTGTGTTACGTCCTACTCATACCGTACTCTAATAGCCCGCTCTGGGTCGCACTGGAAGAAATCCCTTGATGGTCAACCTAACACAGCAACTAGGCGCTGAATCCCGGTTTGACTCTTGCCAGTCACTTGCCTTCCGCGCTGACGAGCCAAGCAGTAGAAACAATGTTGTTAGAAACGCATGAAGAAATGGGCAGATTCGAAGTCAAAGAAATATTTGTAGGAAATTACGAACTGAATGTATCGATCAACACCGCAATAATAACGGTGAAAAAGACTAAACAACATGCGAGAAAAGTAACGAAAAGAGACATAATGCCTGCAATTTTTATTTATTACGCACATTCATTCCATAGCTTTCGCTGGCTATGTCTATTGTATGGATGGTTCATATATGGTTGGCGGCTTCCGGTTTCGGATTTGCCTGTCACTGTGGCCTACCACAGGACGCTTGCGCCTACAGAGGGACCATGGGTGGTTTGCACTGCACCACACACAGCTCCAACCACACACCCCATATCCAGTGTAAACCAGAGGGAATAACACCGGGAGGCATGTGGATGGGAACCACGTTTCATCAACGGAGCCGGCCAACTCCCCACAGGCAAAACACAAGCACGCTACATTTGTGAATCAAGCGGTGGCTAGACCGTAGACCGCTCATCACTGAGTGCATTGAACCGCTCTTCGAGCCCAGCACGATCACAAGAACCGTGCACCACGTCCCATCCATAAACGACCAATTGTCTCTTGGAGCCAGTATGGAGGAGGTAGTGGGTAATAGACAGGTAGGCACCTTGCCAACACGCACAATAAGCGCAACCACACAAGTGATACCAAGCAACAGCCATTCAATTGAAACAACAATATCAAATAAAACAAATCTTACACACATATGCCGACATAACACTTCAATAATTGAGGAAATAAAATAAATTATTTGCCGAAAGAATCCGGTATAATTTAAAACGTCAGAAAATATATTTTAAGAAAATGTCACCATCGAGAAAATGTTATCAAATTAACGACAGTTAATTTGACCCACGTGTGCAACTTAACGGAGGAGAGTTTAAGTGGGCAGAAATACGAAAATATAGCAAACCAACCAACTGAAATAAAGAGACCCAGCACGCAAGCAAGCGGTTAGTAAATCGAATGCAGCGTACCTACAAACGCTGCGCCTGTTCTGCTTACGGTCTCGATAGGACCCGTCGTAGCCTCGGTGGTGGCCCCGAGTGGCTTCGCACATGGCTCACTACGCCTGCCTGACTCAGACACTGACGACCACATGTGCCACAGCACCATGCGCCCGATGTCGGTGGAGTACAACCCATGAACGTCTGCCGATTCCGCACTTACCGCTGCTTTTCTGCATGCAAGATGTTTTCCCATGCACCTTGACAACTGCCTTCGTCATCAGATCGCGCCGTGTAAGTCGATCAACCGCCTTCCATTCCCAACACCCCTCTAATCAATATTAGAACGTGAGAGGCTCACGTTGATCATGTCCTATTAACGAAGCTTCGGTTTCCCCACATGCCGCTTCCCAATACTCAGCTGACGATATAATAGTTGTTTCGGTATGCGCGTCGAATCCATAAGGCTCACATGGCCGAGCCATCTCAGGTGACTCAGCAAAAGTATGCAGTCCACTGTATACATACCACTTCAGCGCAGCACTTTCATGTCTGCAACTCTGTCACATCAACAGATGCGCAGAATCGCTCGCAGACTCTACTGAAGAAATCGCTCATCACACATCTTGCCGATACATGCATGGCTGCTGTATAGAAGAACGGACAGCACCATGGACTAGTACACCATCAACTTCGCGCCAACGGTAAGCTGAGAGTTGTTCCACACTTAGTACTCTAACTCCCCGAATGCCGCCTCTGCCTTAGAGACGCGGATGTGAAGCTCACTGTGTATCTGCTGATCAGTCGACATCACACTCCCAAGGTAGCAGAAGCGGGAGGTGGTTTCCAATACTTCAGCACTAAGGCTGATTCGCGGCAATATTGAAGATCGCACCTCCGGTGAAGGTTGAAAGAGACAGACAGTTTTGCTTGTGTTGATGGTGAGCCAGAAGTTTGCCTCTCTCGAAATAAGATCACTAGTCATGTGCTGCAACTCATCCGCACTATGTGCAAACAACGCATAGTCCTCAGCTAACAGCAACATAAGGATAGTTTTCTCACAGACTAGTTCTCGCACCGAAACGACGGATGTGCAGCAATCCACCATCAATACGGTGCTCCACATGAACACCGTAAGCACGAGCCGCATCAAAAGAACAAGACATAAATGCATGAATATGTAAATGGTTGGCGGCATCCGGATTCGGATTTGAATGTCAATGTGATCAGCCACAGGACGCCTGCGCCTACTAAGGGACCATGGGTGGTTTGCGCTGTACCACCCACAGCTCCAACCACACACCCCATATCTAGTGTAAACCAGAAGCAATAAGACCGGGAGGCATGTGGATGGGAGCCACGTTTCATCAACAGAGCCGGCCCACATTCCTTCACACACAAACACAAACACGCTGTATTTGGGGTGATAAAATGCGTGTTCCTATTATCTCAGAAGTACTACCAGCTACTAGCCCAGTTTGAGGAAATAGTGTCCACCAAAATCACTAACGTTGGGGTAAGCATAGCGGACTGTGAAACCCAATCCTCCCCCATAAGTGCTGCTCCTATCCCGAGAAAAACTGAAGTTACACTGTAAGCACCACTACACCTATATTCCAAAACATCAACAGCTGTCCCAATACCACACGTAGCTCGCATTTGACTAATGCGATTCCCCGTTTGATCGGAGCAACTACACGTAAGGATGCACGCCTGTGTAATGTGGACTGCATAGCCACAGTGGGTGACCTGTGGCACCATATTCGCAACCAGGTGACAGCTGCTGCCGAGGAGAACACTGGGCGTGCAAACTGCAATGGTCCTGTTTGCTTTGATGAGAACAATGCAACGATTGGCGCCTTGATGTTGGAATAATGCAGCATTTGCTGCACATGTGGCAGACCCCAGTGACTTGGGGAAGAAGAAAAAGTTTGGATGAATTCGACGACGACTGACTCGAGGGTTCCGTCGCATTAAAATCGCATGGTGGACAGAGAAGGTGGGGCAGATGGAATGCTACGCCGAACGCCGCCAACACGAGGAATTCTTTGACTCCTTGAAGGCGGTGTAGGGACCGAGATTGAAGCCGCTGAGGAAGCTGACCGATGGTAGCTCAGGCGCTAGCTACACAGAAACTGCAGACATAATGCAGATCTGGCAAACACACTTTGACTGTCGCTTGAACAACCGTTCAGGGTTCAACTGGCCTACCTTGAATGGCCTGAGGCAGCACGATGTGAAGACGAGTCTGGCGGGCACGCTGACACTGGATGAAACGCAGAGAGCACTTGCTCATCTGCGAAATGGCAAGTCTGCCGGTGACGACGGGATCCCGCCTGAAGTATTGAAACACGGTGGACCCGCGTTGTTGACTGCGCTGCACCACTTGGTGCCTTCTGAGCTGTAGGTTTCCCTAGTGCTACCACTGTACAAGGGCAATGGGAGCAAACAATGTTGTACGAATTATCATGGCATCAAGTTGCTGAGTTATGTGGGCAAGGTGATTGCCCGAATCCTGCTTAACTGCGACGTCACACAGATTGTGGAACCGAACGAGGCGGAAGAGCAGTGTGGATTCCGTTCGGGTCGCAGCACTATAGATATGGTGTTTGCGGCTCGTCAGTTGCAGGAGAAATGCAGAGAACGACATCAACGTTGTACTCAGTTTTTGTTGATTTCACCAAGGCATTTGATACGGTGAACCGCGCGGCATTGTGGCTGATGTTGGGTAAGTTTGGTTGACCGCGTAAGTTTGCAATTTTATTTGGATGTCTGCACAGTGGTATGCGAGCAGGGATGCAGCTGAGTGGAGAGACCCCGGATGACTTTGCAGTTGTCTCTGGTTTGAAGCAAGGCTGTGTCTTAGTTGCTGCCCTGTTTAATATATATATATATATATATATATATATATATATATATATATATATATATTAAACAGATTTATTTCATTTCCGAAAGCAGAGAAACGACAACTTTGCACCTGAGGCACTCAATGGGACGCGTACTTCGCCGACTCTGTTTGACGCCACTCCGAAGCATGTTGCCCGTCGAATAAGTCCATTTGTCTCCGAACAGTCTGATCTCATCCTACAGGCTAAAAGACGCCAAGCTGACCGCAAATGTTCACGACAATTTCATGCCCCACCAAATCGGTGCATCAAGGACCCACTTGATATTGATAATATTCTCGAGTACGTGTTTTCCCCGATAAATTGAACATCAACTATGCTTGCGCTCCGAGATAGTTCCCATGACTTACATGTGTTCACAAATTCTGCACCACACTACTCTTTCGTTACTTTAGAGTACCTGTCATTGCGTCCACGTAATTTGCTTTTATGTGATCTCACTGGCGCATATCGTAAGAAAGCAAAGTGCAGTGCAACAGTACTCCACCACATCAAAGTTTCGCTGGCACGCGACTACCACCACCAGTCGCGCTGCGGCGACATATATATATATATATATATATATATATATATATATATATATATATATATATATATATATATCACCAGCGTGTCCGCAAAGATCATGTGCTTAGGCTGGTACTAATTGCTGGTAATCGTGCTAGCTCCCTAGAACAACAGATAGTACTGGATAAGTTGCGTTGGCTTGGGCACGTGCTGCGTATGCCTGGTCACCGCTTACCTAGGATCGCCTTGTTTAGTCTACCAGGTGCATGGTGGCGCAGGGCTCAAGGTGGACAGAAGTTGACTTGGCAGTGGGAGATGAAGTTATTGGCGACCAAACTGGGTGCCGTTGGTCCGTCTCGTCTTCCGAGCTGGAGTCCACATGACTCCCCTTGTGCTTGGCTCGGGACTTTACAGGACATGGCTCGAAACCGACACCAGTGACGCGACTGCCGCCGTCTCCTAACCGGATTGCCTATTTAAGGTGTGTTTGGTGCAGAGTTATCTGCGGGGTAATGGATGATTATGACGCGTGGCAGTGAAAGCCGCAAGGAAGCTGTCTCGCCGGTGCCGCGTTATATGCACGATAGCCAGCTGTTTGTGACGGTATGTTGTCTACACAAGGTGTAGGCGCCTTGATCCTAAATGTTTACTTAGGGCATTAAGGTTTTCAGGTAAGTCTCTTTTCTCTCCCTCTTATTCTTTATTTCATAAGTCCTCATGGTTGTATGGCAGCGAAGCACCAGTTCAATTGGCTAATATACTGTTGTATATATATATATATATATATATATATGGCGGGCCATATATGGGCCATGAGCTGTGCCATTTGGGGCCACTACAGAAGCGACGACGGGTCCTGCAGAGAATTAAGGCGAGCCGGCACAGCGTTTGTAGGCACGCTGAATTCGATTTACTAACCGCGTGCTTGCATGCTAAGTCTCTTTATTTCAGGTGGTGGGTTTACAGTTTTTAATACTTTTCTTTCTCATATAAATATCTCCCTGTACTCTATTCCATTAACTTGCACACATCGCTTCAGCCAATTGTATTCGATTTCCATAACATTTTTGTGTTCGTGGCATTCCGTGAACCATACTTTCTGACCTCGTGCACTCAGCTAGGATCTGTTTGTAAACAACTTATTACATATGCTCATTAAATTAAGGTTTATATCACCGTTTCCTTACGCATTAATCGAGTTTTTCTCTATTTCTTTCTCTCTCTCTCTCTCTCAAGTGTTTGGCTGTTGTTTGATATCCCCGGTGTGGCTGCGCTTGATGTGCATGTTGACAAGGTGCCTACCTGTCTATTGCCCACTACCTCGTCCATACTGGCTCCAGGAGACGGTTGGTCATTGCTGGAGGGGACGGGGTGCACCGTCATTGTGGTCGTGCTAAGCTCGAAGAGTGATTCCATGCACTCAGTGTGGAGCGGACTACGGTCCAGCCACCGCCTTGTGTGCGCTTGATACCCCAAATACAGCGTGTTTGTGTTTGTGTGTGAAGGAATGTGGGCCGGCTCTGTTGATGAAACGTGGCTCCCATCCACATGCCTCCCGGTCTTATTCCTTCTGGTTTACACTAGATATGGGGTGTGTGGTTGGAGCTGTGGGTGGTACAGCGCAAACCACCCATGGTCCCTTAGTAGGCGCAGGCGTCCTGTGGCTGATCACATTGACATTCAAATCCGAATCCGGATGCCGCCAACCATATACATATTCATGCATTTATGTCTTGTTCTTTTGATGCGGCTCGTGCTTACGGTGTTCATGTGGAGCACCGTATTGATGGTGGATTGCTGCACATCCGTCGTTTCGGTGCGAGAACTAGTCTGTGAGAAAACTATCCTTATGTTGCTGTTAGCTGAGGACTATGCGTTGTTTGCACATAGTGCGGATGAGTTGCAGCACATGACTAGTGATCTTATTTCGAGAGAGGCAAACTTCTGGCTCACCATCAACACAAGCAAAACTGTCTGTCTCTTTCAACCTTCACCGGAGGTGCGATCTTCAATATTGCCGCGAATCAGCCTTAGTGCTGAAGTATTGGAAACCACCTCCCGCTTCTGCTACCTTGGGAGTGTGATGTCGACTGATCAGCAGATACACAGTGAGCTTCACATCCGCGTCTCTAAGGCAGAGGCGGCATTCGGGGAGTTAGAGTACTAAGTGTGGAACAACTCTCAGCTTACCGTTGGCGCGAAGTTGATGGTGTACAAATCCATGGTGCTGTCCGTTCTTCTATACAGCAGCCATGCATGTATCGGCAAGATGTGTGATGAGCGATTTCTTCAGTAGAGTCTGCGAGCGATTCTGCGCATCTGTTGGTGTGACAGAGTTGCAGACATGAAAGTGCTGCGCTGAAGTGGTATGTATACAGTGGACTGCATACTTTTGCTGAGTCACCTGAGATGGCTCGGCCATGTGAGCATTATGGATTCGACGCGCATACCGAAACAACTATTATATCGTCAGCTGAGTATTGGGAAGCGGCATGTGGGGAAACCGAAGCTTCGTTAATAGGACATGATCAACGTGAGCCTCTCACGTTCTACTATTGATTAGAGGGGTGTTGGGAATGGAAGGCGGTTGATCGACTTACACGGCGCGATCTGATGACGAAGGCAGTTGTCAATGTGCATGGGAAAACATCTTGCGTGCAGAAAAGAAGCGGTAAGTGCGGAATCGGCAGACGTTCATGGGTTGTACTCCACCGACATCGGGCGCATGGTGCTGTGGCACATGTGGTCGTCAGTGTCTGAGTCAGGCAGGCGTAGTGAGCCATGTGCGAAGCCACTCGGGGCCACCACCGAGGCTATGACGGGTCATATCGAGACCGTAAGCAGAACAGGCGCAGCGTTTGTAGGTACGCTGCATTCGATTTACTAACCGCTTGCTTGCGTGCTGGATTTCTTTATTGCCGTTGGTTGGTTTGCTATCTGTTATTACTTCTTTTCTTTTCCTCATTTTAACATCTACATGCATTATTTTCTGTTAACCCTCACCGGTCGTTTATGTTGAATTTGGGTTAACTTTGTTAACATTATCGCTTTTGTGGCGTTTTTAATGTATGTGTGTTGACATCTTGAACTTAACGCGGATGTGTTGATATACAATTTATTACCTATCTTACTTTATTGAAGGGTTATATCGGCATATATGTATTGTTTGTTCGATATAAATTTATTGATATTATCATTTCAGGTGATTGACAGTCGTTTGACATCCCCTGTGTGGTTGCGCTTAATTCGCAGGTTGACAAGATTTATTACCTGTCTATTTCCTACTTCCTTGTCCATACTGGCTCCAAGAGACAGTTGGTAGTTGATGGATGGGACGTGTGCATGGTCCTTGTGACTGTGGTACGTTCGAGGGGTAGTCCTATGGGTATGGTTTGTGTGTGGAACGGACTACGTTCAAAACACCGCCTTGTGTGGGCTTGATTCTCCAAATACTGCGTGCATGTGTGCCTATGAAGTAGTGTGGACCGACTCCGTTGATGAAACGAGCCTCCCATCCACATGCCTCCCGTTCTTTTTCCTTCGGGTGTGTGAATGGAGCTGTGGATGGTGTAGCACAATCCACCCATGGTCGCTCTGCAGGCGCAGGCGCCCTGTTGCTGTCCCTGTGGAGGCCACAGTGACAGGCATATCCGGAAACAGATGCAGCCAAGCAGATTATATATATATATATATATATATATATATATATATATATATATATATATAAACCATTTCTGTAGTCCTCACCCAGTTGTGTACGCTTAACTTGTAACAAATAGCCGCTTCTACATCACACGCTGTGATCTCGCGCCGATTATGCCCTGAGATCCCTGTCCGCAGGATCCTAATTGGCGTCTTTTTCGGGTAGAACAACTAGTTTCTTAGTAACACGAGTGAAACGGCTCCTGGAGACTAATAGTAATGTCTGCTTGTCGACCACTGATGTAGAATTGGGGAGCCAGCATAATAGTCTTCAGTACTGAACCGGAGGCAACGCCCACAGGGTAGCGCAAGTCGTCATGCTTTCCATACATCTCGTGGAAAAGCAGTTGTCTGGCAACACCCAAAGTTGACCTAGTAAATCAGGCAAATGCGTAACCCCCCAGTGATCGTAAATGCAAACGATCTACCGAAACTTCCAAAAGTGGTGAACTACAGAACTAAAGTTGAGAAGAAAGCCTGTTAATGCTCTGTGTTCCAACTAATATACCAGTGTCAAGTAATTTCCCTTGCCTGGCCTAAGACTACATTGCATTCAGTTGCATGATAATAGAAAATTAGGTGATTTTTTCATACGGGCACCGTTAGTCATCAGTTTCGTTCAATGCTGGGTCAACGATCACTGTCTCAAGACTCGAAATTCAGGTCACGCAGCAAGGCTAGGGTAAACAGCGCAGAATAAGGGACAAAATAAACCGCTGCTTTTTCGACATTATAGACGGGCCTTAGAGTGATTGGTCAATGGCTAAGCATGCATTACTACTACCGTACGTTTGAGAAGAGTCTTTCGTTTTTGCTCAGTCGCCGCGCTGGTCAGGGGTAGATTGGAACGCACTAATTTGCCGACCCACCAATGGCATGTAAGTCTACTGTATTTACTCACCCACGCATGTCTGGGGGTGTGAATACGACGTGAGGACGCATATCGGTGCATGTGTCCTTGAAATATGTTAATGACCCTCGACGATTTCGACACCGGCCAGTTCAGATTGGGTCGATGCGGACGTTTTTGGCTGGTGGTTTGCAACATCTCGACAGCAGTGCATAATGCACTGGCTACCGTGTTCAAATCTTGGTGACGCTTCGACAGTTGCTTAATGTTATCCCAGCAAATGATAAAAGGGTTAGTGACAACGCTGTTGTAGACTGAATGTTACCTTCACATAAACCACCTTAGCAAAATAAGAATTCGTAACAATTAGGCGGTGAAAATATGAGATGCTACTTCTGCATAAATGAGTCCGGAATAATGTCTACCAGCTACTGGAGGCTCATCGGATCTATTTGCAAGTGCGCGGCCGCCTAAGGAGTTAATTCCAGCAGAATACAGAAATAAAAAGAAAGCTGAGTGCAGTGGCTTTTGAACAGATTTCATCAAATCTCATTTTATTCCATCAGCTTGGACAATTAAATCAAATCAGTTTCGCAATGAACACGAGAAGGAATTTTACAGTATTGGTATGGTAAAAGAATCCTAAAGTAGATAAAGAAGCGTTTAGGTCAAATCTAATCACCCATTTTAGAAAGAAAGGTGATGGAAGAATCCAGCGCGTACGATGCATTTATTTGATGAAACCAGTCTGTTTACGACTGAATATTCAAGCGTTGTTGGTGTATTAAGCATTTTATTGACTTGACTTGAGTTCCCCGCCTTGGCAGACTTGAATATTTAAATATTCCTTATCGCCCAGATACGTATCCGGCCAATCTGGAAAACCTTAATATGCCATCCTACTAGCATTTTTGGTATTTTAAGTATCCATGGAAACTGTGTAAATAGATCACTGAGGATTCACGCTCAACCGTTTGTTCCACGGTCATGACACATTCAGTAGTTGCGAATGACTTAACAAGTGTAAAAGTATTGCCCATTAGTTAATTTCCGGTGGCTGGTGGGACTCTCTGGGACTCTTTTAACTTCCGATATAATTCCACGGGATGTACAGCTGAGCGGCTAATCGTACTCCCACAACGACAGAACAACAACAGATCATGGTGACGTGCTGGTATAGATTTGTTTTCCTATTTCGTTAGACTGCTGCTACCAAAAGAAATGCGGATGTTCTACGTGTGCCCTAAAGCTCGATCCACCTGAGTGTTGGCGAAATGTGGGTGGGTGAGATTTACTGTTTTATGTGAAGCTGCCGTTTGCACTAGTTGCAAAATACCCAAGACAAAATGAACCGTAATCGCTTTCAGCTCATACGTCCTTTTGACACGTCAAAGAAATTGAACAGGGGTTCAAATTCCCTACAGGCCTTGTGAACTGGAAGCAGAGAGTGCGGAGATGATATCTGAGATTGGGGCAGCACTACACGTCTGCTGGTGGACTCGCACCAAACCGCAATCAGATCCCTCATGTATGAATTTGAAGTTGACGCGCTGCTAACAACTTGTCGTGGAGTGTGAGGCATGAATCCAGTAATACCTAGTGAACATCCAGTGGCCCTAGCTTGGCGAAAGCTGCTGCTGTCACACTCGCTTCCGTAGCAGTCATCCTAGGAATACTGTAAACTGGCTTCCATGAACTTACCTGAACTACAAATCAAGTGGACTGGTCACTACAGCAAGATTCATCTATCGAAGCAATATAGGCAATCCTAAAGGAGTATGGAAAATGATTGTGCGCAAGATCCGTACCCTCAATTATCAGATGGTTGCACTAATGAAACTAAAATGGTTCGACAAGTATATTTTATTTCATTAGACATTGACGTGTACTAAGGAATAAATTCAGTCCGATGGGTTCTGCCGCCGATTACGTGGTGTCATAATCATGGCTGATTTCACGCAACAGCACCAGTGTTCAAAAATCCCAGCCACAACGAAGACGACCCACAAGAGGATCATTCATTAAGTGACGCTGCACTTGAGGAGTACAGATGACGGAGCTATGTTAAAGGGTTCAGCCGGACAGTCCCTGAATTCCAGAAGGGACCATGCGTCGGCACTTGTGGTGCACTTCAATTCCTTATTCGCAAATATTTAGGAGGCGGTACAGAGTTTGATTTGTGTAGGCCCTGCCCCTTTTGACAGAAGAATTTCGGCATAGTAGATGCTCGCAAGATATTCATTGGTAATTGGCGGTGCTTCACATGCTATACCTAACGATTCGCATTTACTTGTCTGCTTCAAATCTGTGCGAATCATGTTCCACATTGAGATTGCGGGTCGCATTGTGGGTTTGGTAGCATCCACCATTCAAATATGCTTCACTACTTGTCGGTTTGACGCATGTCCTCGCAAACCATTGCTGGTCAGGTTTTAGACTAAGATGAGAACATTGCAGAATGCTGAACTGGAAAAACCAGGTTAACTTGGCAACAAAAGTAATTTGATGGCTTATCAGTTCGTCTTCATTTCTGAAGGAAGAAGTGATCGTTGGAGACAATGAGATTTACGATTAGCGAACCATAAGCAATTTGTAGGTCTGTTGAAAAATGCAAGACTTGATAAGGCGCAACCTTAACAGTTTATTTGTAACGAGTCATACCGAATAAAATATTCACCATACTTAATTTATTGTCACTTTCTATCTTTGTCTGCTATTCTATGTTGCTCTCATAAGTTGATCTCGCAGTCCACTGTTACGTTAATTCTGATGCAATTGATGTATTGCTTAGTTTTGAATAATTTTATATCCATGGAACCCGCAGTTGAAACACTTTAACGGGTAGACAGTATACTTCTCCAAGTGTAATTGCTTTCCAGGAAATTTCTGTTCAGTCTTTTAGATCTACTGGTGTTGACTCTTGCAAAACCCTTGCCTCTAAACAAATTCATAATCCGAACAAATGCATAACTCCCTGACAAGGTGCAAATGCCGTACAGCTACGTTTTGTCAGTCGTTACATATATAGCATGATTTCTGCATGAATATAGTGTTTGCATCTAAGAACTACGTGGCAAACTTTACTATTGAGCCGTGAAACAAGTTAAAATTGGTTTCTGCTGCCGTTTGAATGCTGCGGCATTTGACGCACTTCCAGTTGTTCAGTTTAATGGGGTGTAGTAGGTGAAACTGCAGCCTTCATGAGGGTGTATAACGGATTCTTGAATTGACTTGAATGAGTAACGCACAAGCCAAAATACTCCGCTTCCCATTTCAAGCAAACGACTGTTCCGTGTTAGATGAAGAAATCCAGAAGACGAGGCGCCCGTTAAAAGAAAAATATTCGACACTGATAGCCATATTCTTCCAAGATTTAGTTATATGTTGCATACTTTTAAACCTGTTGAAGTACAGTGCAAATTTGGAAAGCCATCTTTTCATGCTGTAAGCTATATTTCCTGGTAGGGGTATAATGAGTTGCTCAGAAGTTAGAAACGTGTACAAGTGTGATATTATAGAGAGAGCACTAACTACCACCAAATATGATCTATCACGCGCTAGTCTTTAGCAAGCTGCCGCCCAGAGCGTGCTTGTGTTTACATGATCCCATTGCTCACGGTGCATTTTCCTATGATTTCACGAAATTTGTTCCTTGTGGTTGTTATTGGTTTGGTTTACCAAGTGAGACTGACTTGAAGTCGACATGTTTTCCTGTTATTGATTTATGGATCTCTGCAAGGTTGTAATGTTGCCCTCAGATGCAGTTTGTTGCGCGTATGTGAATCAAAAGCATGGATATATAAATCCGGTTTGTCCTTATTGAGTCGTTTCGAAACTGACGATACGATAGTTTGTGCAACCCTAGTCACCCGTCTCGATGTTTGCGTAGACTAAGTATGAACCTGGTAGCTACATGTTGCTCCGTGGGATCGAACAGAAGACCAGTGGTCGATACTCTAGCATTTTCCTGTGATGAGAGAGAAGAGGCGAGTTGCAATCTCTTCAGAGTAATTGTAAAAGATTGTTTAGGCGCCGAAACCCAGTGAAAGCACTTTCTGTATAATTTGTTCTTGTTGTCCATATACCTCAAGCCACAGGATGAAAGTACTAATAAGTCTTGGAACGAAGGCCTGGAATAGCGCGTTTAATTAACTGCGTTATATTTGAGCGATGTGACCTGCAGCCGTGTTGCGCGGGTATGAACAGAGCTTTATACTCTGTCAGCTACAGCATGCATTTTTTCACGAACTTCTCGGTCATTTTGGCTAAAACAGCTTTTAGGATACTCAGCCGGTACCTTCCATCTTGATTCGGTCATCCCTCTTCGAAATTGACTTCCAAACCGGGCAGTAGTACTTGCTCAATAGTCCGCTGTCGGTTAGCGAATTCTTGGAAAGGTCTGTAACAGAAGTCAAGATGGGGAAGACAAGTAAATGCGAATCGTTAGGTATAGCATGTGAAGCACCGCCAATTACCAATGAATATCTTGCGAGCATCTACTATGCCGAAATTCTTCTGTCAAAAGGGGCAGGGCCTACACAAATCAAACTCTGTACCGCCTCCTACATATTTGCGAATAAGGAATTGAAGTGCACCACAAGTGCCGACGCATGGTCCCTTCTGGAATTCAGGGACTGTCCGGCTGAACCCTTTAACATAGCTCCGTCATCTGTACTCCTCAAGTGCAGCGTCACTTAATGAATGATCCTCTTGTGGGTCGTCTTCGTTGTGGCTGGGATTTTTGAACACTGGTGCTGTTGCTTGAAATCAGCCATGATTATGACACCACGTAATCGGCGGCAGAACCCATCGGACTGAATTTATTCCTTAGTACACGTCAATGTCTAATGAAATAAAATATACTTGTCGAACCATTTTAGTTTCATTAGTGCAACCATCTGATAATTGAGGGTACGGATCTTGCGCACAATCATTTTCCATACTCCTTTAGGATTGCCTATATTGCTTCGATAGATGAATCTTGCTGTAGTGACCAGTCCACTTGATTTGTAGTTCAGGTAAGTTCATGGAAGCCAGTTTACAGTATTCCTAGGATGACTGCTACGGAAGCGAGTGTGACAGCAGCAGCTTTCGCCAAGCTAGGGCCACTGGATGTTCACTAGGTATTACTGGATTCATGCCTCACACTCCACGACAAGTTGTTAGCAGCGCGTCAACTTCAAATTCATACATGAGGGATCTGATTGCGGTTTGGTGCGAGTCCACCAGCAGACGTGTAGTGCTGCCCCAATCTCAGATATCATCTCCGCACTCTCTGCTTCCAGTTCACAAGGCCTGTAGGGAATTTGAACCCCTGTTCAATTTCTTTGACGTGTCAAAAGGACGTATGAGCTGAAAGCGATTACGGTTCATTTTGTCTTGGGTATTTTGCAACTAGTGCAAACGGCAGCTTCACATAAAACAGTAAATCTCACCCACCCACATTTCGCCAACACTCAGGTGGATCGAGCTTTAGGGCACACGTAGAACATCCGCATTTCTTTTGGTAGCAGCAGTCTAACGAAATAGGAAAACAAATCTATACCAGCACGTCACCATGATCTGTTGTTGTTCTGTCGTTGTGGGAGTACGATTAGCCGCTCAGCTGTACATCCCGTGGAATTATATCGGAAGTTAAAAGAGTCCCAGAGAGTCCCACCGGCCACCGGAAATTAACTAATGGGCAATACTTTTACGCTTGTTAAGTCATTCGCAACTACTGAATGTGTCATGACCGTGGAACAAACGGTTGAGCGTGAATCCTCAGTGATCTATTTACACAGTTTCCATGGATACTTAAAATACCAAAAATGCTAGTAGGATGGCATATTAAGGTTTTCCAGATTGGCCGGATACGTATCTGGGCGATAAGGAATATTTAAACATTCAAGTCTGCCAAGGCGGGGAACTCAAGTCAAGTCAATAAAATGCTTAATACACCAACAACGCTTGAATATTCAGTCGTAAACAGACTGGTTTCATCAAATAAATGCATCGTACGCGCTGGATTCTTCCATCACCTTTCTTTCTAAAATGGGTGATTAGATTTGACCTAAACGCTTCTTTATCTACTTTAGGATTCTTTTACCATACCAATACTGTAAAATTCCTTCTCGTGTTCATTGCGAAACTGATTTTGATTTAATTGTCCAAGCTGATGGAATAAAATGAGATTTGATAAAATCTGTTCAAAAGCCACTGCACTCAGCTTTCTTTTTATTTCTGTATTCTGCTGGAATTAACTCCTTAGGCGGCCGCGCACTTGCAAATAGATCCGATGAGCCTCCAGTAGCTGGTAGACATTATTCCGGACTCATTTATGCAGAAGTAGCATCTCATATTTTCACCGCCTAATTGTTACGAATTCTTATTTTGCTAAGGTGGTTTATGTGAAGGTAACATTCAGTCTACAACAGCGTTGTCACTAACCCTTTTATCATTTGCTGGGATAACATTAAGCAACTGTCGAAGCGCCACCAACATTTGAACACGGTAGCCAGTGCATTATGCACTGCTGTCGAGATGTTGCAAACCACCAGCCAAAAACGTCCGCATCGACCCAATCTGAACTGGCCGGTGTCGAAATCGTCGAGGGTCATTAACATATTTCAAGGACACATGCACCGATATGCGTCCTCACGTCGTATTCACACCCCCAGACATGCGTGGGTGAGTAAATACAGTAGACTTACATGCCATTGGTGGGTCGGCAAATTAGTGCGTTCCAATCTACCCCTGACCAGCGCGGCGACTGAGCAAAAACGAAAGACTCTTCTCAAACGTACGGTACAGTTGAGTCAGTAACCAGGTTAGAGGGTGCTGATTGGAAGGTGTTTGAAAAGTCGCTGCATCACGTGGCTCAACTTCGAAGTACCTGTGTTGTGTCGCCGCTGACTGAATTGTGCCAAAAAATATATGCCCATTGAGCAGCCCCTAACAACGTGTTTTTAGATTTATGTCATTGTTGATGTAAAAGAATTCAAAATGCCCTATCCTGTGAGACATTGGTCCCACTCAAGCATCCTTCCTTGTGGTTCCCACACCCATTACCAAACTGTCCTCTTGGTTCTAATCTAGGGTAACTTAAACCTTTCTTCCCGCGGACCGCTTTATAGTGAAACCTCACGCGGTGGACCGCTTGACATATTATTAACCATGGGACTAAAAGCTAATACAATTAGGACGAGGCGGAGTGTCCTGAAACGTTCATTTATGTACACAGATTTAACACGGGTGTTCATTTTTATTAGTAAAATCTGGAAACTGTTGTGCTTAGGTAAAAAAAACAACGTCCTCTAAAGCCTAATGTAAGGGGACGAAATTGATTCTGACACACAGCACTGACTTGTTCGGTATAATTGAGGGTATCTGAAACCTCATATCTTATACAGCTTCGAGTCTATCGCGGAACTATGCTTTTGTAGAGGCGTAATGCCAAACGCAGCATTGTACAGATAAGGTGGCAAATGGGAGAAGTACGGTGACATCCGTCTCCTCCATAGCAGTGTAATTGTCCTTCGGTTTACACCAGAAATCAGACAGCGACGAGTTGTGAAATTCTTCCTGAAGGGAAGAATCCGATATCATGTTGATGGATTTCTCTTACTGATGTGATGTGAAAGGAGTAAGATTTTTCGTGCAAGCAAATGGATTCTGGATCCATGAAAGTGTTTCGGTTTTTCCTCATTCGCTCTGGGGAAAATATTGAGGTAAATCTTTTGCCAGATCGCTTGAATGCTGAAAAATTTCTGCAGACAGTTTCTCTGGGATTGACGTGTTCCTCTTCATTTCTACTAAAAAATCAATGCAAGAAAGCTGTCAACATCCTTACTGCGAACAGAAATTCTCCAATATTATAACATCCTTTTAAACCCACGAATTTTATCATTCGCTTTGTATATGATTGCAGATTTTTCTCGCAGTGCTAGGTTTATGTCATTTATTTTGCGAAGATATCGGACAACCAGACAAGTCTTGCCAATCACTCTCGGTCAGTCATTCGGAACTGTAAATCAAAATGGTGCTCTATGAAGAAAACGTAGAGTTCTGTGCGTAATTATAACAAACACAGTAATAATTTGCACGAGGGAGACATCTTACTTCAGTCTGCATCAGTAAAGATGTGTGAACATTTCCTATGTCGTTTCCCAGAAACTTGAACAGTCGGTTGCTCAGAGCTAGAAATTTAATGAAACTAATTATTTTCAGTGCCACCTTGAGCGCAGTTTTGAGAATGAGAGGCACTTTTCTTACGGTAACGGCTTGTCGATGAAGAATACATTGGCTATTTGTGGAGGTTTTACAACGGTTTTTAATCTGCTCACAACACCAGTAAACTTCTCTCATTGCTTTAAGACCATCAGTGTAAATATCAATGCATTTGTCCCATGGTGTGTTATTTTCGTGCATAAAATTATTCACGATATTGAACATCTCAGCGCCAACAGTGTTCTGCGTTAACCGTTCACACAAAAGCATGTCTCCTTCCAGGGGCATTTGGTGTTGGTATGGTATAAAATCAGCATGGCAAGTCCTTCCCCCTCTGTCCAATAGAGCCTTTGAAGGGGAAATGAGTATATCTGATGCATGAAGTTAACACCTTATAAGCACTGGCTTGTGCCTTATTTCTTCGAGATGTCGTAACATTTGATAATGCCCTCATTAGAGACAGCCGTTTTGCCGATTTTACATCCAGCATGCACCTAGTCATTTCAACTGGACATGATTTAATAAGTTTCTCGGCTATTGTGTGAGGATCTCCAGTCAGAGCAATATGAATAACTAACTATGTAAGATGCTTCCGCAGCCTTGTCATTCCCAATATGAGACGTCTGAAGCATGTAGTTAGGGTGATCAACTGTTCATCTCACTTGTGCTTAAAGTACTCCTGTTTTCTATCTTTAAAAGCGGCATACATTTATTTTCAAAAAGCTGCCACATTTTTACAGACACCACGAGATTGTTCGGAAGAACACAAGATATACCATGGGCAATCGCTGGACTCTATAAATCCAAAAGATAAATCTCATTGTAATTACACCTGTGTTACCCACTGGTACAGAGGCTAAGGTTCACACAGATTTATGTTGCATCACATCAGGTAGTACACGCACATCGAACATCTGTTTCCACATTAGCTGGAAAAAAACATTACATGGCCCAACCATCTAGGTATCAATCTTAGCCATCTCGCTTCTTTCGCAGATGAGTAAACCTACACCAAGTGCAGATAACTTGACTTGTATTGCTGTAGACTATTACGCACGAGTGGGTGCTACTCGTCCGATGTTGGTTGATAGCTCCGATTGTTTTATCTCGTTTTCACGTTTCCACCCTCTCCATGAACCCGCCGCCTCCATGGTATCCCCCATCTGCAACAGAATCAAATACTGAGAATGCTCGTATTCTGGCAGAAAACGACAGTGAAAACCCCGAAGAATTTACCCAAAAGTAACTGTCGCCTGCCTGTATAACCGCAAACATTTACAACCAAGCATGCGTGAGCATGTGGCACACGAAAATACCATCTGTTCCTTTATTGGCACGGTTTTTTGATAGAACGGGAAACATGCATTATTATTATTATTACATCGGAATTGCAGGATGAATATTTCTGTGACACATTTAGCCGCGTTCCAGTCGTCAGTCGACGGTCCATGTTGATGTTATATGTTCAAATGCCGAAATGAACATAAATAATGCCGTATAAGAGTCCAGAGCATACCTCGAATTTGATGATTATGGTAAGTTGAAAGTATGAACTATAAAATAAACGAAATAAACTACCACTTTTTGCAACGTTGCAGAGATCGTTTCTGTCTAATTTAAGGAAGCAAATGAGCAGACTTGTAAACACGGAAATATTCACGCTTTCGTTCTGGGCTTCCGTAGTTGTGGTCGCGCAACTGGTCCTCTCTGACGGTTTGCCGATTTTGGGGAGTAGCAAATTTCGAAATAACAGAAAAAGGGGTCATATCTTTGACTTACTTATCGACTCCCCCAGAAGGACAAAGCCTGGGTTATGTGAGCCTGCGCTAATGTAGAATGGCCCAACAAGCCTCTATGCATCGCACCACGGTGAGTATACCACGCCACCTCTCTGACATTTGACAACTTCGTTCACTCGCATTTTATGCCTCTGCCAAAACCAAATTCCTCCATTGTAGGAGTGTGTCATACATGGGCAATGCACAAGGCTAATGTAGACCATCAGATATGATTTAACAAATTTTCACCGTAGTCTGCTCGTCAACATAAAAGTAAATTGATCGTGTTCAGAGGATTTTTTAACAAGTGTAAAATTTCGGGAGACCCCGAGGAACCCATAAGGGGTCCGCGTACCACACTTTGAGAAACACTGCTCTAACCCAAGCGTTGTGTGCTCTAGACCCTAACCCAGCTTCTGTGAACCGCCCGACGAGTAGACCCCTGAGGAGTTGTCTCACTACACTGCAATTGAGTCATCCGATCCTCAATCATGTTTCATTTTATGTAGGCAATTTCACTCTTGCTACATCTTGTACCACTAGTTGCGTTATTGGTGCACTTTACTGCCTCAATTCCCTATGCTCTTGCACCGTTTGACATTAACATTGACACGCCTAAGCATAGATCATGGTTGTTACTTTATAGTGTCGGTGACTACACATTGTTGGGACGTTGATGTGCGTTGAGTTCAGTCTTAAAAACTACATCTTTCGTGCACTTCATTCTCTCCGTTTCACCTCCTCGCTGCGTACCGTTGCGCGCTTACTATACTGGACGGTCACTCGATGAACGCCAATGTAATGCATCGACAAATCATTTTTTAATGACTAATGTGAGCGCAGAAGAGTGTTTTATAACCTACCAATTGGGAGGAGAGAACTTCCGATGACATTACAACCGACCATTTTGTGCGGCTAGCTTCGATTAGTGGCCATTTAATTTGGTGTTATGGCTAGGTTTTAGGAGATAGCAACAAAATTGGTTGGTTTTTTCGACACCCGATTATGATAAGGTCACCTCGTAGACAGCGATAACTCCAGCTGTGGAGTCATAAGACATTGAGTTGTATTGTCGTGACAGATGGAATAAGTTCTTAACGCTTTTCTCTGTCCTTCGTTGTGAGGTCTCGAGTGCAGCCAGATCAAGCTGCCAAGCTTGAATCGCGCCTGACATACACCATGAGCATACGTGGTAAGATAGAAAGGTCGAACTGCTGGTACGCCCTGCAGAAGAGACCAATATGTTGGTTCGCGGGTTTGGACACCTTCCCTGATTACATCGAACAGCCTGGGTCAACTTGTACCACCACTCAAGGTCACGCTCCTGTGAGGCGGTCTTCAAGATGTTGTCTCCTAGCACATTTGTGTTATTTGGCTTGCAGCATACCATTATTATTTTATCCTTATCCGCACTGAACTGTAGTCGATTCCTGATTGAACATTTAGGAGCACGGTCCAGATCTCGATGCAGCTGATCGTAATCTTCCTGATTACCTAACTCTAGCTATATCTTTTTGTCAGCAATATAAGCAAGAAGTTAAACTCGATGACACGAGTAAAGTGGTTAGTGAGGACCAAGAATAAGCGTGGCCTCAACATTGATCTTTGTGTGGAATAACGCATTCCACCTCAATCAGATCGGATGGATAATGCGCCGATAACTCACATCTATAGCAATCGTTGAAGTAGGGTTTGTGATCAATTCAGTAAACAAAGTTCCCAATTCTGTTGGTTGACAACTTACGAAGAAGCATGCAATAACCCAGGCGATCGAAAGTCTTGGAAGGTCTAATTGGATTAAATCGGTTCCGTTCCCACTATAGGCCGTTTCCGTCTAACTGAAGCAAGTACGAAGCGATAAGCGCGGATAATGTTTATTGCATGCGATAGCGCCTAACCAATCACTTATACAACCGCATTTATATATATCCTATTTCCGTCTAAAAACACAGCGCAGCTTATAATCCACTGTCCGTCACATCCTTGCGTCAATTAGTACCAACTTGGTGAATCTTTCCTACTTACTCAACTCCGTATCTTCGCTTCTGTAAGTAACATTACAAACAGCCTCGATTTATTCTAAGGCACCAGGTTTGCTTGATTGCGTTTGTATCCACCTTGCTTGGGGTTGATCTGTAAGGCATCTACAAAGGTGTTTCAGTCTGATTTAGTGGCCTTGCGACCAATACCTTTCCAGTGCTCTCTAACTCAGATTCGCTACCGCTGTGGTCGTACATCCATTTGTAACATTCGCATTAAGAAAACTACCGTTAATATTGAGCTTTCGTAATGCTCCTACGATGTTAAGTGAATCGACGATTGGTTGCGCTCACTAGTATTGGTCTTCTGCTACAAAATTCCAAAGAACTTTGCCAAGTTGGCTCCTCGAGAACTGAGCACATAGCACAAAACTTCGATCCCAGCGATACGGCTGTTGGTGTAGGTCTGCACTCTTGTGATGCACCCACCGGTTCCTTGACGGCGGTGTCACTAGTTCCAACTGCTGCAGTATTCCCTCAACAGGCTCACAGAAACTAGATACTCGGAATATTGTAGCCCTGAGTGGTCGATATTTGGGGGTTAGATCGAGATCACTCCGGTGCTCAGGGCAATGTGCGTAGGCAAAGCTTCTCAGGCCAAGAAAATACGCGAAGTGTTATTCTACAGTCTCTCAAACATACTTTGCCAATTTGGTATGCTTACACATCCTCCATAAAGCTTAGAAAAGTACTGATGGAGCGAAAGTGGTACCTATTGATATCTCCCAGCCGCTGCCCGAGAATAGCCTTAGCTCGTAAACACAGCCTGCACCGAGCTCCTTTAGGCGTCATCTGTGGCGATGACTAATGATTGGGTTGAAGCAGAAGAAAAACACTCTCAAATAGACACACCTAGAGCTCAAAACCATCTGATAGCTTAATTAAATCATTTCCGAAAGTCATTCCCTGTGAAAGCAATTGATGTATGAGCTCCAACTTATCACTTAATACGTACGCTTCTACAATTACGATCGCCAGATTGAAGACCACACAGTGGCAACAGGTAACTAAATTTTGGCTATAGTAGAGTAATTGGAACTGTAAATTCGTCCTTACCAGAAGCTCGTGATTTGGTAGATTCCATGCAAATGGTCGCATTGTAGTCATCCCGAAAAGACATTCCTTAAGACGTACCGGAGCCACCAGTATGTGCTTGAGAGTGTTCTATTAACCAACTGTTTTTAAGATGAGAATTTCGTGCGCACTTTGATGATTGCTGACTGTGCGCATCATCTGAGTCTTTGTCCCGTCTTGTTGTACGTAATGGGAAGATTACTTTGCCTTGTATTAAATATGGCTCGACAAAATCGGAATTGTTTTCCTTTCTTCCCAGAGGAATTATATTTCCAGGACTTCTGCCGACTTTTCCAGAACTACACTGAAGCCATATAAAAATATTGGTTCAGTAGACATACTTGATTACGATCGGTAGTCTTTTGTTCTCACAGCTAGCAACGTCGCCACGTAAGTGCTTCGCTCACAGAAGTAGTTTTTTTATTTCTCTTCAAATACCACCTGCAGCAAACGGTTAATACGCTCGCATGCATATATGGAGGCGACATGACAGAAAGCAAGGTGCGCGTGATGACTCAGCATCGATCGCAAACACGCTTGCATTTGCCGCTTCACTAGCCAGCAGGTACGAAGTCATGGAGACGTAGGTCACTAAAGGTGCGGCGCACACGCCCTGGGCGTTGACTCGAAAAGGTGAACGGAGCGCACAAGTTTAAGCGCGTCTGCCAGAAGGCTGGGTTGGGACAATTTGTTGCGTGCTATCGATACCACCAGCAGTTCCGCCTATGTCTGGGATATTTTTAATCAATAAGCAGTGAGGCTATGTTCGGGGACAGTATAGCTAACTGCCTGAAAACACCGTTATCGAGCCTCTTGACCTGACGAACACCGCTTACGCTAGTGACTATGAGTTAGTTTTCGTGATGGCAGGGTTAAGATTTGTTCAATCACTCGTACAGTTGTTGCGATTAACTTGTTGGGCGGAAGGACAGGATAGTATCAGTTGAAGTCTCAGACAAACTATCTTCACTTGAAGTGGATTATGTCGTGGAAAAAATCATCGGGAACTCACATCGTAAGCGATCCTACCGGAACAGAGGAAATCAATTTACTGCAGTAGATAAGTTAAATTGAAAGGCATCGTCGTGTCAAAAACGCACACACCCACACAGCAGGTTAAGGAACTCAAAGCATAGCGTCTAACAAAATTTACTTGACGTCAGGGATCTATACGACATTGCTGAAGTGGGAGTGATATCTAAAGGTGTCGGAATAAACATTCGTTGGGGGGGGGGGGACCAAGACCCTCCCAAAACAAAACAAAACGAAGTAGAACGTGACCTTGGTATGACACCAATATCTTGCTGACTGATGTCTAGTTCTGCTTAGTTCTTTGTTGCTCATGGTCCAAGGGTAATCTCTACCTCAGGCTACTTACCAGAAACTCACTGGCATCTGCAGTGTCGCAATCGTTCTGAACCAGATAACTCGTGGTATATAATGAGAGTAGGACAGACCTCAACAGACCAGTTGAACAATGAATGTATAGGGTTAAGAATCAATGTATTATATGTCTCGCTGGATGATTTTGCAGCGTTATCGAAAAAGAAAAAAGCAGTGGGTTATTTACGTTTAAAAGAGGGACTGATCGATTGTTTCGCCGTAGTCCTGCGATCCGTGTAGTTTCACAGCCCAAACATGTAACACAGCAAATAAATCCAAACTATATCCCAGGAATGGGATGGCGATGTAATACTACGTAACAAAGTGTAGGTAAGTGAATCAACCAAACGTCTTTTAAATTTGGGTAGTAATGGTGCAGTAATGACCGATTCTGAAAGAGCATTCCACCGGGGATACACGTGGGTGGAAAAGAAGTTCCTGCTGCAATGCAGACGGCTGTACTGTTCTGTCCGTTTTACTGAGTGACCTCTGAGTTGCAGTAAAGATTGGCACACATGATGTGGATCGTACAGAATTAGTTACACCATTAGCAAGTCCGCAGGAAAGCGGCGGTAACGTCCGCTGAATACCCTCAATCGTTTCAGCCTCTCCTCGTATGAAAGATGGTGCATTCCAATTACTTACTTTGGGGCTACTCCAGTGCACTAAGGCCGTGTTTTAGCCATGGGTGCCAGGCTTGAATTGCATACTTGACATGAGGACTAACTTACGCACTAAGCATCTTCACGAAAATAGAGCGATCTATTTCTCCGAACGCCCGTCATAACAGGCCCACATGTTGGTTACCAGTTTTGGAGGATTCGCGGATTGCCTTGAACAACCTAGATCATCCCGAAGCAGTACGCAAAAAGTCGGGTTTTGTGGCAGCTGACTGAGGCACATGCATTTCGAGTCCGTAACAGTGGTTACTCTGGTGTCGTATGAAGAGCACCTTGCATTTACTCACATTGCATTGCAGTGAATTTTGTATGCACCACTGATGTACCGTGGCTAGATCAATCTGAAGCAGTTGCTGAGTGGTATTCCCTTGAACCTTGCGCCAATCTTGAGATTATCGGCAAAAAGCAGAAAGTTAGATATACTTGCCTGTGTGAGATCCTTGATAAATACCAAAAGCTTTACCTTTCAAAATGTACAGAGCCTATTTTGACTTGCATTAATGTGACTAACTATCCCAGAATCTTATCAATCCCTCACAACATTTTTGCTTAAGGGACGACAGTATTTCCTGTGGCTAAGGATGATGCATTCGAACGAAACTGCGGTAGCCACAAGAGGACTATTATGGTACGTATACTCTGCGACACAGGTAGGTGGGCAAGCAGTTCATCAAACCTAATCTCAAATAAACATATTCGAAATTACAGTCGGATAAACCTCCTTGGAAGTTCGCTGCAATCACCATGAATATGGAAACTTGCCCGTCACTCAACTGCCCTTTGGAACCTGTTCCCCATTGATATGAATGAGTTGCTAAGGGTTATACCTTTCTTGCGCACCTAATCGTGTGATACTCTCATCTCTGGATGCTCATTCGCAAAACTTCCTCGAATCCTATCCGCTGTCTCCGGATGATTGAAGATAATCAGAATCAAGGTAAGGAGGTCCGACTGAGTGTACTTCTTGCTTTGTATGGTATCATGGATATCGGCATTGTTAGAACCGTTTACCTATTCCGGATGACAAGTTAACACCTATTCAGAAAGTCGCAGTGCCGAAGAGTACTAATGAGCACCGTTCGCTACTAGGATAGCACATCATTACTTGTTTGTCGCACCAATCTTATCATTTGTGAGCAGTGTTTGCATATAAAAGCCTACTGCCATCCATCGCGACCCGACCGGATCTTAACATCATTAGATGGTTTGCGTACTTCCGTGCTTAATCGATTTACGTTCGGTGGCTCATTTCACATGCTGATATCTGTTGGGAACTGGTTAGCAATTGCGAAGGTCCGCCAGTTAATATTTAACAAGAAACCCTCGGCTACCTCAACTGGATGTTTGCTGAATTTTAACCGCTTACGTTGGTTAAGCTATGTTCTCTCTATTCCCATTGATCGGTTTCCGCGGCGTGTATTATCCTCCCTCGGTGCACCAAATTAGGTGAAATCGTGGGGTGGCCAGTCAATGGAATGGTAGCAATACATGAAGTGATCGACTGAAGGACTTGGTCAGGTTGGTAGGGGCCGTGTTCGTGAACAAGGACCTCAGGATGGTCCACACCAATGGTTTGTGGTCCCTTCGGACATGCCGTAGTAGCACAGTAAGTGGGGCACATTATTTGGAATTCTTACATCTAGTTTTCAATATTTTCCGCATTTCTGTTGTTTCTATGAACTTGTTTTCTTGATTCCACATTTTTGCATTCCATTTGCTTACAATCAAGTTTTATTACTGGGGTTGTTTATTGCTATTCGGACAACTGAATCCACTGCATTTCGGTGCCTGAAGTGAATTAAACATGGGCTGTCTCACAGACTTTTACATGAAAATAGCACTACGTTAATTAGAGTGGTATTTTTAACGAACGATATGCGCATTTGCAGCCAAATTACCCGTGTGATATTACTGGCTCAAAATGCACATTTTGTAGAAGTCCCCATATTTGCGTCCCATTCACGTTCCATCCTCGGTGATTAGGCAAAAATTGACAGGCTAGTGAGACACATCGAGAAGGGAGAATTGTTTTGGTGTCGACACCGGAATTACCCCAAGTTGAAAATAATAGACCAACTAGCCAAACCACACCAGCCAACCTTGGGCGGACGAGACAGTTTGTGCAAGATAAAAAATGATAGGGGATAGCGACAGTCTGAAATCGAACGTGGCATTTAATATGAACGCTAATCCAACGGACTCAGTTCGTCTCACACTAAAATTAGTAAGCCGCTTCAGAAGAGGTGAAAGTCTGGAATTGATTTCCAAAACTGATAAAGATAAGTGGGTTCATTTTGAAGCCGTTATCTTATGAATACATTGCGACATGCAAATGTTAGTCGGAAAAGCTGAGGAGGATATTTGTGCCTCTAATATAGACAGTTTGTATGTGCGTTAACTTTGGTGGGATTGTCAGTCTATCATAAGCGGAACCTTAGAATTAAAAGGGAGTTCAACGCGGCAGCTTCCAAGTTTGATACTCTTTCTGATTTCAGGAAAAGTACCAGCTGGTCACTCCGTCTTATTGTGCCTTGTTTGCAGACGACCTGGAGATGTGTTGAATGTTTGATGTTCACGACGATTGCATCGAACTTCAGCGTTACCTCGATCGCTTACGCAGGTCGTCTGTAGATGTCGCCCTGCCGGTCAACTCAGTCAGGTAGTCAATTATGAGCCTAGGGAAGGGTAGTGGTTGACGTGCGCATGTGATGACTGGCCAACGGCTGTATCCTACACTTTATTTGAAGAGCCAATGTGCAATTTAACGCTGCAACCTGAAGTCCGTGTCCAAATCCAATAGGCTGTGAGGAAACGGACTGCGCGTGCTTTAGACACTGCAGCGTAGCTTCTGCATTTGTTTTGGAATGATTGCCAGTAGCCAACGGACTTCAGGTTGCAGCGCTAAATGTGCTGGTAATGCCTTGGTCGGCGTATATATATATATATATATATATATATATATATATATCGAGCAAGGCGTTACCACCACATTGTGATGACCATGAGCGCTCACACACTCCTGTCTGCCTTAGGCAAACAAAAACGCGTGTTCCATGGGAATGGACTCAGTTCCCCTGGCATTGTCTCACTTGCATATGACGTGGGAGGGACTATGATATTTGCCTCCATTCTACCATTGTACGGCAGCCCAAATCGCCTCCTCTCCTACCCCAATCTGAAGCAGAGTCCAGCAGTTGTGGTCGCACGATAACCTAACGATTAGCATCGCAGTTGTCGATAAATATTCTTACCACATGAGTGAATGTAGATCCACATCCATCGACACTTTCTTTATCAACTTCCGTAAACAATCTCTAACTGCTGCATTACCACGTCCGAAAGACTCATAACCTGTAAATCGATCGAAATGGTTGAAGCGGGGTACTAAATAGAAACATTCCTACTTCTCAGTGAACTGCGATTCTGGCGTACTAAGATCCTTGCCCAAATGGAGCGTGAACAGCAAATGTATGAACCATAATGCCACAAGCCTTGATAGCCATCTGCGCAACATACTTGGTCATTTATTAGTTTGAATGGGGAAAATAGAGTATCCGGATCTCATGATGAGCAAATGTTCGTACTGGTCATCGTTATCATTGAATCTAGTTACAAAGCTCTTATTGATGCCCAAAGCGGGTTGGTGTGGTGAGGAATAAGTATGGGGTGTCCGACATTTTAATGTGCCAGTGCTTGCAAAAGCCATAGAGCAAGCTAAGACGGAGACCTGATGTTGAGGATCAAGGTGGACAAAAGGAAAACTAAACTGTATCCGGTTAACTTCGGCACAGAACTTTTGAAGTAACGCTTGATTGCACACAAGACTGCCAGCAATGAGAATCAAGAGCACAATTCCAGAGGTGATTTGGGCGTCATTTGGCTACATCTGCTCCACTTCAGCCTTGCCAACCAGACTCATGCTTGGTTGATCGACCGCAAGCAGTCAGCTAGCTGCAGGTCTCGATGGCTGAACCAGCGCTAGTACGGTGCTCTTCATGAGTCCAACCGGTGAAGTTTGCTGGCAGAAGATTGAAGAAGTATCCCAAAAGTTATTACCGCCTAATGTGGCGGGTGTGAAATATGATGACACATACGTGCAAAGAAGAAAGACATACCGCTAGGGCGCAGACACATATTATTAAGGTGGCAAGCAAGCGGAAAGACCAGCTTTCGAATCCAAACCCTCTGTAATCTGAACCACTTATTGCGTTGTATATAATCCTTAAAAGTGCTGACAGTGAAAAATTCGGTCGTCGACGCATGCTGTTGTGAAAACAGGGTTAGGATATTAACCGTGCGAGTGTGCGCAGTATTAATTGCGGCCCAAACGACCTGTAAGAACATGCACGTTGCCTAATGGAAGGGTCATTATGAGGCACACGTCATGTGATTGAGTTACGAAGTGAAATCTCAATACGAACCGTGATTAGTTTTGTAGTGAACCTTGCTAAATTCGTTCGCTGGGATGATAACTGAAGCAGACGGATGCTGAATATGGCCCACCCGAGAACACTGCAATTCACAAGTGGTTTGCGAAATTAGTCGATCGTATCAGGTGGAGATAGCAGGCCTCGAACTCGGGACCATTGGGATGTTATTTGTGACCGCTACCCCAAAGCTACCGGGAGGCGACGGGAAACGCTTGGCACAACGGTTAATGACTGATGGAAGGACCATTTTGAAGTACGTAGCGTGTGGATGGATTACGGCGCGCAATCTCAGTGAACTATGGTTTATCATGAGATGAAAGCAGGTGCTTCACATGTTCCGTCGGATGTTTGGTGTGAATACATTGAAATCAAAAGGTATGTGAGTGGTCTACCGAGCGTCTACTGAGTTAAATGCGTTGACAACTAGCGCTAAGTTAAGTAAAAGTCTAACTCAAGCATACAGAAATATACCGGATGCAGTGCTCGTTGACATAAAGTGTGAGAAAATTAAAATATGGTCGCGCACTTCTGCGCCTCCTTGGATTTATGGGACACCTAAATCCGGTAGAAGAGCATGATTAATGTAATACACATTAGCGTGGGTTAAGTAACGAAATGCTGAGAGCTAAGAGTAACATTCAATCGTCTTTTGAGAATGTCCAGTGTAGGGTAGGATACGATCGATTTTGGGAGAGTTCCAGGGTTGGCAAACTCGAAGGAAAAAGTAATTTCGTCGACACACTAGACGGCTATATTGTTCCCACAATTTTAAGCAGTTACCCTTGAGCTGTGTGTTGTGGCTAAGTTTCAGCAAATGGCAGAATACGTGGTTGGGTTCACCCAATATTTGCTACGCTAATATGAGATCTCCGCGCAGCCTTCGGTAGTGTCCGCTGAAAACTCCCAGCAACTTCAGCCTCCGGGGGTAAGAGTGATAACGCACGCCCGTTACATTAGTTGATGCTATTAGTTGTGGTGCCTCTAATGCCTCAACGTCACGCTTCAATCAAACTTACTAATCTTGCATAGCGTATCAACGTGTGGCCTCACGTAGAAATTGTGCACCATGGGGAAGATTGATGGGTCAAATCTCCCGAATGCTCTACACAACAGGCTGCTATGCAGGTTGCATCATTTCTTAACTACCTCAACGTGTTTATTTTATAGTTGAGGTCACTCTGTACGAGCACACCGAGGTCAGGTTCTTGGGTGCTGGTCCACAATCCGTGTGCCCCAAGTACATACGTATGGTCAAGCGGATGGCGTAATTGAACTGCACGATATTTGTCTACCTTGAACGACAGGGTATTCTGAGCTAACCAGTCTTAAATGTGTTAAAATCGCGCTGGAGCCGTTCGTAGTCGTCCGATGCTCTGAGCGCTCTGCATATCTTGGTATTATCCGCAAAAGTTAGATAATCAGAATGCTAAACTACCCAAATAAGCCGTGCCATCACCTGTTGAGGCTGAATCAAAACAACAGACTGAGATGTCATCATCTCAAATTGGCAGAATACAACCGGATGGAGAGTCGAAGATAGTTCTCACTGCGTGTTTGCCATATATGGAATATCCTCCCAGAAGCTGTTATTTTAGCCCCTCACGTTAACTCTGTTCAAAGCTCGCGTCGACGGTGCACTAGCCGTACTGCACCACATCACGCAACCCAAACGACCCACATACAAAGCAGAAAAACAAATCAACCTAGCTTCATTTTTGTTTGGGAACCACAGACGATGACTTTGGATAATACATAAAACCAAGTGTGGACTGCTCAAATGGGGGACACTATAGCCAGCAAGTTGGAAATTTCTGATGGTTCGCTATCGCCTGTTGCAATTTTTTGTATTCACTTTGCTCACCGGCTTACGGACCCCTAATTAGGGCTCCTGATAAAATGTAACAATACCACCGATTGAGCCATATCGAATAAAGTACCTAACTTGATATGTGACTGATTAGGTAGATATCACTCAAAAACGTAACACGTAATATCCATCTATTTCATCAGTTACGGTTCCAGTGATCGAATTGACAAGTGTTCAGTTCATTGCGAATCCCGGTCCACATTGGGATTGAACCTCGCAATCCATTTATTAGAGTGCTTCAAAATGATCCACCAGTAAGAAAATACTCACCTAGTGTCCGTTGAACATCACGTCCTTTTACCTTATCCCTGACTGGTCGCGTCGGAGCTTGACCCACCTGAGTGCGGTATTGGCGAACATCACTTGTAGCCGATCCGCCGGCGTTTCTGTAACATGAGTGGCGCTTCCATCTGCTCTCTTCCATGCTTCCTTCGCTGCCCCCTGCCTAGCTCGGTCTCTTAGATATTTGCAGATCTCTTCCTGTTTATATGGTGTCTAGAGTGAGCAAATCCTATGGGCCTGGTAAAAGGGTCTCGACGAGATATCGACCTCAGCTCACAAACTACATCTGATTTTTATGTTCGGAATTATAAAGGCGAGATCTTGTTTCAAAAGCAATCAGTGTCCTATGTGTGCAGTGGTTGTCTTTGATCCCCACACCGTAACGCTAACTGCACTGGAGCGGTGCACGCCCCTCGCTAAACCAGTAAGCTTACAACCTGTAGTCTCCATTAGTGATGGAAAAAAAGAAGTCATATGAGACAAATTCAGTGTGTATCGATCGACGTGTGCACCTGTCCAGCAACGCTCATATAGTGGATGGAGGTATCTCAAATGACAATGTCGAATGCGTGGCAGCCGGTCACCCAATAGAACCTCCACTCCAAGAACAATGGGAAAAGGTAAGGGAGAACGCGATCCTTACGATCAGAAAGTTGAAAAGAAAATGAGAGATAGGACATCTCGGCTGCTAGAAAGCAAATCTCTAGGGGAGCAACCGAGGCGCCCATACGGAGCCAAAGCATCGCCGATGAGTCGCACTCTCTGGAATGGATTGGGCAAACATTTGACCAACTGAATGAATCGGACAGTTAACATGAGAGCAGTATTGCTTGGTTGGTCATAAGTCGACCTTTCTAGAGGTTTCCGTGTTTATATACCCTTCCTGTTCGATTTGACCTTTACAACGGACGGTGTGGTTAGCCAATACGACCCATTTCTTCTCTGTTCGTTCGAAACCGGTCTTTCTTGTGGAGGTTAGTGACTTGGAGTTTCCGATCGATAGTCGACTGTCTAAGTAGGTGAAGGACGACTTCACCGGCTCACTTCACATGTGGAGAACTCAGTCGATAATTTCCCGCAGACACGGGAGTAGCAATGTAGATCACAGAATAGAGACTTTTCGGATACATCCCCCAAATGTTTAATCTACTGAACCAAACACAATTCTAAGTTGAGAGACTAGCATTATGGGCATTTTACGAGAACGGTGATGTCAAATTACCTGTCAGAGACGTAATGATGAGAACCACTCTTACGGGACAGGGTCCAACTTTACTTCCATGAATTCCTTCCTCGATAAGGTCAATGAGCCCCGGTAGCACCATCGGCGTGAGTAATCTGGAGGCATTTGAGCTAGGACTGATGTTACCACAACTTTTACAGAAGGTCATTATGGCAATAGTCAGAGGGAACTTTTGCTTGTCTGTGACCGAAAGGATGTCACCGCTTTGAATCTGCGTGGGTGCAGGCGATCTTGCAGTATCCGCACGCAAATGGTGGTGATCGCGTGGAGGTGGAGCCTCGAGACGGCGTGCTGCAAATGCCTATTTCACCACTGTCTTCGCACATGGTGCGCATAAATGCGCAAGATCAAAGGCAAGCCGTAAGTTTAAGGGGAAAAGGAGCAAGGGACGGACTGGAGAACAGTGCTTCATAAGAAGAAAAACTATGGAACGAAGATTAGGATATCCGGCCATGGAGAACAAGGATCAGCACGATGGGCGTAATTAGGTGGAACAGGAACGCAGTACAGTTAAACAGCTATGATATGGGTGGATGCACTTGCTACGACTCGTGTTGCCAGGATAACAACAGTACGAAAACGGGGTTGAAAGCAAACAGAATACGAAGAAAATAGAGTAAGGAGAGAAATACGTGAAACTAATCGGGATAGAATAAGTATTAATAGCTAGATACAAGAAAGCGAATGTCAATTGATGCTAAACTGAGAAGGGAGAGTTTGGTGGGAGAAGAAGATCCAGCGGATGCGTAATACCTGCACGACTCTGGACCACATGGCTTGCTCGCAGACACAAGGAATTATCGCATTCAACACTTGAAAAGGTCCTCAAACGAAAACATCCTTTCAGTGATCGCAAAACAATAAGCTGGAGACGACTAGCACGTATATGCTGTGGCATCACTAACAGACTGACCTACTTGATCAATAAAGTAGACATGTGGTAACAGCTCATACGAGGCCTCAGTCCCACTCAAATCTTACGGTCATGAACTTTTGAAGCACAGACGTGAAGATGGTGAATCGCTACAAATATCAGTCGAAAGAGCAAGACGCTCACAGATGATAATCTGCAGGAAGGTCAACAGGCGCAGGGCAAAAGAATATGAAACGTCTCGACCGCCCCGAGAGGTTAAAGGAAAATAAGTGTTGCAAGAACAGAAATTTAGCATGGGCCCAGTAGAATTTGGGTTACAAATTTGTAAGGCCTAATCAGCGAAATAGCAAGGAATAGAGGAAATAAAAGGATTGTCATACTGACAAATGGTACCTTCCCGAATGAGGATCAAGAGGCCTGTAACAGCAGTAGAAGAGACGTCAGATTGTGTAATGCAGCTGTAAGTTAGTGACGCTCCAGTTTTCGTTCCCTTTTATGTGAAAGTTATCCCCCTCACTTGACTAGCTAAATGCTTTCCATCACCTTCCGATGCCTGTGTTCTCTTATTGTCCGACTTAATCAGCAATCATTGTCACGCCAAAGCGATGCAGAGTGACAAAACCCACTACGATTCAGTATTGGTGAACTGAACTACTGATGGTGGGCGCTTCATGGGATATGCAGCCGTCCTCTTGGCGTGACGCAAAGGCAACAGGAGGGATGAAGCTACTTGAAGGTAAGTAATTTGCGTACCCTGACACAAAGAAACGAAATTTTATACCCGTTGGCTCTTGCGAAGGCAAAGCTGCGGTCAGTCATTAAGCATGATGGTGCATCGCATTTTCAACAAACGAATGCGCATTGATCGCCTGTAACGAAAACGCCTTAACCACAACGAATATGGACAGAAGCGCGATATCTACAACGAACTGCAGCAAATGTTTACAACCGCAGCTGTGACACCCGGTGACGTCCAAAACATGCAGTCTGGGCCCGTTACGTGAACAATGTACCACATTGACAGAATATGAGAACCCATCTAACTACTGGGGGACTCTGCACTGGTGGCTGGAATGCCCGAACTAGGACAATGAAGGTGTCACCAAGATTGGTGATGAAATGTCTGTAATCCAATCGCGCAGCCCGGAGAACCAATCAAGACTACAATCGCCAACCCGAGCTACCGGCATTTAAACTCGTTGCAGAGTTCAGCTTATTCGGAGGGAAAACACGAGAACATGTTGGACAGTGGTAGCCGTTAAGTTGGGGGTCGGGTATGAGCCCGCGCAATGGTAACTGAATAGGCGATAAAGAAGAACGAATTCAAATGTACGCGCCTGTATCTGTGATAAGACACCACCATTGCAGATCGTAGAAGCAAAATCAGGAAAATTAAAACTAGTTTGGCTGGTGTGTGCGTGTGGTCGGGAAGAACTGGGAGTGATGATAATGCGCGTTAGTATCACGGTCTTCGCGTGAGCTGTGATCGAGTGGGATCGATCGGACGGCGGACATGGAGTGGCAGAGAGACGATGACGTGAGAAGGAACTCAGAGGACAAAGCGGTGAACACACTGCGTGCTGGGTGGGATTGCATACGCTGGTCGATTTGGAGTGGGAAAAGTCGCTCCGTTCTGGATGAGGCGGGCGAGCGTGTCAATGGTGCGATGAATTACACACAGTGGTTAAGCGGGTGCCGGTTGGCGTAAAGAAAAGAATAAGGAGGCCTGTGAAAGTGTCTCTAAATGCCGATTAACCGCAGGAGCATCGGGCGCCAACGGAACTAGTGCTTGATGCAAATGAGGCCACGTGATTCGTCGGTTGACAATGTGTTGCACAAAAAATTAGAAGATGGAGCAAGGTGGGAGGCAACCGAGTGAAGTCCGGTTATAAACGAGGCAAGATATACAAGCAAGGAGGAAATCCGAGGGCGAAGCAGGAGGGATGGTAACGAAAAGAAAAGAAATGGATCAGCAGACATAGTGAATGGAAGACAGATCCTAACATAGGATATTTCCAGTTGAGTAGGGGGAAGAAATGATGTCGAAGTATGAAACGGAGCGACAAGTTGGACTAGATAGCGCACACAGCGGTCTCACATAATGAGGCCTAAAAACAAGCACAGTATGAATGTCGCGAGGCATGAAGACGGCTCTGATACATGCACGACCAGTCAGTAGAAACAGCGCGTTAAGTGAGCGGAAGTTGGCAATGTGGGGAACTACATGAAAGCTGTGACAAGGTACACAGAGAGGAGGGAAACAGTGGAGCACCGTGGGTGATTAAGAAAAAGTAAAGTTGAATCTAGTCACGGTCACGCTTCTGCACATGCTAGCTGATACGAGACAGCCCGAGGCCATGACTCTATTGCACGACAAGGTCACAGAGACTGAGGTGCTGCACTTCGATTGCAGCCGGGGTGATGTTAGCGTCCGCAATCCGAACACATGATCATGTCATCGCTGGTGAGGAAACCGCGGCCGACCAAGTTACAATTGCATTTGCCACATAGGAAGCATTCAGAATGCCAGTGGCGGTCCTCGAAGGAGATAAATTTGCACCCACCGAAACCTGTTCAGTTGAGATTGGGGAAAGAAGAGAAAGTTCTTCGAACTTTGCAATATTTAGGAAGCATAATGTAAGGTACGGAACACGTACCACAAAATTGACAAGGGCGGCTGTTCATAGATAACTTGACTGCCAACTTCAGGTACAAATACAAACAGAATACGCGTAAGAAATGCATCGAAATGTTATACCAGTGAGGTATCTAACCCTAAAGTCTTTGCGAGAATAGAAAGGGTTCAAAAATCAGCATAGTCAATTTTACTAAAATAGGTTGTAGAGAACCGTGTCAATAAGCACGTAATGTGATGATGAGCGAGAACGAAAAATGAGGATCCAGAAGAAGTGAGGAATTGTGTGCACCCTCACTGCACCAGCTAGAGTTAGAAAAGGTTTCAGGTTTGGTGCCGCAATACATGCAACAAAGGCACACCGGCTGAGTCACTAGTAACGGATGGACGTCGTTCGGAGAGCTAACAGCCAGCTATTGTGCCGTAAAAGTTATGCTTAGTAAATGAGATCATGGTTGGAGAGGGAGGGAGAGGGACAACACAAATGCCACTGAGATCGGTTCCTTGCCATGTCAACACAAATCTTTCGGACCCCAAACAGGGATCCGAGAGGTCCAAACCGAAGCCAACTTCGAAGTAAGGGTCTTCATACCCCTCAACCAAGTCATCGCTTGGCCGCTCCTCCTCTTCTTTCATCCACACCGGGGAGCAAACAACGCACGTCGCGGGAGTCCGTGGGCCGGCTTGCCCAAAACGTGGCCCAGCCATCAGAGCCCGGTGCGTGTAATAACGATGCTGAGCGGTTCACTTCGTCTTCCTGTGCCATACAGAAAGCGTCGAACACGCTCAATGCTCCCACGGTGTTCCTACCAGATATGAGCCAAACTGCAAAGGCACCGGTGGTCGAACTTAACTAGCGAATCTAATGGACCAGGTTTCACAACAGTTGAGTAGGGTCGAACGTAAGGCTGCAACGTAAACTCTACCCTTCAAGGAGAGTGATGTCGCACCGGCACCATAGGTCGTTAAGATTAGCAAAAGCGCATCGAGCTTACGCTATACGGTTCATGACATCATTTTCGATTCCACAGGCGCTGATAAAACTGCCTAGGTAGTTAAATTTCCGAACAACGTCTAGCTAAACCCCTCCAAGGGTCAGCGCAGGAGGCAGTCCCTGCCAATCTTAGAGGAAGGCTTTGCACTTTGGGGGTGCAAAGCTTAGCCCGAAACAGTTGAAAGCCAGTGCTAATCTGCCTAGAGCCGTTTTGCCCGCTTATGAGCTACCAAAGATGAGGGCAATGCGGCCAGCATATTCGAAGTAAAGAATTCGTTCACACACCTAAGTCGTGTCTAGTGAAGGCGACCGCTATAACTTCGTCAATAGCGATGAAGAAAAATGGTGACAGTGGGCATCTTTGTCTTACACCGCTGGGGATATTGAGAGACGGCGACTACTTGCCGTAAGCCCTCACCGTGCCCGAGCTACGCTCTTATTATACTTACATATTTCTCAGACATACCTTTTCTAAGTAGACAGTTCCACAGGTTACATCGATCCACCGAATCGAAAGCACCTTTCATGTCAAGGAACAAGACAACAGTAGGCCGCCAATATATGTGACGGTGTTCCAACAACTGACGCAAAGTGAAGGTGTGACCTCGCTGCAACCCCAGTTAATCGAGGAAGCAGGGGTCAAGTATGGAAAACTTGAACTAAGCCACGGCGTGAATACCGAGGAGGACATCAACCGAACAGTGAAACAAATCAATTGACAACGTGCAGGTACACATTGTTCTCCAGATCAAACGAGTAGACTAAAATGTGGTGAGCAGTAATGGTTTGTTAAATCCTCGCGCTGACTTCCCTTTAACTCACCCATTGCAGCCGGAGCAACTGTAGAACTCAACGCTTTTGGTTACTACTTCCATGTAAGGACAACATATATACCGAAATTTAAAGTATATAGTGGTAGTAGGAATAATCTACTCGTTCCGTTAGATGTCACCTAGCCGCGCGCAACGCTTATCACAACCGGTGACGACCGAGGCTCGTTTCGGAGTGAATCGCGTCCCCGACTGAGATCGCTTGTCGCAATGCATCCACAAAACGAGTGTTTCGAACGAGCCAACAGTGGGTCGCCAATCGTTGCCTGCAAGTCAGTTGCTTAGGCGTAACGCTGTCGATCGGTGATCGCATAAATAGTTACGAAGACGGGCGTAGAGCGCGGTGTTATGGGTAGGCAACACTCAACAGTTACCTGTGACACCAAGCTAGTTCAGTTAATGTGACTCGGGCCACAACAGCGACAAGTAGTAAGAACAAGGCTTTAAAAGAGAGGTGGCAGACAGACGAAATTTAAAGTATTGGACAGAGGGGGAAAACATTGGTACTGTGACCGCAGCATGCCACAATGCGCCCCATACTAACTAATGCTGGGGATCGGGTGTGTCAAAGCCGGAAGGGCACGTGTCAGATAAACCAGATTTTGCTGCCAGCGCTTGCATCAAAACATTTGTAAGCAAATCGCTCGGCGAACATTTTAACAGCATTCAGACTCAGATAGACTGTGATCACTCTCACCACTGAAGACAACGACCACATTGCAAATAGTTCTAGTGATGGGCTCGGTATCAACAAGAAGGCACAAAAATACAGCCACCGTTACTAGGATTCGAGCAAGTTAGTCGAAAGCTGGTAGAGATATCTCAAGATCATTACGTGTCTTGGACACTTAGCACACGTCAAATTCAGGACCATGCACCGACGTTTCAGTGTTAGCAACCACCAGTAGCCGCAAACGGGCTTGACTTCGCTCCCTGTTCTCATGTGTTTCTAGCTTGTAGTGTTCTTCATCATGAGATCCTCGGCCCGCAAGGCATCTTACATGATCGATGCACATGACATTCTTAAGAGAAATTTACAAAAAGGCTGTGGAGTTGGCGAACGCTCGCATCCCACGAAAAATGATATCTTACATACCAATCTACAACTTCCAGAAGGAAAGTTTGGAAAAAGCTGTGAGCCGGCTGCTTGGAAGAGAAACCAACTCCACACTAGATGATGAGTGGACACAACTGTGTAAGGGAAAAACGCACTCACCGGTGATGGGTTTAGTGCACTTCGTGCATTTCTTGGCGAACAGCTCA